>CM077826.1:17609052-18055292 GCA_039720395.1 Liquidambar formosana
GGGTGGTGTTTTAATGGAGTTGAATCAGAACAATCCATCCACAATTGCACGACGCCGTCGACCTGGAATTCTGGGGTATCATTACTATTCCTCATCATCTATTTCTTGCTTATGACTAGTTTGTCATACCTTTATCTATTTTATTTTAATTTGTAAGTTGCTACTATAATTTTATTTCAGGAGGTCTGCTACGTATAAGCATCGGTACCCATTGGCGCTTTCTAACAATGACGAGACATTTGTATCATCTCAAGAGACATTTGAACAGGACATTCACAGTCCATCAACTTATAGTTTTCAGAAAGAAGCAACTGATCCAAATGTTGCATCACAGGAAAGTGAATTAGCTGGTGAGTAAATGTTTTTTTGGTTTACATTGGAGGGGTGTTGAACCCCTAATCTACCCTATCCCCACCCTCCGGTGCCATCTGAGCTACGGCTCATTGGCAGCTGCTGAGTAAATGTTATTAAAATAAAGGTTGATTGATAAAATCTCTGAAATGATATCATGTAACTTTTATATTTATTTATTTTTAGTCTACTTTATCTGATAGCATGGGTGATTTTATTTTGAATAG
Source organism: Liquidambar formosana (assembly GCA_039720395.1). Taxonomy (NCBI): domain Eukaryota; kingdom Viridiplantae; phylum Streptophyta; class Magnoliopsida; order Saxifragales; family Altingiaceae; genus Liquidambar; species Liquidambar formosana. Next base: position 17,609,631 of record CM077826.1, read on the forward strand.
GTTCAATAGCCAAGACAGAGACCAAAGTTAATAAACTTTTGGATGAATTATTGTCTGTCAATTATGAAGATCTAGAAGGGGATGGGGCACTCACTCTTCTGCAGGAGCGCTTGCAGATCAAGCCTATTGATCTGGACAAATTATGCCTCCCTGATTTGCATGACATACGAAGGAATGATTTTAAGGATTTTGGGGGAAACTTACCAAAGCCTAGGAATTCATTGTCAGATATACATAACAAGTTAAAAGGAATGAGCAGTAAGACACCTGTAAAGCACAGACAAGAGGCAGAAAGCTCTGCTCATCCTTTGGCTTCACCTACCCCACCAAAGAGTCCTTTTGCTTCAATCTCTATATTGAGGAAGCGTATTTTGCAGTCAAATCCATCACATGATCCATTTTCAGCTTTTGACATTGATCTATCACCAGCCAGAAATTCTTCTGCTGCTGAAAGAATTGACAAATATTCTGATCTAGTTGATACAGGGAAAGAGTTGGGCTTTTCTGGCAAGTTGAAGTCACTAATTCTAGATGAAAATGAAACCAGAGTTGCTAATACAGGTTCATGTGAGGTGCCAAGAGAAGATTCAGCTCGACGATTCAACAATTCTATGACTAACAACTTGAGTAGTCTTGATGTTGGTACGGATGTTCACTTGAGTGGATCTGTTGACTTGAGGGATAATGTTGGAGACAGTAATATGGATGAAATAGTTATGGATGATAGTTCAAGCAGGCCTGAGATGGAGCCTAAAGGTAAATTTGATTTTATATAGTTGACATTGAATGGATTGTTGAGGTTTCGATTGTTCAAAGGATCAGAGGCATTGTTTTCCGACTCCTAGGATCATTTCCATCAAATCCATGTCGTTTAGACAGAAATGTTTTGGTTCTTTCAGTGAGGGCCATTTAAAATATATATATATAAAGCTTTAATCATTTGCAGGATATCCCGTTTGATCAAGGCCGTCTGTGAGCGACACGTGTGCGTGCGTGAATGCGTGCATGTCGCTCACGGACGGCTATGATCGAATGGGATACTCCATGATATCCTACACATGATCAGCCCTATATATCTATCTATATATATATATATATATATACGGAGGTGATCCCATCAGCACGTGCTGATATAAGTTCATCAGCACTATGCATTGGGGGTTGTACCCTTTGTATTGATTCAATACACCTCACATCTCACTAATGCACAAGGTACAACTCTCAATGCAGGTTTTGATATAAGATATATCAGCACGTGCTTACCTGATCATAATCCTATATATATATATATAAGATGATGATAGGTAAGCACGTGCTGATATAACTTATATCAACACCCGCATTGGATGGTGTTCCTTGCGCATTAGTGGGACATGGAGTACATTGGACCAATGCAAGGGGTACAACTCCCAATTTATAGTGCTGATATAACTTATATCAACACGTATTGATAGGAACATAACCGTATATAAAAAAAATAAATTATTGTTTTAGTTACCTTGATCCTAGGTTCACCCTTTTATGCATTTCCATAGATGTTTCTGTCTTTAAGTGTGATGTAGTAGTGAGTAGGAACTGAAATTAACTTTTTGTATTTTTAAACAATCAAATGGATGTTGACTGCAGTTGCCAATACAGGTTCACATGAGGTGCTAACTGAAGATTCAGCTCGACGATTTAACAAATCTGTGACTGACAACCTGAGTAGTCTCAGTGTTGGTACTGATGTTCACTTGAGTGGATCTCATATTGACTTGAGGGATAATGTTGGAGATAGTAATATGGATGACATAGTTATGGATGATACTTCAAGCAGGCCTGAGACGGAGCCTAAAGGTAAATTTGAAAGTATATAGTTGACATTGAATGGTTTGCTAAGGTTTTGAATTTTTCAAAGGATCGGAGGCATTGTCGTCTGATTCCAAGGATTATTTCCATCAAATCAAAGTCGTTTACATGGAATATTTTGGTTCTTTTGGTGAGGACCATTTTATTTCAGTTACCTTTATCCTAGGTTCACCTAATCACCTTTTCATGCATTTCCATACATGTTTCTGTCTTTAAATGTGATGTAGCAGTGAGAATAAACTGAAATTAAAATTTTGAATCTATAAACAATTAAATGGATGTTGACTCTGTTTCATTTTCTGTCATTTGTTTTTATATTGGACTACTAACCGCATATAGTAAATCAATTTCAAACTTTCAACCGATCTGAGGGATACTTGCTTTTAGGTTGTGAAAGGAATTACAATGGAACTGTCATGTTTGTATATGATTCTCTGGATTTCAAAATCACTATATCTCATGAACTTTCAATTATATTTTTGGTCTATGAGGCTATGGTAGTGTGAGTTGCTTTTTGCACCAGAATTCTCAGATTCTGCTTTAGGAGTTAGATTGTTCTTGGTTTGTCATCTATACTCTTGAGATGGTTTTAACTTATAGTTTGTTCTATGGGTGTTTTCGTATTTTGTCCGAAAGATCATTCAAGTCCAACCACAACCGAACACCATGCAGAGGATGGACCATCCAAAACTCTAGACAGTGGTTCAGAAGAACAACATATTGAGGTTAGTAATTTATTTTCCAATTTATTTTTCTTTTGGTTTATCCGCTCTTTTAATTTGGTGTTGGCATCTATGATTCAAGAATCTATTGTCACATTGCATGGTTTGTGCATTTAGTGGTTTTGAATACATATTAATGAGGAATTAGGGCTCTCTATCATTGGAATGGATCGTCAATTTGTCTGTGCCCTCACGTGTTTGTGTGTTTAAATCTAGTTTTTATGTGATTCCTGTTTACTGCTGTTGGGTTACTGTTAAGATAGAGATTATTTTTTTTTTAACAATAAGGAAGCACTGATATCTGAAGGTGGTTTAAGAAGAAATATATATATTTAGCTCTGGTGGAGGCATACTTTGTGATACAGTAGCATTCATCTTCTCAAAGATAAGGATTGTTTGATGTTTTGACCATACATATTGGATTTGTGGGGTTATTCTTAGTCCTATTCTGCTGTCTTGCAAAATGGAATAAAAGAAAGTAAAACCTTTTGGAATCAGCGCAAGGGAAGTGGTCTTATCATTTTATTTAATGAGTTAATAATGAAACATCATATAATTTGTTATACCCCTTGGTTGAAGGACATGATGTATGACTTGAATGAGGTCAGTGTGTGAAAGTCAAGCACACGTTGGACATTAACTATCATGTGATGTGCACAGTTCCATCTAGGGTGAAATTATTTTAGTATGTGAAGTAAAAGAAGTGAAGGTCAGTAGAATACATCTCTAGTATATTTTTACATTTGACTTCAATTCCTCTTGCTTCTGTCTTTACTCTCTGGATTTCAAATCTATACTACTATTAAAAGTGGCTTAAGGAGAAAAAAATTTGATTTCCTATTATACCCCTAAATACCATAAAGACATTACTATTATACTAAACTGGAAGGGTAGTGACTTTTGATTCCCTATATTACCCTCATTAAAAATTACTCCCTCCGTCCCATAAAGATAGGCCATTTTGCCATTTTTTGGTTCCAAAATGTTTGTCCACTTTGAAAAGTCCAATAATAATTTTTTTCAACTTTCCTATACTACCCTTGTTATTTCAAGAATTGCTTTTAACACAAAACCAAATCCCAAGTAGGAATAGGTACTTTTGTAAAGAAAACATTTAATGGGTTACAAGTCAATGCAATGATGGCTTATCTTAATTTGCATGTTTTGTCAAAGATGACCTATCTTTATGGGACAGAGGGATTATAAAAACAAAATTTTGAATCCCTATATTATCCTCATTTAAAGTTATAAAAACCAACCTCACTATATTGCCCTTATTAAAAGATTTAAAATGTCCAACAACTCTTGATCAAAAAATTCATTTTTTACTTTTACTTTTCTATTTTAGAATGTCCAACAATTTTTTTAAAAAAAAAAATATCAAAAACTTATTTTTCAAAAATTTAAAATTTAAAATTTAAAATTTTTTGTTTTGTGATTCTGAATTTTTTTTCAAATTTTTTAAAAATAAAAATTGATTTACGAATCTGGAAATATAATTTGTTTGCAATTACGAGAAAAAATAATTTTGGACTTTCTGTTTTTTGCAAAAAAAAAAAAAAAAAAAAGAAAGAATCTTTGAATTTTGAATTTATACCTATTCTTTTAATTTTCTGGCTAACCTAAAGATTACTGTTTGAAAGCTGAATTGAATTTTTTCGCTTTATAGATATGAAAAGAAAGACTAAAATGAGGATATAATTCGAAGTGGCCTAAGTTGCATAGGAACAATACTTTGGGCGTTGTACCTCAGGCATGGGTGGGTTATATTTTCTGTGATTATATGGAATATTTACACATTTACATATAATGAGGATATAATTTGAAGTGGCCCACATGCAATGCACATGTGCACCAACTAGTAGTTAAAATGAATCTACGTATTCGATATCTTGCTTTCTGACGGTGATCTCTCCCTCTCTCTCTCTCCTTTTTTATTTATTTTTTTATTTCCCAAATGCTTCTTATGATGAAGTTTTGTTTTCTTGTTTCTTGTTTCTTGTGCGACAGAGAATTGAAGAACCTTCTAGGATAATATTGAATGAGCAAAGCAAAGAAAAAACACCTCCACACCATGTACTGAACAAGCAAAGCAAAGTGAGCAGACGTCCACGCAAAGAACACAAAAGGAAAGAACTTTCTCGGAGGCAAAGCCTTGCAGGTGTTTACTCATGCATCAAATTGCACTGCACATCATTGGAAATGTTTACAATTGTGTTTGAATAACCGCATATTTGTTCTCTTACCAGGGGCTGGTATGTTCTGGGAATCTGGGGTAAGGCGAAGCACCAGAATTAAGACAAGACCTTTGGAGTACTGGAAAGGCGAAAGATTTTTATATGGACGCATACATCAGAGTAAGTATTTTATTATTATTTCTTATAAAAAAAAGTATTTTAATATTATTATAATTAATTGAACTGATCCGCATAAAAAATATGCTCCATATCATTTTGAATTATTGGTTTTGGTTTTCTTACCTGGAGAATGCCTGGCTTATGCTATCATTCTTTGTAGATATCCTACTCTAAGGGCATAAAAGGTTTAGTCGGAGTGATTTTTTGTGTTTCACTATTGGAGTGTGCTTAATTAATTTTATATATACACCGTATATAGGATGATGATTAGGTAAGCACGTGTTGATATAACTTATATCAGCACCTGCATTGGGAGTTGTACCTCGTGCATTAGTGGGATATGAGGTACATTGGACCAATGCAAGGGGTACAACCCCCAATGCATGGTGCTGATATAACTGTATCAACATGTGCTGATAGGAGCATAACTGTATAAATATATACACTGTATATAGGATGATGATCAAGTAAGCACGTGCTGATATAACTTATATCAGCACGTGCTTACCTGATCATCATCCTATATATATATATGTGTGTGTGTGTGTGTGTGTGTGTTAGGATCTGTGGACATAAGATTTGACACAAATTTTGACACAAGTTTTTATAACTCCATCTGTGAAGAATATTTTGAGAAACCCACTGTTGGATTAGATAGTCTTCCTATATAGATCATGCATGTCAAAAATCAAGTTGATCCGAGATTAAGAATTGTTTCATCCATAAAATATAAGATTTTCGTTGATAAGAAATACAAGTTTTTGAATCGGATGGCAAACGATATTGGATCAACTTGATTTTTGGTATGCATGGTCTATATAGGGAGACTATCTAATCCAACGGTGAGTTTCTCAATATATATATATTTTACAGATATATTATATACTTACTAACCAAAATAAAACTGTGCTTTTTCGTATTAAGAGAATCTTTAATGTGCTATGCACTTGTACATTGACTAGTCTACTAAAGTAAGCGGACCAATTCGTCAAAAATTAATGTACCCGAAAATTGCTAAGTATATTAAAAAAAAATTTGCCGCAAGAAAAATAACTTGTAACTAGCCGTGCTCGAAGAATTTAATTGATTTTCTTCTATATTATCATGTGATAGCAAAATTCATTAAAGAATGTGTCTTGATGCAATTCCATTCACCCGTAGGTTAAATAAATTAATTGGATTATATCTTGCTGCAGGCTTGGCAACGGTAATTGGGCTGAAGTATATTTCTCCAGCAAAGGGTGATGGAAAAGCCGCTATCAAGGTGAAGTCTTACGTCTCTGATGAGCACAAAGAGCTTGTTGAACTAGCAGCACTGCACTGATATAACCTTGTTTCATTTAAACGTGATGAAGCACCCCTGTGGGTCATCTTGTTTGCTCCATTTCCATATACCTGTTTTTGTACTTGTCGGCAAGAAGTGTAAAGAAGGCATGCCTTATGACTTCTAATCAATTTGTATATTGGAAATTGCACCCAACTTTTCATTATCAATACCAGTTATTTCTAATTTGGAAATGATCAATATATATAAGCTGTTGTGTTATTGCAGTTACCATGTTGAATATTAGCACGGGACCATTTTCTTTCCATGGGTACCATTCTCAAGAAATATCTTCTTACCTTGGTTATGGTTGAAATGCTATTTCATGTGGAAATGCATAGCCAATATGAGATAGTTCAAATATATACCTGGGAAATGATTGTGCCTATCTAAGTGATGTATATTGCTTCATCATCTCAAACGTAGTTTATTTTTGCATTTACTGAAAGCTAATACCTTTTAATGGACTGGGGAGAGATCAAAGGCATATGCTGTTGTTGGATTTCAGAGGCTGGAATGTTTAATGTGATTAGATGATCACCTTCATTCTATAGTTGATATGTCTTTGCTTTGTAGTGCTCTGAGATTCTATGTATAGCCAATGGTTTTATGTAAATCTTCTTCTGTACCAATGCTAAAATATCAAAAGAAAAAGGGTGGTTTTATTTTCTGACTGAAAATTTTATGGGAGTCACCTAGTAGTTATAATGAAAAAATGGGTAAATTGTGGAAAGCCCCCTTGAAATATGGGGGGTCAGTAGACAACCTTTTTTATGTTTTAATTTTGTTAATGTGCCTCCCTAATGTTTTAATTTTTGTCAATGTGTCCCACCATCACTTGCTGTTAATGAAATTTGATAAAAATTAGTCATATGGTTACGCATGTGATACCGTTAACGGACCAGTGTTACCCAAAATCACCGAAACCCTCGTTGGTGTTATGGCCAATTGGGTGGCCATTGACGATTGGTTTTGTCTTCCAACTGAATTAGGGGGTAGGGGGTTCTCTCCCCACACTTCAAGAAGGTTTTTTGCAATTTACCCTTAAAAAATAGAAACTCTTATCCTTTGACTATGACTAATTTATTTATTATATATATAAATGTATACGGTGGTTTACATGAAACAGCAAGAACAAAGGGTAGAAAAGATTTGGAAATAAGAATTAGCCCAACAGCACAGAAGAAAACCAATGCATGTCCTCCCAATTGCTTTGTTGAAAATGCAGAACTAAGCTCCGTTCCTTTAAATCACGAAATGGTTATGACGTAAAGAAAAAAAATAAGGTTGAGTAAAAATGAATGTGAACAATGTGCTATTGTAAAAAAATTCCATGGAGCTAAAAAAAGTAAATTATAATCATAATTTATTTATTTTGTTTGGTATTCCTCTTGAGTGTCTTTTGACTTATATTTCATTGCGAAACAAAATTTATTGATCAATCGGCCGTCCAAATGTCAAAGTTGCATTTCTCATGCCTTTTTGTTCTCTCTTCATTATATGATGCCCTCAACAGCTAAGAGCTTACGCCGTTGGACATTGGTGTGAATGCTGAGTTTTATGCATGCTTTGACCCCAGATGGGAAACCAGTCATTGACAGTTTCCTTCAGTTTCTTGGCCTGGTTAACCGAAGAGAAGAGCTTCAAAATTCACCCAAATGAAACTGAAGAGAAAAGCCTTTTTTTTTTTTCTTTTTTTTTTTGGGTGTTAAACTAAAGGGTTATGTAAAACTTGATGAATAAAACAGTTATACAATCACGCTAAGTTTTTGCAAATTGGTCTCTTAAGAGATAATAGGTCCTTAAAAACCCATGTCAAATGTGTTAACAGGTGGGTGTTGTAGTGACTGCAAGCTTCCTATAAGAGGGAGCTAGATCCCAATAGTAAAACTAATAAATTAAGGTTAAAATATAATCAGTGTGCGTAGAGGGGAGGAAGGTAGTAAAAATTTACAAACACTCCAGATTGATGATGTTGTGAAATGTCCAAAAACAAAGATCTAGAAAGCATTTCCATTTTTCATTTGCCAGACTCAAGCACCATTGTATTATACATGTAGCATTTTTTGAATGAGTACTGAGCAGTGATATTGATTCTTAATTTATTTCTCTAATGATCTGATTACCACATTAATAAATTTTTTTAATTATTTTATTTATGTCATTTTAGTAGTTACATCATTAGAGGAAAAAAAATTAAAAAAATATTTACGCGGTTTACAGCTAAAAATACCGTTGAAGATGGGATGGCATTGCGATTCATATTCTACCATGCCGGTGGCATAAAGGTTATTTAGATTCTAGATCTTATCACTTAATTGTTGCCTATCTGAATTATTTAATCATATAATTATTTATAAATAGTCTAGGCCACCGACCTGTCTCCAAATTTCAATAATCTTGAGACCGTTTATCACATTTTTTCTCTTTGATTAAGTTATAATGCTGTAGAGCCTCACCAATACTAAAAGGTTCTAGAGAGGAGCCATACCTTCGAGGACAAAAGAGAAAATAAAAAATCATAATTAGGTGACTTTTCTAGCTTTCAAATAATGCACCCCATGTACCTTTCCATTGGATCCAAATCTTATAGGGATATAAACCCTCACGGGTATTTCAATTAGCTAGTCTTAAGAGTATAATATATCTTAACCTTAATTTCAAGTCTTGGTCTTAACTGATACCCGTGACTACAAGAGGTTATAGGATAAGTTAGGGTTGAGAGTTCCAAGTCATTAAAAAATAAAAATAAAAAGGAATATAAATGCTAATAATTAAGAAATGCACAGGCTATACTCGGAGATTTGTCAATTCAATGTGACAAGTATTCTTTCATTTAAACTAGGAACCCTAATATACGGAGCAATCATATTCATTAAACTAAGACATTATCACAATAGGTCGTTTGAAATGCTTCGGTTGGACATGTGCAAAGAATTATTAACTATTCGAAGCCAAAAAAAAAATATATATGTATATATATATTGATTCGATAAGAATCTAAGATTTAATTTTAATTTTTTGTGAGTTATTATTGGCCTGCCACCTGTTGTGTGCATACCTGCCCTTTGTCCCTTGCAAAAATTAATAAAATGGGTCATGTGCCATGCAGGCTGAAAGCCTGAAAGGGACGATTTCATTTGATCTTAAACACAGTGTCTACTTTAAATTATTATTTGATGAAGACATTTTTTGGAAAATGTTCTGAGAAGAAGATCATTTCAATGCGATGATAGGAATCGTTTAAATTTATTTGATTTGTTAAGAGCCAAAATACGCTTGACAGGAGTACAGGACCTACTAGCGGCTGGATCTCGATTATTTTCCTGATGCTAACCTACAAGTACATAAAAGACACACATAATAATAATAATAAGAGGGGCAAAAAAAAAAAAAACTCTCCATTCGAAATCTTGAGCTGGGTTTATTCAATAAAATAAAATAAAATAAATAAATAACATTTGGTGAACCCAAAATCTGGCAGGTGAGACCAATTTGGTTGTATTTATATTGGAAAAATCAAATCTATATTGTAATTTGCCAATGTCAAAAGACTAAAATTTAACTTAATCAATTCTAATAGTACAAAAGCCATATTCACTTTTGTCAAATCTTGATCACGCATTGATTCAAGTTATATACTTGAACAATTTAGAACACAAAAATTGATTTTCTCAAGAAATAGCTAGAGCTCAATTATAACTTCTCCAGTAGTTAATCATTTTCACACTGTATTGTCACTCTAAGTTAACTTTGACTAGTCATTTAGTTGACCAAAATTTATTTGTTCAACCGATGTGGTAGATCACATAAAAATGTAAGGCAAGTCAAGCTATTCAAGCATGTTGATTTGATGAAAAACTTGTTCAAGCACACTTGTAAGATGAACAAGGTCAAACTCAAATATTGTTTTTGAACTCATTAATTTGTTGAACCAAGCTTGAAAATATACTACTAAGCTCAATAAGTTCATCAATATTTCAAATAACCAAACTACTCGAGCTTATAACAACAAGCAAGTAAGCTTTCACCCTTTGGCTTACCATTAAGAATAGGCTAAATACCCAAGAACATCTCACTGCATGGGGCATTAATCCAACCTCCAAGTGTGTCTTCCTGTCAATTTGATTATTGAAATAATAGGTCACCTCTTTTTTTTTATGCCCCTCCACAACGACTATTTGGAAAAGGATCCTTGAGCTTTGTTGTGGATTTACGTCTTTCATACTCCCCTTTTTTATTATAATTATTCTTACTTGACCCAAAAACAAACAAAAGTGGGGGTACAAGAGAACCCATCCAATGGACCGGAAAGAAGCCAGCCTTCACACGGCGGTTGTCATATTGTGACATCCAATTCTTGATGACTATTATAGTGTTTTTATTAAACAATTACCCCCTTTATATTTATTTATTATTATTGCAACAATACAAGCAAATAGTAAAATCCGTTAATGGGGGGAATAAAAAATGAATCAACAAATCACAACGCCCATTGCTGCGGCCTCCCATACATAGAGATTAGAGAGGGTCACCATCAATGTCTGTCCCTCAAACCTTTCTAGAACGTCTAAAACCTCTTAGAAAATTTTGTCACACCACCCTATAAAAATGGACCTTCATTTCAATCTACAACATACTCTCAAATCACTCTCACTTTCTTCTCTCTCTCTCTCTCTCTCTCTCTTTGTGTTTCTTGAGTTGTACTCTTTCTTTCCTTCCATACCAAAGACCCTTGTCGGTCTTGTCTGGTTATCTATTTTTTGGCTACTGCTTGTGTCATGTCATGGAGCTTATTCCGGGTCTACACGACGACGTCGCCCGAGAATGCCTAATTCGTGTTCCTTACAAGCACTTTTCCAACTTTACATCCGTATGCCGCGGGTGGAAGGTCGAAGTTGAGCTGCCCGAATTTTTCCGGCGACGGAAATCCGCCGGATATACCCAAACGGTCGTTGCCATGGCGCAAGCACGGGTCGACCCGAACCAAAAGCCCAGCGTCGTGAAGTTCTCGGTTACGCCGGTTTATCAGGTCACGATCTGCGAGCCGGTGACGGGTAATTGGGGCAAGTTGCCGCCGGTACCCGGTTTTTCTGACGGGTTGCCCATGTTTTGTCAGTTCGCTAGAATTGGGTTGGATCTGGTGTTGATAGGCGGGTGGGACTCGGAGACTTGGACGGTTTCGAAGTCCGTCTATATTTTCAATTTCGTGTCTGCCACGTGGCGGCGTGGGGCCGATATGCCAGGCTGTCCAAGGTCGTTTTTCGGGTCTGTGTCCGATTCCGATCGGTTGGTGTTCGTTGCGGGTGGACATGATGACGAGAAGAATGCGTTGAGATCTGCAATGGCGTACGACGTGGCAAAAGATGAGTGGGTTTCATTGCCTGACATGGCGAGAGAGCGCGATGAGTGCAAAGTGATATTCCACCGTGGCAAGTTCCACGTCATCGGTGGGTACCACACTGAGATGCAAGGTCGGTTCGAGAGGAGTGCTGAGGCCTTTGATATTGCCACTTGGCGGTGGGACCATATAGTGGATGACTTCTTGGAAGTCGCCACGTGTCCGAGGACTTGCGTGGATGGCGGTGATGGGAAACTGTACATGTGTCGGGAAGCTTACGTTGTGGCACGAGAGAATGCCATTTGGCAAGCGGTAGCTGAGCTGCCAACTGAGGTTCGCGTGACAGCATACGTGACGACGTGGCAAGGAAACTTGTTGGTGATTGGCTCGAATAGATTTGGTGAGCCCCTCATGGGTTATGTATTGGATTTGAACGGGTACATATGGACAAAAGTGGAGGTGCCGGAGGAGTATTCTGGTCATGTTCAGTCCGGTTGTTGTTTGGAGATTTAGGTGTTCTTTACTTTGGATGAGTGCCTGTACAGTTCGGTGATTTGTTGCATATTAAAATAGGTGTATTTTGCTCATCCACTCAAATGGTGGGAGTGCTTGAAGTTTTGTTTTGGGGATTGCAAAAAATAACACCAATGAGTATAAAAGTTTTGTTTTGAAGTTTTGAACTGTAACTTCTCTAATGCTTATATATTTCAATTGATAGGTCAATATAGTTTGCACCAAATGCATCGTAGTTCTTATTTTTTCATTAACGATTAGTGATATCTTAAATCTTTTTCTCATCAATATTTCAACCTAAATTAAATCTTTGTCAGTCCGTGTGAAAAGTCGCATATTCAATTACACGTGCTACAATAACTAAGAAGACAAATATACAATTAATGATACAATCAAGACATTTATTTGTACTTCTCCAAATTACATGAACTAGTAGAAACAAAAGAGGTGGCCAAATCAGGTCACTCTTATAGTAGATAAGATTGAAATTAAGAAGCAAGCACAACAACACGGAAGAAATCCCTCAAAAACCCAAAAAGAAAAAGGAAAAAAATTGGCAGGCCCTCTTGGGTCACCATTTTTATTTTTTTACCGTTGTGTATTATTGTAATATACACGATGTTATGTTATGCTAAAAATTTCTTCCAAATGACGCACTTCATGTACCTTTCCTTCCAATGAAATGGGTATAAAAGGGAAATAATTAATGGACTTGGATCCAAACTCATAATTAATAATGCGAATACTTAAGAAACTATCATGGTTTATAGGTCATATTGAATGCTTTAGTTTGACGTATGTAAAGATTGACTAATATTTTTTTTCCTTTTACATTTTAATAATGGTCCAATAGGTTAGGATCAACTCACACAATTTTTTACGCAAATTATTACATATGTGTTTAGATAACCCATTTTCAATTCATATTTTACGAAACTCATCATTGGATTAGATAGTTTTTCTCCATAAGTCATGCATGAAAAAATTTAAGTTGGTTTGAGATTAAGAGTTACTTTATCCATAAATGTGAGATTTTTAGTGATTAAAAAGATGAGGTTTTGGATCAAATGGCAACAAATCTCAGATCAACTTGATTTTTTGCATGCATATATGACCTATGTGGGAAGACTATCTAATCTAACAGTGGGTTTCACAAAATATGAATTGTAAATACGTTATCTAAAAATTTATGTAAAAAAATATGTATGTTGATTCTATCCCTTTAATAATTAATAAAAAAAAGGGAAAAAAAAAAAAGAAAAAAGAAGAGAAGAAAGGATGAAGTTTTATCTTGGAAGTGTCGAAGGACAAATTTTTTTTACTAAAGACATTCAAATGGCTGCTAGACGTTGGTTTGCCTCATGTGCGAAGAACAAGCAATACGGATAGCCCATGGTTTGGCCAGATTTACTAGGGATTTGAATAATGTACAAATCTGGATAGAAGAGGTCCCAAATTGTGCTAGGGATCAAATCCATGCAAACTTGGATCATTTTTTGCTTTTGTAAAATCTATTACTTTCATCACCCAAAAAAAAAAAAAGAAAAGAAAAAAGACCACAAATCAAGAGAGAGAAGGGGCGCTAGGAAGGCAGAGAAGTCTAGGGTCTCCTCCATAGATGTGGTGTCGTTTCGAAAGAGCATGTGCTACCTCATTGTCTTCCCTCTTGACATTTGCAAATAGTTGAATTCCATTTGAAATCATCAAAGATTGAATCATGACTTGTAAAAATCTAAGAATCGTTTGTTTTTTCTTCTTTCCCGTCAGTTCTTGCCGGTTGTCGCGGGTGAAAATAATAAAATGGGTCATGTCCATGCTTTAATAATTTGACGAAGACTTTAATTTGTAACTGAATTATTGTTCTCCAGCGACGAGACTTTGATTTTTCAAGAGTAGAAGTCTGATTAGCTTTCCAGCAAAAGCATAAATATATCTTTCTATTCTTAAATCAACCATGTGAAAGCTATTCTCCTAAAACCAAATCCATAGAAAGATTAGAAGCATATTTATGTCATTAAACTGCGATTATGTACATGAGTGCTTTACGTTTAAAACTTCATGAAACGTACTCTTAGCCTGTTTGGGTGTTCTAATGGAAATTAAATAATTACAGTGCATTTTACATAGTGTTTAAGGTACAAATTTATCATCTTAAATAGACAAATTCAAGAGAATGGTGGCTATTATTAATATGGAGAGAGAAAATCCAAAATAGTAGCATTTCATAGGTTTCTAAAAATTGGTCATAAAATATCAATTATAGTGATTACTTCAACTTTTTAAAAATAGTCTCATTAAAATGATGAATTTAATTGTATATTCAACACTATGTAAAATACATTATAATTGTTTAATTTCCATTTGGACGATCAAACGAAAGCTTAGCTGTTCCTCTCTAAGCCTCCCACAAGCAACCCAATTTAATTTTAAAGTAATTGGGCTTGCGTGGGGAATGGTGAAGAATTTCCCATGTCAATAAATTGACCATACCTTATATACGAAATTGGGTGTATTCAACATTTTGGTCATTTTATTAATTTATTAATTATAAATTTCCTTCTTAATTGCTCGATATTTTTCAACCCCCATAAATACACGATGCCATGGAAAACACCATTGTTTGAAGAAGGAAAAATGCTACCAAGGATGTTTTCAGATTTCATAGAAAAGTGAAGGTCTTTAACAAACTTTCCAAAATTCCAAAATAGTGGTGGGTCAACCGTGGTTATATTGATTATTAATAATGAAATATTAATGGGTCGTAGGTTCATTTTTATTCTTTGCATCTTTTTTTTTTTTTTTGATAAGTAAAAAATAAAATATATATCAAAGGGAAATGGGAATACACCCTATACCAAAACAACACCAAAGACAAAATGGCAGCCCCTCAAAGCCAAAGGGAAAGAGACAGCACCCACCAAAGAAGAACACACACCTGACTTATCGTCCTGACTCAAAAAACGATCCCCACTAAAAAGAACCAAAATAGCCCCAGACCAAAGGGAAAAAAAAACAAAAACAGCCCCATCAGATGCAACCCATGCATTGACAATTTGACATTTAAGGACAACAAGTGTTCAGTCATGGCCTACATGTGCGTCGATCTATTCCATCAACAACTTATTCCTCTTCCTCTTCTTCTTCTTCTTCTAGCTTCTTTTTATTAATTTTTATTCTTTATTTTTATTTAATTCTCATTAATTTCATTATTATCATTAGTTTTCATCCGTTGGCATGGTAAGAGATTGCCAAGAGTAATCAGCCTAGCATGTCATTCTTGAAGACGAGAGATGTTATGATAGTTTAATGGCATTCTCTTTATTTGTTTATCGAGTGAGCTATCTCGAGTTCATGCTTATGAAGAAATATCGATATTGGGAGGTTAAGGAATAAGAGTAAGGGTAAATTTTATCCATTGTCAAAAGAGAAGGGGGGGGGGGGGGATTTTAGATTGGTCAGGTTGTGGGAAAATAATTACACTGTTTCCTACTAACTTACTAATAAATGACTAGTAGCTTAACTAAAAATGATTACTAATTGTAATTATTTTCCCATAGACCAACCAGTCTAAAATTCCCCCCCAAAAAATAAGAAGCAAAACATATAGACACATTTGGGGTCCACTTGGGCGTCAAATTACATAATTAAAGGTATTTTAAGTAGTATTGAAAGCACAAATATATTATCTTAAATGAAAAAATTCAAGAAAATGATGGTTGTATTCACAAGGAGTCCTTCTATATAGGACTACTCTATAGACTTAATATATAGACCTACTGATGTGGTCATTTTCTATTGGTCTTCTTTAAAGGTATATAAGTTGGAATAAAATCAAAATCCCGCAAAATCAGGCAACAATAACTGAATAACCCCCCCATTTCATATTTGAGCACCAAAACCAGAAACAAATACCACACGTTCTCTCCTCCTCTCCTTCCTTCCTCCACAAACTTCATTCTCCCCAGTTACAATATAGAACATTCAGTCGTTTCCTCTCCAAAACCAGTCAGATATTCTACACGGCAAACAACATATCAAGTTGCACTGGAAGATCGATGGGTTCTTTTCATTGAGTGCCGATAATCTACCGTCGAAGATTAGTTATCAAGTGATGGTTCGAAGAACAAGTTAGAATCATGCTTGTTTATTAGGGTTAGGTTGTTTTTTAATGATTGGCGAAAACCCCATTGTGAATAAGCATGTTTGACAACTATGAAATTGATTAAAATCACTAAACAACTATATTTCACTGAACAAAGAAAGTTACAGAAACCCAAATCAATAATATACCCAAACTTTGTTTTCACAAATTAAAAAGTTCAAAGTACTAGCTTCTACACCCACATATGTATGTATGATATATGTACTGTATATATATTTAGGGAGAGAGGGAAAAAAAAAAACCATGGTCTTGTTGTGGCAGTGGCGGCAGGGGAAGATCTGGCTGCAACAGGGGGCTCGAATTTTGCATCGTCGCCTGTAATGCTCGCATTTGGCAACATACGAGAGGTTATTGATCAAAAGAACTAACAGGAACCAACCAGCTATATATATATATGGAGGGAGAGATTTTTTTCTTTTGTACAAAAGTAAAAGGCGAAGAGAGAATGACAAATATAGGATCCTCAGTTATCAAGTTATTAAGAGGTTTTCAATTTACCAATAAACCAAAATTTCAAAAGTTAAGACTTGATGCAAGCATCAGTCCCGCTTGCACTCAGTCATATGTATGAATGTTGTCTTCAAATCCTGACCATTTGTCAGGATAATGTGTTAGTTTAGTAATTTTTGCTATTTATTAAGTTATGTTGTCTAGTAACCATTCTTACTACATCAATAACAATTTTTTTTTTATTAAGTTATAAAACACATTTGGTTAAACAGCTCTATAAACAAGATCAAAAATAAAAAAAACAGAGGCCCAAACAAATACAACAGCCCCCGCCAAAAACTTAAGCACCTACAAAGACCAACAATCAGGTTACAAAGTATTTCTTATCAAGTTATTAAGTGGATTTGAATGGATAAGTTATGAAGTTGTATATAATTTTCAATGGATAAGTTATCAAGTTATTACGTGGATTTCAATGGATAAGTTATCAAGTTATTAAGTGGATACAGTGGAGTGATTGTGTAGACGTCATTTGTGGAGAAGGCTATTTTGGATATATAGTTATTGAGTGATAATTTGTTATGAATTAAGTGATTTTTGTTAAGTTATCAAGTTCTGTATTTTTTTGTTCCATGTAGTTATCAAGTTAATAATAAAAATTATATAATGTTGCTATGCCATTAATTTTTATTACAGTTCAATAATTTGGGAGAGCGATTATAACTTAGTGACCTTTGAAGACATAAAGAATCTATGGAACCGACAGTCTCACTACGTACAACAATGTTTATTTTCGCTTTGCATCCAATTTTGATGGATGGCAAGGATTGAAACCACTATTGGCAGACGACACGTGTGTACCATTACGAGGGCATGCAAGCGAATAGTATTTTAGACTTCTTTTATCGTCGCACCTCACACTTTTTTTGGCAAAACCAAAACCTTGACTCATAGCATATTGACGGTAGAATGTGTGGACTTCGTCCTCCGATTTAAAACTCATACCGGCAACAGGTTCAAAGCTATTGCCGCAAGCAGCCAAACTCTGTCCATCGGTGACTGGATGGTTGTTGTGATTATCATCCATTTCCTGTGACATTAAAAATAATGACCCAAAGACATTAATCATATCAACTCACATAGCATTGCAAACTAATTTACATGCTGTAAGTTATTATGTACACAAATCTGAACCTCAATCTCTCCATTCTCGGTAGCAGATGCACTATCAAAAATATCATCCATTCCCTTGTGGCTATTTGGTAACCAGTTGTTATCTACAACACATACCATTTTAACAGTGTGAATGGAAAAATAATTTAATTCAAATAACTCTAAATAAGTCATACAATCACTTGATATCACAAAGTAACTTGTTGCTAGAAATTCACATGGTAACTTGGTTACTTGATAAGTCATATACTAAATTGATATCATGTTGTAACTAGTTATTGAGTAAGTCACATATTAACTCACATCATAACTGACTCATATTAGGTCTCTATTATAACTTTATATCATGTTATAACTAGTTATTGAGTAAGTCACATATTAACTTACTCGTATTAGGTCTATTGCAACTTGATAACAATTGTGTCGCTTGATAACTTACCCTCAATTGTTGAAGAACTACAACTTTGTCGTACTGTTAATCTATATCAAACAAAAAGGTGGGATCGTGTTGACAAGAAAACAAATCAACAGACCTCAGCTAAATGACTTCAACAACAAAACACTACAAACATACCTGCTTCGCTTGAAAAACCCAACTAACATGGATGTAGAACAGGCTAGATGCTGTCGATATTCTTTTCAAAGAACTCTTGAACTAAATGATTGGCTATGAAAAGAAATCAAAAATGGTTGATTGGGGAGAGAATGTGAGAAGGTGAGAAGTATGAAAAGTAACATTTGAAATTCATTAAAATTAGGAAAGGAAAAAATTGCTATTAAATGAAATTCCTACAAACGTGGATAGTGGATGTAACTAATTATTATCTGCTACCTTAAATGGATGTAGGCCAACTCATTAGGCCTATATGTCATTTTGCATTCACAAATGGAAGTTAATGATTTTTTAAATTGATCTTATAACATCAACTACTCCGTATATTATATGATGACTTCTAATTTTTTTAGTAGTCTTATTCAAGTTGAACGATCTATTCCTTCAATCGTAAAATACACTAATTGTTTAATTTCTATTCGGACAACCAAATGTGCCTTAACGTATTATGATCCGTCTAACCAGTTAAAATGCTTGTATATAAAGTTTTCTCACGCCTTTATGTTTCTTTTGGCTCACTATATGTACAGATTAGACCCAAGCTCCCTATTCCATAGGATCACCCCATCGCCAAAGCCTGTTCTAAATATATACTTTTTTTTTTTTTTTTTTTTCATTTTTTGGTTTACTAATGAAGGGTATTTCAAACTTTACTTCCTCTGTGATTTTAATTCAAACTAATTCTCTAATGTTCTATGTGAGACGTTCTAGATCGATTTACACAGGTGATAGTAGTTGTGAGGATCTGAAATGACGACCTCTATAAATACAATTAGGACCTGATCACTCAACTAACCCCACAAGTTAGTGGGTTTCGAATTCTTTCAAACTTGAGACCAATTTTTTAGATTATACAAGAGGAGAAGAGGTGGTATTTGGAATATTGCAACCCCACTGACGAGTTTCTTGTTTCAAGTAAAATTAAAATAAAAGGAATTGAATTGAGATAGCCAGCCCTTTTAAATAGCCAAATTTATATTGGATTTGATATGGGTAGCCTTTTCATACAACGTCAAAAGATTTTTCCCCCTTAACCCGGTGGGTTGGTTTAGTGGTTGGGCACTTAGCCTAAAGTGACTGTCTTGAGTGGAGGTGAAAAATCCCAAGTTCGAGGCTCAGCACTTTGGAAAAAATCCTTGGGCCAGCGATTTGCCGTTGCCCACCCGTCGCAACAGTGATTAATCCCTTAGTTGTCAATTTTAGGGATATACTGGGTCAAAGATAAAAAAAAAAATTTCCCACTATGGTACAATATCTATGGGTTGCCGAATTCTTTAGCTTCTAAGATGGTGCAAGTTGACGTTTGTCACACGATGATTCCGTGGACCCGCCAATTCAAACAAGAGCCAAAAAATAATTATCATAATTATTTATTTGTTTATTTATTTATATATTTGTTTGGTCTTCCTCTTGAATAGCTTCTGAGACTTCTATATATATATATACTTGCTTGACAAGCAAAATTTATTGATCAATCAGCCGTCCATGTCCCAACTTAATTTGAATTTCTTCCCTTTTATAATTGGGTTCCTTTCGGTGTGATGTTGTGAACTTCTAAAGTTCTAATAGCTAAGAGCTTACGGCAAGATAGGTGTGAATGCTCGAGTTCTATGAAACCTTTGAAAACCACTATTGACAGGCATTTTTTTTTCTTTTTCTTTTTTCTTTTTTGGTGGAACCATGAGCTACACTGAGAGATAATTGGATAACCAACAAATTCTCAAGCCTCTAAAGTTATGGTTGTTTGGCTGGAATGAAAAAGGTGAGAATAGAATTTGATTCTATGCCTCAAGTAGTCTGAAATGGGCATTATGAATAATAGAAAATACATAACATGTTTATTGATCGTATTCCTTTTTGGTTACCTGATCCAAACACTTTATTTTGAAATGAATTAAAATGAGATTTCATTCCCACATCCAATTCCTGTCAAACAAACGGGATTTAAAATTTTAAACCCTTCTACTTTTATATATGATAGATCCAATTGGAGACTCTACAGATTCGCGGATTGCTATCTTTCTACTTTTGTTTATTAACAAATTCATAACAGCCCGTTAAGGCCTTGAACTGACAAAATGTTTTTTTAAAAGAAAGAACACAGCTTTAGCAGCATTTCAATTTCCATTATCCGGACCCATATTACATGTAGCATTTGTTTGATTAATTATGCACTAGTAGTTATATTTTCTAAGGCACCAAATTTTAAGGCTACGATTACGGCCGCAGATGGGGATGATGTGACATCTGGGATGGTTTTTCCATTCATATTCTACCATGCAGGCATGCAGGATTTTGAAATCCTGTGTCACATCACTTAACCGTGGCGTACTCAAATTATTCTACCATCTAATTATCTAACTAATCTTTTTTTGTTTTTGTTTTTTGGGTCTTGGATTATCTAAGTACTAATCCAAACCACCCATTTCACATTTCAATATATGATCACATGACATTCACATATGCAAGATGCCATTAAAATACAAAGTTTATGAGAGTAAGAGTTGCTCTTTGAAAGAAATGAAAGAAGAGGTGGGGAAAAAAAGTCATTAGTAGGCGGCTGCCTTTCCTAATCACCATTTATATTTTAAGCCATTTGTGTATTATACGGACCGCTGTTACGCTAAAACTTTCTTCCAAATAATGCGCTTTCATTCAATTAATCTTTGATTAAACATATCGAGACGATAATATTAATAATTTGGTTATTGACAATTCCCATTCCTTTTAGATTTTTCATTTAAACAATGAAGGCTTATGATAAGATTAAATTTAGGACTCTATCATGATAGGTAATACGTACAAAAATTGTTTCGGGTTGACATGTGAAAAAGATCCACTAATGATAAGATTCTTTAAAAATGTAAGATTAATTTTAAACTTCGTTTAATTCTTGTTTAGCCACTTGCGGTGTGCGCACCGTGCCTTTCGTCACTACTCACCCCCACTTGTGGTGTATAGCCGTATATTGCCTTTTGTCGTTAGTAAAATTAATCAAAATGGGGGCATATTCGCGCATGCCGTGCCTTCTAGAAGCTATGATGTCGCTGTTAATCACAGTTTCACAATAGTAAATTTGATGAAGATCAATGTAATGCGAACTGAATTATTGGGTATATGCAGCATGAAGATTTTGATCTTTTGAGCGGGCTATATCGGAGAAGTCAGATTAGAGCGCCATTTAATTAATCAAAGGGAGAAACATAATGTGAAGATGACGAAGGTGTGGCATGCAATTGACATCACCTGCTTGCTTTTTTAGAGAGACAATGGACACACTTGCATTTTTCTCTAATTGATTAACCATGTGAAAATCACTATCAAATCCATAGATAATTAAAGATTAGAAGGCTTTTAGGACCCCATGACCCACTTAAAAATCTTCTTCCCATAGCTCCAACACTTCAGGCATTCATCTTTCTCCAAGTGTCGCTTTGAACAGGCCTGTCATTAGTATATTATATTATTATGGGTAAATTGCACTTATATAAGAGTTCAAAATTTGGGTCAAGTTTCACTTTAGGGTCCAAAATTTAAATCACGTTAATTCAGTACCTGAATTATTAGTTGAGTTGCAATTTGGAGTTTGCCGTCAGAATTTTCAATATTATCCTTTTTTTGCCATTTTTATGAGTTTGAAAACACTATTTTATTCCTATCAACATTTAATAAACCTTTATATTTTAACCAAATCTAAATTACTCTACCGTTAGATTTGTGTTTTGTAAATGCAAAATATAAAGGTTTATTAGATGTTGATAAAGGTAATATAGAGAGAGAAAGAAGATAGGACTGATTCAGATCTGGTTAAAATATAAAACTTTATTAGTTGTTAATGGGGATACAATAGGGTTTTCAAACCCATAAAATGGGGCAAAATAGGAATAATATAGAAAATTTTGACAGTAGGCCTTAAATTGCAACTCAATTAATAATTCGGGTATTCAATTGATGCAATTTAAACTTTGGATTTTAAAGTGAAACTTGACCCAAACTTTGGACCTTAAAATGCAATTTTCCCTATTATTATTATTATTTCTGGGTCTGTTATATTGGGTTGTATAATCTACTTATATATATATTTTTTAATGAAGTTCTTTCTTTTGATCGAAATTTATATATATATATATATATAGATATATATATATAAAACTAAATATAACTCAATATTCAACTATTTGGGTGAGGATGCAAGAGTGGTACGCAAAGTTCCATTTGGTTATCTTTAGGGGGACATTTTATGTTAAATCATGTATGTGACCTTTTCTTTTTTCTTTATTTAAAAACGAAACTTGAACGGTATGGTAGCGTGAGCTAATTTAATTAGTTGACTTAATAAATCAAGCCTAAGAATCTTACTGGTAGCTTAATATATTTTGTTTAGTGCTATGGCTTATATATGCTATAAGCCTACGCTAATGAAAAAAAAAAAATTGAGGGAATTACAGATTGGTCCCGTTACTGGCAAATAATTACACATCCATAAAAATGACTACTAACTTTATAGTAAATGTCTACTAACTTAACTAAGAATGACTACTAATTTTAAATTTGAACTTTGCATGATAAATAAGGGTATTTTTTTAAAATTAAAAAAAATACATATGTACAAAGTGTATTTACTTTTTAGGTACCATACTATTATGAAAATCTAAATACCTCACTAAAGAAGAAAAAAAGAAAGGGAAAATGACAACAGTGGGTCAAAATAAAAGTAATCATTAAAAGAGGGTTAGAACTCTCATATTTCTTTCAAAGTAGTAATAATGAATTTTAATTCCAAAAAGAGAGGATTTAGGGTCAAATGTCCATTATACCATTTTAGTAAAAAAAATTCTTTTTTCTACCCTATCCAAGTCCTATCAAATTTTTCTTCTCTTTCTTTATTAAATAAAATTTAATTAATATTTCTCTTATGTGTTGAGAAAGAGGAAAAAAAAAAGTGATTCTCTATTTATTTATTTCTTTTTTGTCATTGCTTGTATAAAAGCATGACTTAAATTTAATCACATACCCAGTTGTTGGAAAAAATAAAAATAAAAGACTTTTCAAAAACAAAAAATGTGTAGATTATTATTCTAGTTGAAAAAAATATACATGATTGGTTCTTTTGAATTATGTTTTGAGACTTTTAAATTATGAGAGAAAAAATGGATTTAATGTGATAAAGGTATTTACGTAGAATAAAAATAAAAAATAAGAAGGGTAGAATAGTTATAATAAAATAGCATATGGTAGATCTCTTTTTTTTGGAATTAAAGTTTATTATTATCGTTTTAAATGGAATAAAAGAGATTTGATTCTTTATTTGGAATTTTTTTTATTTTGACCTACCATTTGGACTCCTTAAAGGTCCCTAAAAATAGACATGATGTAATGGAGTCTAATAACACTATTTTCAATATATTTCCATGTTATATCATGAGAGTATTTTTTTTGGGGATTATATGTAAAAGTATTTTATGAAAGAAAAAACAAATGAAGGGTGGATTGTCACTTTGGAAAGAGAAAAAAAAAAAATATGTACCATCTGCCAGATGCAGTGAATGTGTGTTTGAGATGAAATTGAAACATCCAGGGAATGGGAGAGGAGCCTGCATTTACACGGGGTTCTCATATTATGACATCCTTGATCACGGATGACTACTGTGCATTATTACTCAATTATTATTATATAATAATTAGACTAAAGTTATTAATTATTATTATATTATTAATTTGTATTTTGTACTTTAAAAATGCCAGCAAGGGGTAAAATCTGCTGATGAGAACGAATAAAAAAAAGGAAACAAACGGCCGTTCCTATCCTATGGTTTCTCATAGATAGAGTCTCCACCAGTGTTCCACAAAACTTTCTACAACACCCAACTTCTAAAACTTATCAAAATTACCCTATAAAAAGTAACATTCAATGTCAATCCACAGCGTATTCTCTATCTCTCTCTCTCTCTCTCTCTTGTATTTTTTCATGGAGCTTATTCCGGGTCTTCCAAACGACATCGCTCGAGACTGCCTAGTTCGCATTCCCTATGATCGGTTCTCAGCCATTGCATCAGTATGCAAAGGGTGGAAGGTTGAAATTGAGCAGCCAGACTTTTTCCGGCAGCGAAAGGCAGCTGGATATAGTCGACATGTCGTCGTCATGGCACAAGCGCGGGTCAACCCCAACCGAAAGCCTGGTGCCATGAAGTTTTCAGCCACCCCGGTTTGTCAGGTCACGGTTTCTGAGCCGGAAACGGGTGATTGGTGTGAGTTGGAGCCGGTACCGGATTTTTCTGACGGGTTGCCGATGTTTTGCCAGTTCGTTGGAGTTGGGTCGAATCTAGTGGTGATGGGCGGGTGGGACTCGGAGACTTGGGAGGTCTCCAAGTCTGTATTTATTTATGATTTTGTGTCTGCCGCGTGGCGGCGTGGGGCCCATATGCCAGGCTGTCCGAGGTCGTTTTTCGGATGCGCGTCTGATTCCAATCGGACGGTGTTCGTTGCGGGTGGGCACGATGGTGAGAAGAATGCGTTGAGATCTACGATGGCGTACGACGTGGCAAAAGACGAGTGGGTTTCATTGCCCGACATGGCAAGAGAGCGTGATGAGTGTAAGGTAATATTCCACCGTGGCAAGTTCCACGTCATCGGTGGGTACCACACTGAGATGCAAGGTCGATTCGAGAGTAGCGCTGAAGCCTTTGATACTGCCACTTGGCAGTGGAACCAGCTAGACGATGACTTCTTGGGAGCCGCCACGTGTCCAAGGACTTGCGTGGACGGTGGCGATGGGAAGCTGTACATGTGTCGGGAAGCTTACGTGGTGGCACGAGAGAATACCACTTGGCAAGCAGTAGCCGAGCTGCCAATTGAGGTGCGCACCATTGCCTACGTGGCGACATGGCAGGGACAGTTGTTCGTGATTGGCTCGAGCAGATTTGGTCAGCCTCACATGGCTTTTGTATTGGATTTGAAGGCGTACACATGGACAAAAGTGGAGATGCCGGAGGACTACTCCGGCCATGTTCAGTCAGGTTGTTGTTTGGAGATTTAAGTCCAGCCAAGTTCTTTATTGTCTAGATGATTACATGTACAGTTAGATATGTGAATATATATTGTCCTAACTTTTATATATTTTGGACCTTTTTTTTTTCTTCTGTGAAGTAAGAAAGAGAATTCCAAATTATATATAACTTGGGGTATTTAGAGCACACCATATTCGGCACTATCCCATCTCTGGATGTCGGCCACATTGGCCCAAGGGAGAAAGTCTTCCTAGTCTTGATCGGATGGTCCATCCAAGAGGTGCCTAATGAATTAAACTGTGCAAAAAATGACGAGGCTTCATTAATACTAAGAATATTAAATCTTTTAGACAGGGACAGGATTCTAATGTGATTATTTTATTTTGATTGTGAGGGGGATTGCAATGAGACGCGCAAGTTGTTGTTGCGTCTTTTACCCACATTGCTCGAACAGCCAGCTAAAAGTTTTATTCCGTGGTTTGTTCTATGATTCAAAGAATGTCCTGCTGCTCTTGCAGGATTTGCGTATTCTTGCTTGGATTGCTAACAGTAAAGTCACATGTCGATAATAAGTCAAATTAACCATTTCCCATATCCCTTTTTGAGAAATGGCCCCAATAACCCCAATTACCAGACACATAAAAATAAATACAAGTCTACAATAAATCTGATCTCTTCATCTGGGCATATTATAAATTAAAATACCATACAAGAAAGTGTTATATTGCAGTTACGATACAATTCTTCTGGAGCTGCCTAAGAGTTGTTTATTTGCGTTCAAATTATCTTATAAAAACATTCTACAAAACATTTACTTTCTTTAAAAGCCAAGCTCCACAAAAATTCTCCTCGCTACATCGCCCAAACCATTATCCTGAAATGTTATTTAAAATAACTTTATAAACACTATGGCTTAGTGAGAACTAATTCTTATCTTATGGAAATATCTTGAAGCAAAGTTTCGTAACAAACAATTTATATAATTTCATATTTGCTTTCTCAGAGCACGACAATAAGTAGTTTAACTTTATATCAATTTACATACCTGTGTGGCTTTCTCATATCGTAGTCTATAAAAACACATATATGCACAGATCTCATACCAAGAGTATGTTAGAATTTCAGTTATACCACATATATCTTATGCATATGTTTATACAGTTAAATGACCTCATGCAAAACTGTATATTAGTGCACTAATTGTAAAGATGACTCAATCCCAATCGTCTACCATCCGATTATTCACATTCCCGATACCACAAGCTTCAAAAAAACCAAATAAATGAATAATTGATTTCTCAGATCTACAAGTCACAACGAGATATAAGTAACAGAACTTTTCATCAACATCTTTGAGCAATACTTTGCTTTTTATTACTATGATTATCGTCATGTATCATTTTAATTGATTCAACTGATTTGTTGTCGTGATTTTTTTATTTATATTCCTAAAGTACTATGAAATTTAGTTTTCAAATCAAGTCTAGTATATAGTTATACATACATCTATTAAACTAACAGTACAATCATCACTAATCCAAACTACTAGTCTCTGATCGATCAAACAGTGAATCATTAAATAGATATCTATATTTATAAAAGAAATAGATTTTATGGATATTTAAAATTTGGGGAATCCAAACTATCTGTCTTTGATCAAATAGTGAAACATTAAATAGATATCTATACTTATAAAATAAATAGATTTTATGGATATTTAAAATTTGGGGTTATTAAACTCATTTTACAAATAAAGCCAAAGTCATAAGATCAATGATTCAATTAGGACCCAAAATAAATAAGTTTAAATTTATGGAACATGGTCCACATTTTTCAGATTTTAAGATGTTTTTTTTGTTTTGTTTTTTTTTTTTTTCAAAAAAAAAAAAAAAATACATTGGTTTAAATTTTGATTCAAAAGAAACCTACTTGTAGCATTACACGCGTTAAAAGTGATGTAAATCGTTTAAAACAAATGAATAAACAATTAAGTGAATAATTAAATAAACAATTAAATTAAATTAACTAATGTACATATTATCTTCCACCATCAACATTTCCAATATATATATATGGTCACCTCTTACGTGCATGTATCTATACATCATTAAAATATTCAACAAAACTAGATTTATTATTATTATAAATGTAATAAATCTTTATATATCACATAAAAATAATGTTCATACATTCCAAATAAGATTCAATCTCTACATACCCCAATATTATCATATAAAAATATTTATCCGGGGTGTTAATTACTTGTAAAATATGAATCATCTTGGGTTCAAAACTTGCAATAAACATTTTAATTAAAATATTACAAAAAATATAAATAGATAAAGAAATAGGCACCTTTAGGCCTTACTAGATATAGCACTTGTGCGTTGCACGTAAATATTTTTAAATAGTATCAGTTATACAAAATAATAAATTCATAAAGATTTTATATTTTTTCATAAAAGATAAAGTTTAAAATTCAAAAGTACATTTTTTTAATGGGGGATTTAGCCATTACTCAAGAAACTACATCTTATTTAGTAATTAGTCACCTAACTTTTTTCTTAATTCAATTAGTCCATTTTTATCATTACTGACCAAAATACCCTCACTTTTATTTCTTTTTCCCTCCCTCTCCACCTACCTCTCTTCATCCTTAACCTAAACCAAGACCCCCTCACCATCTCTTTCTTCTCAAACCCCAACCAAGCAACAACTCCAGCAACGGTAGAAACCAGCCACTGCTACCCTACACCCACAACCTCAGATATAGATGACCACTACCGTTCGAGCTCTGACCACCGTCTGACGACTTTAAGACCTCCTCCGGTGACTGTTTGTTGTCTAGTAATTAAGTTTTGACTACTATTCAGGTGAACTTTGGAGTGGCTATGGAGATTTCCAAAACAAAAGAAAAGGCTATGGTATTGTGAACCAGTTCTCTCTCTCTCTCTCTCTCTCTCTCTCTCTCTCTCTCTGTTATCAGATTTCTGGCTTGAATTCTCAAATAAGAGAAAAAAATAGCACAGTATAATCAGCATTAATCAGTTGGGGAAATGATCATCACTTCCATCTCTTGTCACCATATTCTAAAAAACTTTTCCTTTGCATCAACAAACATTTACACACATATTATATATATACCTTACATATTGGCAACAATAAAGAGAGACATTTTTTCAAAGTTAAAAAAAAAAAAAAAAAAAAAAAAATTCCAGATTTGTTTGAAGATGCTGTGTTACAAAGGTGTAATTAGGGCCTGGAGTTCAAAATAGAGGAGAGACTTGACTAGAAATTGCTATTGTGACTAATACAAGACTGGAAGGGACTTGCTGTTGCAAGGGCAAATCCATGATATTCAAAAACACCATCATAAATGAATGTAAAAGAAGCGGCGAAACTGGCCATGAGCAGGAAGAAGAGAAAGAAAAGAGTAAAGAGAGAGAGAGAGACGCGGAGGAAAAAATTACAGAAAAATGGGTGGGGTTGCATTGATTAGAAAATTAAGCTTTTGAAAGGAAAGAAAAAAAAAATTAAAGCCCTTTGCAAATTTGCAATAGCCAGCTTGAAAATAGGTTCAGAAGGCAAATAAGTGCACTTTACAAAGAAATGATCCATTTTTTTTAAGTGATTACAATTTAACAAAGTAGTAAAATTTTACTACTTTAGTGTAAAATTTATTTCGTAAAATAGTAAAATTTTACTACTTCATTATAAATTTTACGACTGAAGTAGTAAAATTTTACTATTTCGTAAAGTAGTAAAATTTTACAGTTTTATGAAGTATTATGTTAGACTGTGTCAAGTAGTAAAATTTTACGATTTTAATTTTTTTAATAATTACCTAATCAATATGGATCTTTTTTCGAAAATATCAATGAGTAGATTCCAAAAATATAATTTTTTTTTTTTAAATAGACATGTATATTGTAAGTTATGAGCTTTTAAAAATTATAATACTAAAATGCTAAGTTAGTTACATAGGGTGCCCTTAATAACAAAAAAGAGAGTGCCCTTAGTAATAATAAGGGTAAACCAGGCATTTTCAAAAAATATGTGACTAATTGATAAATAAGTTCAGTCTCCTTGATTAATTGACTTAGAAAAACTCTTAGTTGATTAATTGCCAATATTTTACCAAAAAGTGGACTAATCGCCAATTTCCCCTTTATTAATTTATTTTTTATAATCAAAATTGTTAACGAAAGATTAAAAACTCTTTAGATATACATTCAAAATTTTTTTTTCTTCATAAAATGGAATATTTAAAGAGTTTATATTCATATATATCATCATGCAACTTGATAGTTGCTCTAGGAAATAGAATTTGAGGAAGAATTTAACTTTAATTTGTTAAGAGTTTGAGTTAAAATCTAACTTTCATTTGTTACCAAATGATAAGAATGTTTACTATATGTTTCAATTAAAGGAATGGTAGATATGTATTTTTTTTTTAAAAAAATAAGGGTATATTGGTTGTTTAAAAGTTTTTCTGAGATTCAGCTTTTTATAACACTACAACAAAACACCTCAATTGAGACCTTTAATTTGGGACGGATATGATATGAGTCCCAATTTGTAAAGATTTGGTAATTTTTGAGACGGATATATCCGTCCCAACCGTTAAAACCTAGATTCAATTTATTTACCCAATTTTCAAGTAAAAAAAAAATAAAAATTAAAAAAATAAACACCTTTGGGACGGATATATCCGTTTTTAGCTATTTTATTTATTAAATATTCGATTGTAGGGAACTTATCAATGGGACGGATATATTGGTCCCTAGGACTTATTGAGACAGATATAACTATCCCAATGTTATTTGAACGTTCCAAATGCCCAGAATTGACTTCATTGAGACGGTTATATCCGTCTCATTAACTGTCCTAATGTAATTTATTGGAAAATCTCAACATTAAGACGGGTGTAAGCGTCCCATGGAGATCATTGAGACAGATATAACTGTCCTAGTGACATCATTACTAGGGGTGTTAATGGTTTTGGTTAAAACCGAGAATCAAACCAAACCAAACCGAACCGAGCGGTTTGGTTTGGTTTTTTTGTCATTAGGTTTAGTTATGGTTTTAATTTTAGAAAACCGAACTTAATTGGTTTGGTTTTGGTTTTCAATTTTAAAAAACCAAACCAAACCGAAAAACCGAAAAAACCGAAAAATATAAGATATATATATATATAAACTTAAAGTTTGTAAATTCCCAATTCTAATAAGGGTAAAATAGGTAATGGGCTTGTTTTTGTTGATTTTAAGTTTTTTATTGTTTTCCCTTATTTAGATTGGCATGTATTAAACTAGTTATTAATGTTGTGTGTGATATTGACATATTGATATATGTCAATATGTTTCTATTTTGATACAATGTTTGTTTTTTTTAGTTGCTAATGTAATACTTTTATTAAAAATGTTTTTATTTGGAGTTTGGCATGTCATTTTTTTCATTTTCAATTATTTGTTGTTAGTTGATAGGTTAAAACCGAAACCGAATCGAACCAAACCGAAATATAATGGTTTGGTTTGGTTTGGTTTTTTTTTTTAGTATGGTTTGGTTTTGGTTTGGGAGGAACAAAACCGAAGTATAATGGTTTGGTTTGAAATCTCCCCTAAAATCGAACCAAACCGAACCATTAACACCCCTAATCATTACGGATATATCCGTCCTAATGTCATTTACATAAGTTGGAAAATCACAACATTGGGACGGATATAACCGTCCTATGGAGGTCATTGAGACGGATATAACCGTCCTAGTGACATCATTGAGACAGATATATCCGTCCTAATGTCATTTATTTGAGCTGAAAAATCTCAACATTGGAGATATAACCGTCCCAAAGGCCCATTTTTGAGACGGATAAAACCGTCATAAGCGTGAATAATAATATTAAAATGAGATTGGGACGGATATATCCATCCCAAACACTTTGCCACGGTTGTGTTTTCCGTCCCACTTTTTTGTGCGACGGGAGCAATTGGGACGCCAATTGGGACGGATATATCCGTCCCAATACTGGCTTTGGGACCCTTTTTTATTAGTGATAGGGATGGATTTTAAACATGGCAATTGAGGTATTTTGTTGTAGTGTAGGTAGTATAGATATAGATATAAATACATTGAATTTAGGTCTCTAACCCGATTGAGACATCCAAAAATTTCCGACTCTAGTCTTAATGTATTTTGAAACCATGCTGATACCTAAATATTGGACCTATGCGCGAGACCAAATGAATTACTATGAACAATGTGGGAGGACGCCTGGTCAATATAATTGAGATTGCCTTCTCTGTAGAAATTTGGGCGGAAGGAAAAGCATTGGGATCTACGCGTAGTAGTCTAATATGCATATATATGAAACCAAATTGGAGACTGGCTTGCTGAGTTGCTGGCATAGTTTCAAAATTTGGTGACGACTGACATAAAGTTTGCTGAATCTGGCTTCAGGGAGGGTTTAGATGGAGAATTGCGTTGGATTGGTGGAAAATTAGAAACAATTGCTCATTTGCATGAAACAATTTGTTGGTCTTAACAGTTTTTGGGACCCCATTTTTTGACCTTCCCATTGCAGAATTTACCTGGGAGCCAAAGCCCAAGGGGTCAATATGACCTAGAAGCCAGAGAGCAAACTGGAACGAGGAAGAAAAGAACTTAATAATTAACTCCAAAGGGGTCTCTTTGCCCCCATGCTAGTCCCCGGCAGTATCGGCTTTTACCGGGGAAATGTAACTTTGCTTCAAAAAGAATAGGTGTAGTAGGCTGTAGGCAGTATTGGCTGGCACAGCTTGCATTCCATGTGAAAAAGCCCTACCAAATTGTTTTAAAAAATGACCTATCAGATGCTAGAAATGTGTAACGCGCTGCGGCGCTGGGGGTGGTATTAATCAATACATGCATGGGTTGTATCGTGGGTAGAATTTAGAGTTTGACTAAAATACAAATAAAATAAATACCATGTGATACTGATAGACCCAATACCTGATGAACGTATGGGCACCCAAGATATAACTGAACCAGAACCATCCATGATTCACTGAACTGGAAGGAGTCGACTTCCTTGAAATCCATTTTGTCTTGATTAAATATAATTAAAGTAAATTAACAATAACTATTACTCTATTAAATCCATGTGTACCTCAGCGACACCAGCAAACAAACAGAATTGCTGGAATGGGAATCTGAGAAAGCAATTACAACGGCCATTCCTATGGTCTCCCATAGATGTGGGTCACCATCAAGCCCCCCCACCACCCCAAAACTTTCTTGGATGGCTGACCTTACATAAATCTTATCACAATACCACCCCCTCACAAGACATGCACTATAAATAGTATCCTCAAACAACTCTTCACATTTTCAATCCAAACTCTCTCTTGGTACTCGAGTCATATTGTTTTCACATACCCAAAGAGTCGTCTAGCTAGTTGTGTCATTTTTGAGTAGTCATGGAGCTTGTTCCGGGTCTTCCCGACGACGTTGCTCGGGAATGCCTAATTCGCATTCCGTATGATCGATTCTCAGCGGTTGCATCGGTCTGCAAGGGATGGAAGGTTGAAATTGAGGTGCCGGAATTTTTTCGAGAAAGGAAGGCTGCCGGATATAGTCAAAATGTTGTTGTGGTGGCACAAGCACGGGTCAACCCGGACCAAAAGCCCGGTGCCATGAAGTTAGCGGCTACTACGCCGGTTTATCGGGTCACAGTTTGCGAACTAGAAACAGGTAGTTGGCATGAGTTGCCACCCTTACCCGGTTTTCCCGATGGGTTACCCATGTTTTGTCAGTTCGCCGGAGTCGGGTTGGATCTGGTGGTAATGGGTGGGTGGGTCCCTGAGACTTGGAAGGTCTCAAATTGTGTATTTATTTACAATTTTGTGTCTGCCACGTGGCGGCGAGGCACCAATATGCCCGGCGGTCCAAGGTCCTTCTTTGGATGTGCGTCCGGTTTTAATCGGATGGTGCTTGTTGCGGGTGGGCATGACGAGGATAAGAATGCCTTGAGATCGGCGATGGCATACGACGTGGCGAAAGACGAATGGGTCTCATTACCTGACATGGCAAAAGAGCGTGACGAGTGCAAGGCAATATTCCATCGTGGCAGGTTCCACGTCATCGGTGGGTACTGCACTGAGATGCAAGGTCGTTTTGGGAGGAGCGCTGAAGCCTTTGACATTGCCACTTGGCAGTGGGACCAGGTACAAGAGGACTACTTGGAAGCAAGCACGTGTCCGAGGACTTGCGTGGATGCTGGTGACGGGAAGTTGTACACGTGTTGCAAAGGTTACGTGATGGCAAGGGAGAATGCCACCTGGCAGGCTGTAGTTGAGCTGCCAGCTGACATTTGTTGTATAGCGTATGTGACAACGTGGCATGGCAAGTTGCTAGTGATTGGCTCGCATAGATTTGGTGAGGCCCACATGGCTTATGTGTTGGATTTGAAGGGCTACACGTGGACAAAAGTGGAGTTGCAGGAGGAGTTCTCTGGCCATGTTCAGTCAGGCTGTTGTTTGGATATCTAAGCCTAGCCAAGCTCCTTTTGTAAATGAGTAAATATAAATTAATTGACCTGTTATACATTCATATGTTTTGGGAATATTTGTTTTACATAATGTAAGAAATAGAATACCAAATGCATTTACTGTTGATAGATTTCTTTATCGTTCCAAATATCTAATTGCTGGAGATGCCTACATAAAACGTTTATCATACATTTATAATACATTTGGATAGTGTTATATCTTTTTGTTTACAAGAAAAAAAAAGGAGGAGATTATCTTGCTCAGAATGATACCTTTAAATGTAAATTCAAACAATCCGATATGAAAATGTAGATAGTAAAGGATTATGGTTCATGAATCGGAAGTCCTGAATTCGAGTTTTCGTTTCATCAGTATTGATGTGAGGCTTGTGAATGGATTGTGTATCGTGAATCAAAAGATTAATTTGAATTTAAACTTTGGCAAGAATTAATAGATGTGAAACACTCCTCGGCTTTTCAACAAACAAAAAAAAAAAAAAAAATACAAATCTAAAGAACATAAAAGGTGCATACTCTTCAAATTACATCCTACACGCTCTAAACATTTATAGCTGTTAGTGCATTTCAGTCTTACAAGTGCAGCAAATCCTGAATTTGAGACCATATTTGTTAGTTGCGGTCTAACATTATAAATCCTAGCGTCTTCCTTATTGGGAGTTTGGACAGATTCTTCTTAGCAGAAAGAAAGAAAAGACCATTAGATGCAACATGAAAGAGGGATACTTGAGTTTTTATTTTTTATTTTTTATTTTTTTATTTTTTTATTATTGGATAAGTGAGGGATATTTGAGTTGCTTACTACTTAGTGCAACCGGTGAGTTGAACTAGTGGACTCTTAACAGGTTTTTTTTTTTTTTTTTTTTTGTTGCAGATTTCAAGATTGTGATGGTCCAAATGTGAATGTAATATTGTATAGATTATTATCATGGAGTATTAATGTGTCGGTCCATTTTAATTACTAATTCTTTCCTTGCATGTTTCAATGACATTTAGGAAAATTAATACAATTGGACGAAGGTTTCTGTGGTGATTTACTGATTTGTCAACCAGTTGCTGTTTTTCTTCTTTATTTTGTGAAAGCAAGTCAGATTCCATGTATGGACTTATTGGGCTATTTAGCCGGACTGTACGTCTGTACTAAAGAAACAAAGATTGTTCAGTCACCACTCACCACTGACCTGTGTATTTTTTTTTTCCTATTCATTTTTAGGGTTTAGTCTTATTTAAAGATAATATAAATAAATCAATAGGCAAAAAAAAAAAAAAAAAAAAATCCTTATTTAAAGACAGATTGTTCAGTCATCACTGATCTGTTGTTTTCCTTCCTCTTTGCTAATTTGTCGAAAATAAATAAATAAATAAATCAAATCAAATCAAATCAAATCAAGTCTTATTTAAGGACAGATAAAAAATCCTTATTTAGGTAATTATTATATCTATTTATTTATTTATTTATTTATTTATTTTCTGGATTAACAAAAGATATTTTATTAGATTAAAGGAGAAAACACCGTTATCCAAAAAAAAATGAAACCACCTCAAACTAGGTACAGCCCCACCCAAATGGGAAAAAAAACACAAAGAAAATACATCAGGACCACCGACCACCCAAGAGAACACCAAAAGCGTCGTGGAAGGACAAATGGTCTTATACTCTTGAGCTTATTTTTTTTTGTGGGGGGGGGGGGGGGGGGGGGGGGGGAGGGGAAGGCATTCGTCTTTTGGCTTGTATTGAAGGCATTCGTCTTTTGGCTTGTATTGCTTTTACTATACATTTCTTAGGGCCTGTTTGGAAATTGAAAAAATTATATTAGATTAGATCCAGTTCATAACTGTTATCTAATTTTTAAGTAAATCAATTCAAAGTTGGTTTGAAAAAAACTATATTTATGTCTTATTTTTAGAACAAAGTTAAACTGTTTAGTAGGAAAAATAGACTTATCAAACAGTGTGAAATCAAAACTGGTCAGATTTATTTTCAACTGGCCAACTTTTCAGATTTGCCAAACATCTCCTTATTTTTTTAAAATATATTCACTCACTTATTAAAAAATAAAAAAATAATGGTTGTTTTTTAAAAAAAATAAAAAAAATAAAAAAAATAGGGTATCAACACAAAAAATGTAAAGATCACAAGAGTGACGGAGTCTTGCATGAACCGACCATGTAAACTTGGGTGCATGATAACTAGCCACAAACCCCTTAAAATGCACTTATTCGGTATCTTTTTAAAAAGAAAGAAAAAAAAGCCCTTAAAATACAAGAAGGGGGCCTTTATTGGCACCCTTCAACCTCTATAATTTTTTAGTGTTTATGAAAATATAAAAAGTTTTCATGAAAATAAACTGTGTTATCTTTATAAGACATCATTTTGAACAACTTTCTAGAATAAAGATTTTCTAAAATTTGTCGTTTAAATAAGCTTTTTTGTTATTTACATATCTTTTTCTATAAAAATCCAAAAATTATACTTAACAATAATTCTTGAAAAAAATTTCTTCTACAAAGTTGTTTAAAATGATGTTTTTTAATAAATTATGTGACCAGTTTTTATTAAATTTTTTATATTTTTTATAAAATATTAATAAATAACAAGAATTAGAGGTACAAAATAAATCTTTAGATACTAATAAAGGCCCTCGTACGAGAAAGCACGAAGCACGAAGCACGAAGCCCAAAGCCCACACTCAAAATTCCGGCCCTTTACTGCTCTCGCTTTGCCCTAACATCCATTACCAGACTAGGGTGCAACTTGGTTTGGGTAAAACGGAGAATCGAATCGATCAGAGCAATGTGGGGCGGTTGAGTCCAATTTTGATTAAGGAATGGTTCGATCCCGGTTCATAGGTTTGTAGAACCGAACCGATTTGCAGCCACCTGAGTCAGTAGTCGGTAGTCATCACATTCACCCATTGGTAAGACAGCCTACAGACAGAGAGAGAGGGAGACAATCAGAAATGGCGGAAGATACCGTCCTTGGATTCCTGGAGAAGAACGAAGAAATCTCAGATTCAGGCGACTTCGCAGCAGAACGCGGAATCAATCACAACGACATCGTCAACATCATAAAAAGTCTCCATGGATTCAGGCTCGTCGATGCTCAGGTTCTCTCCTCCCTTAATCTTCCATTTCTGCAGCCATTAATTTCTCATATTAGTTCTCTCTCTCTCTTTCTCTCTCTCTCTATCTCTCTGTTACTGGAATGTCACTTATAAAAGTCGACAACGTGGAATTTTTCGATATTTTGAGGAATTTCACTCTGTTTGGTTGCTGAGAAAGTTAAGGAAAAGGAAGAGGAAAGAAAATAAAATTTTCAATGTCATGGTTTTGTGTTATTTTGTGAAATTTTTTGATATTTTGGAAATTACCATCTGTTTGGTGCTGAGAAAACTGAGGAAAATGAAAGAAAATGACAATGTTCGATGTTACTATTTTGTGTTGTTTTGTGAAATTTTGTTGATATCTTAAGAACTTACTATATGTTTGGTTGTTGAAAGAATTGAGGAAACGGGAAAAAATTAAAAATTTTGGATCTTTACTTTTTTTGTTTTTGGTTTTTTGGTTCTTCATTTTTGTAAGAGTAAATCATGGTTGTATTAGGCATGGTTATGTGGAGTTTTTTATTTTTTTATTTTTATCTTGGTTGCTAAATAATGAACAATTTGAATCGAAGCATTATGGAATCTCCTTTTGGGGCTGTATTAGTGTATATCATTCATTTTTTGGGAAGAAAAAAAGCACAATTTCCGGTCATTTTTTGTTATCTTCATTGTATGGATATGTAGCTTTGCATATTCAAAGGCATGCATGTGTATATTGGGCTCATATTTGAAGGAACTAGCATCTAAAGAATGACTCAAATTATAACTCAACTGATTCATGCAGTAAGTGATAAATAGATTAACCTCACAATTTACATCCTGCTTTCACAAACACACACCCACACTGACACTGCAAAGGTGTTTTTGTTACTGTATATAGGTGCTGTAGGATCTCATTGATAGCTGGGATGTGGCCATGATGCTTTTGAGTTTTCAATGTTCCCGGTGAAGGGGGCTTGTTGCTTCTTTTTGTTATTTTCAACGAGGTTGCTCATTTTAGTTTCAAATTATCTTCTGTGAGTTTATTACTGCCGTTTTCGTGTATTTTAAATAATGATTTTGTGAACTTCTTTACGATGTGGCAATTGTGCAGGACATTAAGAGGGAGAAGTGGGTGCTTACTGATGAAGGGAAAACATATGCTGCTGCAGGATCACCTGAAGTGCAACTGTTCTTGGCCATACCGCTAGGGGGTCTGTCACGAGAAGAGCTGCAGGTTTTGAATTCTCTCCTGTTAAATTTATGTGTGGTTTAGAAATAATGTGTGATATGATAAATAATCCAATCTTGGTACAATCTAACCAAGTTAAGGGCCTTCAGCCACTTTAGCCACTTTTGTGATTTACCAAAGTCAAGGTTATGGATAAACTAAGATTTTAGAGTGGAGATCAGAATTTCTTCTAAATAAATTTTGTTCTGAAGATGTGTTATTGAAACTGATGCATTGATGCAGAGAAAGGTTGACCCCTCGCTTTACAAAATAGGTTGCTCACAGGCCATGAAGAATAAATGGGTGGAGATGGGAAAGCAACTAGTGTCCAAAAAGGTAATGCAGCTGAGAATTTCTGGATTCATTAGATATCTCAACATGTAGTATTTTCCATCAAAGATTTTCTGGACGCATTTTTCAAAATTCTGAACTCTATGTAATTGATTCTAACTCAATAACTTGTTTTGAGTCTAATTTGAATGCAATGTTGTGCTCTTTTAGTGGTAGTTTATAAGTTTGTGACTGCATGTTTGAGCAAGGTCTGTACTTTTTTATTTGTGCATTACATAAAATACTATCAGACTTCGCTGTCTACCTTTTCTTTTCTTTTTTCTTTCTTTTTTTTTTTTTTCAATTTTTAATTTATATGGCTTTCTAGTAAAAGCGTATTGCTTCTTTCTTTTAAGCTTTAAACTTCCTGTAATATAATCTTTTGGCCAAAAATAAGGGGAGTTAGTCTAGCAGGTTGATATTTTCAAATGAATTTTTACCATATTGTATTTATTTTTTGTTTTATCACCTTCAAATTTAGGTCCATGTTTGGGCTTTTGTCATCCATTTAGCTTATAATGTGTAACTTCTTGTTATCTGTTGTTCTAATAGTCAATGATCATAACTTTTTTAGTCTGTACACCTTTTGGTTGCATCAGAGGCCGGTCATTGTGGCTGTAAGGAATCAGCCGAAGAACTTGTCATTAGGAGTTGGACCCTTGTGGTAATTTGTGATGTTCATGCAATTTCCATTAATGATTCCTCCTAATGTTCTACTGTGATTACTTCATGATCGTGTATAAATTTTTGATATATGGATTCATTAACTTCGTTTCCTCCATCTATTTGCAATTAAGTGATGCTGGTACATTTGAATCTAGTGAAGTTTCAAAACATGTTGTGGTGCATATATATATATATATATATAAGCACATGTGGTTTGAGGTGGTCTTACTTATGTAGCATGTCTATTATTGCAATATATTCCTTGTGATTCTCCTTATGTACCATGTCTATTATTGCTGCAGGTTCAAAATGTGGATGACAAAGTCAAAGATTTACTTATAAGGATACAAGACAGAAAGGTGCATAAATTAATTAATTTTTTTTTATAACAAATTTACTGCGAGCAGTGTCACATTGATTAAGTCTTGAATGATTAATGTTTT
Source organism: Liquidambar formosana (assembly GCA_039720395.1). NCBI lineage: Eukaryota > Viridiplantae > Streptophyta > Magnoliopsida > Saxifragales > Altingiaceae > Liquidambar > Liquidambar formosana. Next base: position 17,649,439 of record CM077826.1, read on the forward strand.
ATCGTTTCAGTTCAAAGTTTCAATAATGAATTTCAGTATCAATTCCCATATAAAATTTAAAAAGTGATTTAAATTGCCATCAACGATAACATTGTCATTTTAAGCAGTTCTTTTTTTTTTTTTTTTTTTTTTTTTTTTTTTTGGGGGAGGGGGGGTGGTGTTGGTGTGAGGTTTGTTATGTATCTTTAGCTATAATAGCACCAACATAGTTAGTTACATTACAGTTGTACAATGTGGAATTGTAATATGAGATACTTTTATAGTTTAAGAAAAAGAACTGTGTTATTATGCTTGGAGTATTGATGATGTATAGGGTTTGACACTTTGACAATTGGTATATACTAGAGAAGCATTTCTGTGCATGGCACAATGGGTTGTGTATGTTTAAAGCTTAATAGTATAGCTAGCATTTTAACCTTTGTATATAAGCATGCATCGTAGGATCATTTCATGCATACAAAGGTGAATAGATGATGGTTCTAAGTCAGTCTTTTTCATTTAAAATTTTAAAGCAGTGTTAATTAGGAAATTTTTCTTACTAAATTTAATATGCATATTTTATATTACTCGTGCCATTTCTTTTACCATTGAGAATGTATGTGATTGCAGGCCATTGACCAAAATGATATTGACGCTCTCAAAAAAAGAAAGCTTATTGCTCTGCAGTAATTATCATTTTTTCTGGTCTTCTAGGATATTTTATTAGTTCTATTATTGGGTCTCTTTATATATATATATATATATATATATATTTTCGGTAAAGAGCTGGAGCTTTTTTCTGAATGGTGTTAGGTTTAAATATCATGCCAGGGAGCTTTCATATTTTTGTTACACTTACAACGCATGCATGTATTATTGTGTTTGTATTGCTGGTGTTCATTCACTGCTCTTTCTAGGATATGGAAGGGCTACTCAGTAAAAAAAAGGTCCCAATTATGCTCCAAAAAGAAAGAAAGTTGCAACTGATTTGACTCGAGAAAATCTACAAAGGTAGGGGAAGTAAGACATAATTTACGTTTAAATGGTCATAATTTACATAAGAAAAGGTCCTAATTTTGCTTGATATTTTTTAGGGTATAGATATTAACATAGAGCAGTTGATTAATTGAATTGATGGTTGTGTTTGACGTGTTGTGGTTTGAAGGGGTGACTGGAAGGAACTAGAGTTCAAAGAGTATAACTTCAGTGCTAAAGGTCAGCCTACTGAAGGTGGCCATCTCCATCCATTGCTCAAGGCAAGAATATAATTTTCCTTATTTTTCTTGCTCTTTTGCTATCAAATTTTACCTCCACGTGATTATTGGTGAAGCTTGAAGTATTTGAAATGTACATGTTCTTACAATATTTGTTGTTGGATCACTTTGGAAATGTTGTTGGATCTATTATATTTTGCAGAAAATGCAGGATTAAGCATTGATATTCTATTAGACCAATTGAAATCTGTTAATTAACGATATATATTGATTGTGAAATTTGGAATGCAGGATCAAGCATTAATCTTCTACCAGCAATAAGCAGTGCCAAATGCAACCTAAATCTCTAGATTTTAACTCCAAATTCTAAATTTGGAATGACAATTTTTTTGAGTTTTGTTTAAATTTGAATTGCAACAATTCTTTTAGTTAATGTTTGACTTTGCTAAGGCATCAGATTAGTTCTTGCAATTGTTAATTTGATTACTGCTTTTGAACGTGTCTCCCTTTTCAGGTAAGGCAGCAATTGAAGATGATTTTTCTTCAGATGGGGTGAGACCTGATCTTTGTTTAACAATTAACAATATTGATATGTTTTCACGTAGAATCTTATATTGGTTGTGTACTGGGTGCAGTTTTGAGGAGATGCCTATGAACAATTTTGTTGAAAGCAGGTAGTTGATCTTTCCATTTCTTTTTGTACACTTGTGTTATTTATATGATTGTTAATTGAGCTTCCTATAATAATTGACCCCAAGATAGTCGGAGAGTCAAGGCATTCAATGACTAAGGTGGTACATGGATACTTCACTAAAGTACATTTTAGTGAATTTGTTGCATTAAACACTAAATAGTGTATCAGAAATGCTTTATGATACCTTATACTCTTATAATAAGTCTTCTGAAAAAAGGAAAAAAAAAAGTGTATATGCATTTGGAAAGGCCCTCATAGACCCTTTTTTGTTCAACCTTTGGAAACGGTTTTAAAAAAGGCCCAAATTCCCAGGGATAATAACAGCCACTGCAATTTAGTCATCATTAATTTTCTTATTGAGCAGGTAATGTCGGGGATAAAATTTTTTGTTGAGTAATTTTACTAGTATGCATTTTCTCAGTAGCATGTTAGAACGATTCATCTCATCCAAACACCTCCCAAGAAGTTTATGTGTGACTGGAAATCTTTTGGTATTTTCCTTATCTGATTTTTGAATGCATGCAATTCATTATTATTATTGTAGCAAATTTCATGAACTATTTAATGTTTAGCTGGGTTTTTTTCAACTTGCAGCTTCTGGAACTTTGATGCATTGTTTCAGCCTCAACAACACCCTGCCCGTGATTCACATGATACATTCTTCTTGCAAGGTTAGTTTGACTTGATTCCTAAGTTGCTAATTATGTGACATTTGGTATTCTTCTCATAGTCATTTGGCAATTACATCTGAAGCTCCTTCCACTACAAAGACACTTCCTGAAGATTATGTTGAGGGGGTGAAGTGAGTTCATGAGTTTGGTGGTTATGGCTCCAGATGGTATGGCTTTTTTTCCCTTTATTTTTTATATTTCATATTTTATTTTGAAGTTTCAATGTTTTACCCGGATAAATTTATATAGGTAGGTTTCTCTTTTTTGTAGATATGGATATGATTGGAAAAGAGAGGAAGCAAATAAAAATCTTCTGCGAACTCACACGACTGCTGTTTCCTCGAGGATGCTTTACTTGCTTGCACAGGTATAATTGTGTTTGAATGCTTGACTGTCTAAGCACTCTGGATATAAGCTTTCACTTGAAGATCCAGAAACCATTTCTCCTTCCTGTCAAGATTGTTTTAGTGAGCAATATGCTCTGAAAAGCGATGCCCAGGTTGTAACAAATTTTGCGATGTCCCCCCCCCCCCCCCCCCCCCCCCCCCCCCCTTTTCTTCTCAAATTGATAATGATATGATAACGGCAAAGTGCTTGACGCGGGATTTATGGCAGAGTTAGACAAAATGACATGTATGATGAGTATCGTTTAGCTCCTCTCTCAAGGGCTTTTGTGTTTTCTATCTGAGCAGTTTCAAATTTGGTGTTGTTATAACACAACAACTATAACCTGTGCTTGCCTTGTCATAAATAGTGATGAAAATGCAGTATTAATGATCTCAGAGTCTTGGTTCTGTTGTCTCTGCTACCTTGCCTCCTGTTATTCCTGATGGAGTTTTAATATTGAAATCAGCATGCCATAAAGGCCTTAATATGAGTATGCATACAGTTGAATAATAAGTTAAAATTTAGCCATTGCTTGCAAGTTTTTTTGCTACCCTTTTTTCTATGAAGTTTTCTCTGTAAGCCATTTTTTGTATTTATATTTGGAGGCTTTGGCAATCATTTTCGTTCTGAGATATTAATCAATTGATTATTATGCCCAGAATCCTTTTGCCCCCAAAAAGTACTTCTCTATAGATCGTGTTTTCAGAAATGAAGCTGTAGATCGAACTCATCTTGCAGAGTTCCACCAGATTAAAGGTATCTATTATTAGCTAAAGTATATCTGCTGGGGTTTGAGTTTCCTTGGGTCTTCACTGGGGGTGCAATTCTGTTCATGTTGGTTTAGTCTGGCATCAAATGCTTAATTGAGTGTCTGGACTCTGGACCATCAAATTGAGACCTGACCCGTACTTAAGCCTAGAATTGATGCACTCACCTCAATGGCCAGACCAGCTGCGACCCAAGTTTTCTAATCTCAGCCTGGGCATTAGGTTTAGTTATATTCTAAAGTTTGGTATTATCACCTAAGTCTTACCCTACCTGAACATAATCATTTTTTACTTGTCAACCTAAAAATTAGTCTAAATTTATGACAGTAAAACAAAAACTAATGGCCCAGTGTTAGTCTAGTCAGCAGGATCATGATTTGGACTGACCCTGGTTGCACCCTTAGTGTTCACTCACGAGACCTGATTGGCAAGCACTAACTGATTTCCTGTTCTTTTTGTGGATCATTCACCTGTCTGAGTTCCTGTCTCTGGTTTCAGGCCTGGTATGCGATCGAGGGCTTACCCTTGGTGACCTGATTGGAGTTCTGCAGGACTTTTTTTCACATCTGGGTAATACATAGACTGTTAAATTCAGGTTGCTATGTTTATTTTCAACATCATAGAAATTGGTACCAGGATTTTTTTTTCAATTTTAAAGGTTTGATAAGTGAAGTTTGGCTGTTTCATTGTGTATGAACTATTGATAAGAATATATGGTAAATGGAATGTTAAAGAGTCACGAGGATATTGTGATCTTGGAGAAGATATGCTAAGAATACAATGAGCAATGAGACTTTATTTCCATCCCTTGTTTTCAGGTATGTCCAAACTGCGTTTCAAGCCTGCTTACAATCCATATACCAAACCCAGCATGGAGATTTTCAGGTATAAATTTATGATTTTATCCAGTAGGGCCATTGCATGTCTTTGCAGTCAGCAATTTGATATATCATCCTTCATTTGGTCAGTTATCATGAAGGCTTTAAGAAATGGGTGGAGATTGGAAATTCAGGAATGTTTAGGCCTGAAATGTTGCTGCCTATGGGACTCCCGGAAGATGTTCGGGTTATTGCATGGGGCCTTTCCTTGGGAAGGTGAGAAATAATTATTTCATTATTGGTATTATTTTCCAAGGATTAAATAAAATTTTAAATCAGAATATTTCATATCGGAATTCAATATGCACATGCAAATGTATTGGGTGTCATAAAATGCATACTACTTGATGTTTTTGAGGAACAATATCATGGATTGTATTGATTTTTCTTTTACTTCTGAACCAGACCTACCATGATATTGTACGGCATTGATAACATTCGTGATCTCTTTGGACACAAGGTACAACTATATTTGCTTTCTATATGTGATCTATTAATTAATACCGTATTCGATGTACATTGGATTGCATTTTTCTGTCACTTGGTTTTGCAGGTGGATCTTGGTCTCATCAAGAGAAACCCAATATGTCGCATTGGAATAGACTAGATCATGGGACTTCCCTTTCACACACATACTTCTTCCAAATTTTGTTTCTTGTTTCTTGTTGCGAGAACAAACTGGATACTTCATTTGAATTAAGTTATGTTAAGGAAACACCGGTTTTTCCTCGCACCACGTGCCCCGGTGCCATATTTGATCAATTAAGGACAGCCAAATTAATGTCCATAGATACCTTTTGGTAGTATTTGATATTTCATTTTGTCCTCTCTCTCTCTCTCTCTCTCTCTCTCTCACAAATTTTTTCCCCCTGTAGTGAAAAATGGGTCTGGGATTATATTGTACTTCCACAGCCTGCTCTGACCAAGCAATCCAAGTAATGAGGTGAACGTTAATGCACAGGATGTTGAGTTCAAATCTAGTAAGGCATAATGATGGCCATTAATCTGGTCAATCATGAAGGATAAATAAGTCATTATTGTTTGTTTGGAAGCTGCTGTGAGATGAGATGCATCCTGAAACAAGAAAATTTTGCAATGCTCCAAGTGAAATGGTGCATCTGAGAGAAATTGTGATGTGTGCTAAGGTTCACTGGTGCATCCGAAAGAGAAATTGTGATGTGTGCCAAGGTTCACTAACTTTTAGCCAGCCATTACGGCTAGCCTAGCAGTGAGAGACTATAGAGTGAAGGGCAGGATTAGGCTAAGTTAGGGATTTCTACTATACCCCCAGATGAAAAGACAAAAAAAAAGATCACCTTTGGGGTGTGTGGGTACAGATGGAGACATTCAAGCCTATGAGCTCTATGATTAGAGCAAATGGGGAACAAAACGTGATTTGTGTTGCGCACCGTTTTGTTTTTATTATTTATTTATTGTTGTTGGGTGATATTAAAACGTGTGGATGGTACTAGAGCTTCCAACCCCGGTGTGGCCCATGCATGGGATGTCCCCCATTTTATAAAGTAAGGCAACAGAGCAGAAAATGAAATGGGTATCATCACATGTTTTATGTTTTGGACGGATAACAAGACAAAAATGAATATTTATAATTTTATATCCTACTTGGAAGAAGTAGGGGTTTATTTCACGTGCTTAGGATGAAAGAAGGGCATGACAAAAAGATTTGGAATCTTATGAAGTTTCGCTTCACTCATCTTTGGCTAGGACCAATTGCTTATTTGACATAAACAAAGGGCAAAAATGTGTACTTATATAAAAGAATGCTAGAAATGACATTAGGTACACTCAAAGGTGGTCATGTAAGGCTTTAAAGAAAAAACAAAAAAAGGAAGGTGGTCATGTAAGAATCATATGACCACTTTAGATCGTTAGGGCCAACAGACCATGGATGGAGAGGAGTGGTTTAGTATCAAAGCCCCATAGGTTAAGTATCAAAGCCCCATAGTTCGAGGGGAAGCGAAATGTTCAATTTAAAAATTAAGGGTGGAAGTTATTGTTAAGTTTCCAATTTAAAAGCTTTTATCTCACATTGATTAAATATTGAGTTAATCATGTCTTCATATACCTGTTTGGATCTTTTAATTTAAAAGCCTAATGTTTAACTTGATATTTAATTGATATGGGATGTGAGACTTTCCAACACTTTTTTGCAGGCTTAACAAGATTCAAATGACCTATCACGTGGACAATAAAGATGGGCTCACGAGAGAAACGGGTTCAGGAGCAACATGCTCTGATACCATGTTAAGTTTTTAACTTAAAAGCCTAAACTTATAAGTGGAAGACCCAAACAAGTGTATGAAGACATATTTAACTTGATATTTAATCATGTGGGATGTGAGACTTCCCAACAGTTATTGAATACCTCATAATTCATCGTAATTCAAGGTGGCAAAGTGTAAATTACCCTCTTCTTTTTTTTCTTTTTTTTGTTGGTTGTCTTGAGTGTAGTGGGGAAAGGTGAGGAAGAGAATTGCATTCATGCCATTGTGATTTCATTTCTTCATTTTATTTTATTTTTATTTTATTGTTTTAGTGTTAAATGTATAAATTCCCTACACCAATTCTTTGTACTCAAGTCACACGACTATTAGTTTGACAAAAAATTATAAAATATATCACAAATCATCATATTCTATCTCATTTAACACATGAATTAGTGTAAAAAGTTGATATGAAGAGAGCTCCAAGTAGCTTTGCACATTTTTTTTAAAATTTTAAAATTTATTTTTTTCCGGTTTTTGTATATGTGTTAGTGTGGGAAATGTTGAGGTTGGTGCCGCATTATTTCCACATTTTGTTTTCTGGTGCTGCGCGAGTTGACTGGGTGTGGGAAAAGGTGATGGCGGGACCGAATCTACTCGCGCTACCAATGTGATTTTGATTTTCTTTAGGGGACTTTGGCCACAAGTCTAAATTATAGGACTTATTTGGCCATAAGTCCATTGGATATTCTTGTGCAGTCTTAGGTCCACTAAACAATTTTTAAGACCAAAATACCCTCCTGTGCACTATATTCACACCTTTAGAAAAATATTGTTCTCTCTTTCTCCCTCTCCTTTTCCGTCTCCCTTTCTTTCTCTTTCTTTCTGCAATTTTTTTTCTTTCTCACTCCATCAGTACTTCTGATGTTGGAAATCATGGTGGCTGACGACGAAGGTGCTCAGCTAAAGAAACCTCCATTTTTTTTACCGAGTCAAGTCGATCAGATCTACAGATCTGTTACTGGAGAGATGGATACATCCAGATCCAAAGTTGTTACTCCATTTTTTTTCAACAGAGCAGGTGCAAAGTTAAGAAACCTCTATTTTTTCCGACGAGGGAGGTGCTCAACCGTCAATAACATTAGGGTTGATAGTGTGGTGGTGTCATCATCAATCGCTCCAAATCTGAACCAGATTTCAATATCTAACTCTTGAAGAACATGATTTGTGCATGTATGACGATTTCATAAAACATTGATGGTCGTTGGGGGTTAAGATAAGATGGAGAACCACTGATCTTTATACTTTAAGAGATGTTTGCTGACCAAAAGTATGAAGTTTATACAACCAATAAGCTATAAGCTTCTCATCCTATCCCATCCCATGGGCAACTTGAGTGGATGGCGATCTTTGTACTGTGGAGTTAGAATATGTAGAAAGAAATGATGGTAGCAAATGTTCAGAAGCATCCTAAAATTATTCTGCTTCTATAACTTTAATAATTTCTAACAGAAATAATATAAATTCTAAAACAGTTACATGTAACTGTTTCACAAAACCCACATAAAACCGTTTTAAGAAGTTAAATTTAGCTACAAATTGTATTAATAAGTTAAATTTAATTAAAAAACACTTAGATTTGTTTGTTTTTATAAAAAAATTTAGTCACAAAAAGTTACATGTAACTTTTAACAAAACTCACTTTAAAAAACTAAATTTAATCTCAATCACTTAAATTTAACATTTTAATAAGTTAAATTTAACTACAAACACTTTGATTTAACTGTTTTGATGGAATATTGAAGTTAGATTACATAAATATTCAAGATATAATCATTTTTTCAAAACAGTTATATGTAACTGTTTAACAAAACTCGCTTCAAATGGTTAAAATTAAGGGGACTTTGGCTATAAGTCCATAAAATAGGACTCATGTAGTGTTAGATTTAAAGCAACAATGTTGCTACAAAGACGACATTGGCGGCAAATCCAACAAAGGTGACTCCATTTATAGCGACGTTGCTTGCAGGAGTCAGACGAGTATTGATTGATGGAATGACAATAGATGGAAGCGAATGGGAGTGTTCTTGATTTGAAAATCATTGATGATACAGAGAAGTCGAATTCCAACCATTACTTCTTGATGTTTCCAGCCACACTAATGTTCCTTCACTTCGCATCGTTAACTTCATGCCATCAATTTCGACTTAAGGAAGAATAAGGTGATTTGAATGTGGAGTAGCAGGTGAATGGGGTGATTGGTATATAGGTATGGGGGAAAGAAAATGGATTTAAGATTTAAGACCATGGAGGATCAAATTACTTTTTATGTAGTTCGATTGGCAACTTAAGGCGTGGGGTGGGAGCATTTGATACAAGTGAAGGATGATTACTATTTGACCCGACACAGGATGGTGACCTTATGCTTTCACACATCTTCTTTCTTTTTTGTTTTTTTCTCTGGCAATGTCATAAAACAGGATGGAATCAAGTAGTGTTGTCACTAGATTCAACAAGGTGAATAATAATTTATTAAATTTAGTCAGAAAATTTCTTCAGAACAGTTAAACAAAAACACTTCAATTTATTATATTAATTGTAATGCTTTTAATTTGTTTCTTTTGGTATATCTAAGAAGTGTGAGCGTTTCATTGTGTGAGTAATTTGTGAAAGTGTGGGTGCTTCATATCAATTCCTCCTAATTTTCTTTTCTTTAGTCATGAATTTTAAAACAGTTATATGTAATTATTTCAAAAAGAGCTACATATAATGGTTTTAGAAAATATAATTGTTTTATTCAGAATTAACAGCTAAATATACTCACCAAAAAATAATTTAAATTTAAACTCTATTAAAAATAATTTAATTTCAATTTTTGTTAAACAGTTACATTGAATACAAATATACAATGTAACCTCTTTTTCTTCCTTTTTTTTTTTTTTTTTTTTTTTTTTTTTTTTTTTCATATCTAACATGGATCTTGTTTCAAAAGTCTCAATGAATAGATTTCAGAAATATAAATTTAATTGAAAATCGATATATAAAATAAAAGTTATGCTATTTTAAAGTTTTTTTTCATATCTAACATGGATCTTGTTTCAAAAGTCTCAATGAATAGATTTCAGAAATATAAATTTAATTGAAAATCGATATATAAAATAAAAGTTATGCTATTTTAAAGTTTGAAAACAAAAAATAACAACTTAAGGGTATAATTGACTTGATGCACTTAAGACTCTCATAAAAAAACTACCCTTTCATTTAAAAGGGAACTTATGGTTGCATAAGATTTAGCCTTGAACTTATACTTTATAAGTTCTAAAAAGTGGACTTTTCACTAATTTTCCCTTTTCTTTATTACTTTCCATTGTCGGGTGTGAGAAAAATGAGGGAGAAAATCGTAATCATGCCATTGCGATTTCCATTATTTCATTATTTCAATTTAATTTGGTGTCTGAGTGAGAAAAAGTGAGGATGGTGCCGTGGTATTTAATGTCCCTCTCATCGGTTAGAACAACAGAAAAAGCAGAGGATTAGCAAATTTCTTTCTCCTTTGAGGACTTAAGGTTTAATTTCTCTCATATCCGTTGAAAGTACAACTGGATATCTTTAGATTCATTTCTCAGTTGCTTTATATAAATTTACAATTGCTTCGTTTTTATCACTTGTTCTCAGAATCTCGTTATTCTCATGCACATACACGCTTCCCTATCATGTGATTGCGGCAAATTTTTCTTCCTTTTTTTAACGACGAATAAAATTTTTAGATAAAGTTCAGACCATTTAAGATCTCACAATCTATACGAGTTAGATTAATACAAGACTCATGAAAACATGTAACCTAGCATGCGACCAGCCGCAGGTGGCAATGCCTCAATTTTTTAAAATTAAAATTATAAATTTCTATACCTATTTTAGATATATTTTGCAAACTTGCCCCTCATAAGTATACTAGTTGGTGTACACGTGCATTGCATGTGGACCATCTTGATTTGTAGTTGTTTTCATAAATGATAATAATTTTTATAACTCACTTCATAGAATGTAAAATAATTTAAGAAAATACAATTTCTCAAGAAAAAATCACACAAAAAATGAATAAATAAATAAATAAAAAGAGAGAGAGAGAAAAAGAAATTTTGGAAAACACTGCAACAATTAGAAATTGATAGAGATTAATATTAATTAAAATAAAAAGTTATATTAAACGTGTAATGAAAAATAGTATTTTTAAATTAATACTTAATTTTTTATATTGTTTTTTATTTTCTACTGTTGTGCTCCACATGATATTACTTCCTTTTATACTCTCTATTTCTCTCATTTATCTTCTCCCCTTCTCACTATACTATTCAAAATCTAAACTCCACCTACTAGCATGTCTCATTTATCTTCTCCTCAGCCATGCCAACTGTCATAGTAAATATGACTTACTATGAAAAATGTACACTTTGTAAAATTAAAGGAGAATAGTTTAAAAATAATATCAACAATTATTTACGTATCTTGTGTAATTGTGATAAATGTAAACTCATAAGGAATATAAGATTATGGTACGTGATTTTTTATAAAATATTATTTGTTTTTTTTTTCGTAGTGGTTTATTTAAATATTAATGATATATTATAATTTTCCCAAGTAGTTCATGATCATTAGAGTTTATAAACAATATATATTAAAAAACTTAGCAAAACTTGGAATGTAAAAATAGAGAAGAAATGCATAGGAATGAAAAAAGGAAGAGAGTTGGAGTAGAAGAAAAAGATAAAGGACTATAAAAGTTTAGAAACCTAATTAGAATTTAATAAGAAAATAGCTAAATAATAGGACTTTTGTTTTTATGGATTTTACTAAGGATAAGGTTGAAAAGGTAATTAAATTTAAAAATGAGGGTAGAAAAGTCAATCGAAAGTTTTTCTGACATTCACATTTTTATAAGTAATATAAATATATATTTTTTACCCTCAGTTTCTATTTACAATCATTTTTGCCATACACCAATGTTCTTTTTCCCTATTCCTTCTTTCTCTCTACACACACACACACAAACACACACATATATACATATATATAAAATAATAATAATAATAATAATAATTCTTTTAATATTAGTTGCACCTAATATTGATATGTTTGAGCACATCTTCGGTCGTCCCAAGGAAATCAGTATATTATCTGGTATAAACAACCTTTATTGTCGAAGGGGTCATGGAACAAAAGGGCAACCGTAGTTACGTTACAAATGAGAGTGAAAACTGAATCGTATGGTTTTATGAAATTCTGAAACTGACCCCATTTCAGCATTTGTGGGGATTGCTCCCGTTTCCTTCGATGGCCTCTTTCATGATGATGGAGCTTTCATGTTCAATTGCAATGTGAAAAATAATGAAAAAAATAAAAAATCAATTTTCATAGAACGTCCAAATGCTCCCTGACTGAAAAATTGAGTTGAGTTCGTTGCACTGTCATATTAATGTTGGGTCACTTGGGTAGGTGGCAATCCAGGCCCCTTGCTTGAATTTATGCAATTAACATCAAATTTGATGATGAATGCAACTATTTTTGCCATATAATTAAGTTGTATTTGAGAAGTTGCATATGTGATTTTGTCAGCATGGCACTCATTTCTCAGACGGCTCCATCACACTGCATTAATTCCAAGATGGTATAATATAAAATTGGACACAATGTGGTCATGATAAACATGGCAAATAATGGTAAGGCATCCATATTGAAGGAAACTTGTTTTGGTTTGTCTTCCTTATCATGGAATTCTGCCAAGACAAGACGAGTAGGGTGCAAACGAGGGCATCGTGGGATTGTTGTCGCTGCAAGTCCTTCTACAGAGGCAGCTGTAATTGCTACAGAGCCTCTCACGAAAGAGGATCTTGTAGGACACATTGCCTCTGGCTGCAAGCCTAAGGAAAAATGGAGGTACGGCTAGACATTATTACAACTTACATCTCACTTTAGTGTATTGTTATGATCACGAGACTAACATTACTCTTGACCATTCCATCTTTTGTCCAATTTCCATATTGTTTTTGTTAGACGCGCGGCCCAGCCCCTCACCTCGAGATATTGTCCGCTCTAGCCCAGCACACAATCCAGCCTCACGGGTTTGTCCTTATGGGCCTCATGCCCAAAAGGCACCTCATTAAGAGAGTGTCCAGCGCCGTCTTATAAGCCTATCTCAGCCATCGTCCGCAACCGATATGGGACACTAACACCCCATCTCGGCGCTGGCACGACCCTGGTTCTGATACCATTGTTAGACGCGCGGCCCAGCCCCTCACCTCGAGGTATTGTCCGCTCTGGCCTAGCCCACTGGCCGGCCTCACGGGTTTGTCCTTATGGGCCTCATGCCCAAAAGGCGCCTCATTAAGAGGGTGCCCAGCGCCGTCTTATAAGCCTATCTGAGGGATCGTCCGCAACCGATGTGGGACACTAACAGTTTTCTTTCATCTCAGTGTGATTGTATTTCTTATTGAGCATCCTTCTTTCAATGATTTTGATGATTATTGATATTGATCTTAAATTAAGCCCTTGTAAGTAATGAGACCAATTCAAGCAGGGTGGGTGCCGAGTGTCAACAAACTCATGATTAGAAACCTTCTCACCTTGTAACCTAACCTTCTCATCCAGAATTTTTTTGTTCCAAGACTCACTTTCCTTAAAAATGAAGTCAAAATCGGTTTTTTACTCTTTTTTCTTTTTTTTTTGGTAACATAGATAATAAATTCGATACATTGACATATTTCTATAATAATGCTCAAACCTAAGATCTTTCCCCACATAGGAGGAGAAAGTGCCACAAGGCCCACAAGGCCATTGGTGGTTTTTACTCATTAAAACCAAAATTTTAAAAAGGTTGGCTTGTTTTCCTAAAATATTCTAGCGACTTGTCGTTTCTATTTTTTTGAAAAATTAAAAAATAAAAAAATTTCATAAATCTTATCGGGTTGCCTCTGCAGAATAGGTACAGAACATGAGAAGTTTGGTTTTGAGTTTGGAACTTTACGTCCTATTAAATATGAACAAATAGCAGCGTTGCTCAATGGTGTTGGAAAGAGATTCGATTGGGACAAAATCATGGAAGATGACCACATCATTGGACTCAAACAAGTAAACTGTCTCTAACTCTTTCTACAATTATTTTCTTTAATACAAAACTGCATCTTCTATCAGTTTGTAATAGTTCCTCCTATTATTGTTGGTGTATTTCAATAAAGAAACTCAAGACTATTGTTGGGCAGGGGATGCAACGCGTAGCGCTGGAGCCAGGTGGTCAGTTTGAGCTTAGGGGTGCTCCTGTTGAAACTCTGCAGCAAACTTGTGCCGAGATTAATTTACACCTTGATCAGGTGCGTTCAAAATGATTTATTATTTTATTTATTTATTTTTAATTTTTAAATTTAGCGCATGGAGGAGCATGTGTGCTTGTTTCTTGTCAAGTCTTCAATTCTTCACATGTTATTGCTTGACAGGTTAAAGCTGTTGCAGAGGAAATGGGAATCGGATTTTTAGGAATTGGTTGCCAGCCCAAATGGAAACGTAAAGACATACCTATGATGCCGAAGGTATCACTTATTCCTCTTCTCCACCATGGGGATTGGATAGACGTCGTACACAAATGCTTACAAAATCAGCTTGGTCGTCTCCACTAATTATTAGTTTGATTTTTCTTTTTCTTTTTCTTTTTTTTTTTGACAATAGATAAAAACTACCATATATCACATGTAGGGGTGTTCATGGTTTTGGTTAAAACCGAAAATCAAACCGAATCAAACTAAACCGGTCGGTTTTGTATGGTTTTTTTGTCATTAGGTTTGGTTTTGGTTCCAATTTTATAAAACCGAATTAAATTTGTTTTGTTTTGGTTTTCTTGTTTAAAAAACCGAACCAAACTGAAAAAACCGAAAAAAAAAAAAAAAAAAAAAAAAAAATATATATATATATATATATATATATATATATATATAATTTTATATATTACATATTAAACTTAGTTTGTAAATTTTCTATTCTAATAAGGGAAGAATAGGTAATAGATCCAAAATAAACTTAGTTTATAAATTTTTTATTCTAATAAGGTTAGAATAGGTAATAGATTCAAAATAGTAATACACTATTGGAAGAAAGATATTTGGAATGAGCTTATTTTTGTAGATTTTAACTTTCTTATTGTTTTTCTTTTGTTAGATTGGCATGTATTAAACTAGCTATTAATGTTGTGTAAGATATTGACACGTATTATATTGGAGATTTGAACTTGGAATTACACAAGTCAATACTTTTCCATTTTGATATAATGTTTAATGCTTTTTTTAGTTGCTAATGTAAAGATTTTATTAAAAATATTTTTATTTAGAGTTTGGCTCGTCATTTTTTCTATTTTCAATTATTTGTTGCTACTTGATAGGATAAAACCAAAACCAAACCGAAATTTTATGGTTTGGTTTGGTTTGTTTTTTTTATAATATGGTTTGGTTTTGGTTTGAGAAAAAAAAAACCCAAATATAATGGTTTGGTTTGAAATCTACTTTAAAACCGAACTACGAACACCCCTAGTCATATGTCAGTCTAGTCATATGCTTGGACTGTTTGGTATGTAAGAAAAGTAACACTGTCGACCTTTCATATCACACAAAAACAAATCTATGAGCTTGCTTTTGGATTAAACCCGAAAAATTAAGCCAATTAGCAGTCTCATCAATTGGTATCCTTCTTTTAAGGGACAACCAATTTCACCCATTCTACAGCCGTGTGTTTGCATTTAGAGACTTTTTACACATACTGACACAGTATTTTGGCTCAGGCAAGATTTGAGATTATAGGGAATTACATGCTCAAAGTTGGCTTACTTGGACTTGATATGATGGTTGGGACATGCACTGTTCAGGTGAAATAATGGTTACATTTTGATGGTACCTAGTCATTCCCAATACATAACAGTACTTAAAAAGGTTAATTGGCTAGCTTACATTCCTAAAAATATGTGAAAAATATTTTATTTCAAATTCAAGCCCATAACCTTGTGTTTTGTGTTGAAAGTGTTCCATTAAAATCAAAGTTTTGCCTTTTCAATGGGTTAATCTGGACTTCAGTTCTGAAGCTGACATGATCAGGAAATTTCGCGCCAGTCTTGCTTTGCAACCGGTGAGAATTCTTGGTCATTAGAAATTATTTTGACCCATAGTTTTAGTTTCTGTTTTTTTTTTTTTTTTTTTTTTTTTTTTTTTTTTTTTGGGGTGGTATCTAACTAGTGGGGCAAATGGAACAGATAGCAATAGCTCTGTTTGCAAATTCACCTTTCACTGAAGGAAAGCCCAATGGTTATCTCAGCATGAGAAGGTTTCTAAAACTTACTATATATAATACTTGTTTCCTTCCATGTCCTTCCCTTGTAGATTTCTGTACTAATTCTTTTTTGTTTTAAACAGCCAAATGTGGACGGATAGTGATAACCATCGTGCTGGCATGCTTCCTTTTGTTTTTGATGACTCCTTTGGGTAAGTCTATCGATTTTTTTTTATTTTTTTTATTATTTTTTTTTAACTGATAAGAAAGAAACAGAGAATAGCACATGTCTTCTGCTTAAACTTCCTAATGTAATTTAGTTGAATTTTTTACAATGACATTCCTTTTTCACCTTATTTCTAGCTCCCAATTTTTTCCGATGCAGGTTTGAGCAGTAAGTAGATTATGCTCTTGATGTTCCTACGTATTTTGTTTATAGGAGAAAGAAATATATTGACTACGCTGGAATGTCATTTCGGGTTTTCACCTGTCCTCAAAAATTCTTAAAAACTGATTTTAGACTTTCTTCTGTAGATTTTTCTGACCACAAATGTTTATCCGGTAGCTAGAGACATAACACTTCTTATATCATTCTTCTGCAGGACTTTATGGCTGGAAAACTTCCTCGTCTTCTGGGTGAATATCCAACCCTCAATGATTGGGAGAATCATCTAACAACAATATATCCTGAGGTCAATTGCATGATCAGTTTGCTGAAATTTTCTGTTTTCCAATGCCATAGTTTCATTGCCTAATTTCAAGCCAAATGTTACTCTATACATTCAGGTCAGGCTGAAGAGATACTTGGAGATGAGGGGTGCTGATGGAGGGCTTAGGGGGAGTTTATGTGCTTTGCCAGCATTTTGGGTATTTTTCCTCTTTGATCTTTCTATATACTATTTCATTTTTGGGACAATGTTCTGATAATCATGTGTAAGAAAGAAGCAGACAACATATCTTTGCATCTTGCTGAAAATTGGTCTATCACCCTATCTATAATTAACATTTTCACATGCTAGCTTTATGCCATAATTGCACAGATTATGTTATTGACTGCCACATTTGAGCAACACCTCCTTATTCTGATTGTATTTCTAATGTCAGGTCGGTATATTGTATGATGAGATTTCACTGCAGAGGGTTCTAGACATTACAGCTGATTGGACCTCGGCAGAAAGACAGATGTTGAGAAATGAGGTAATATAAATATTCTACAGAGGCAAATGAACTCTGAAGTTTTCTTTGGGAAAAAAAAAAGAAACGCAACGGTCCTCGGATTCTATTGCAACTGGATTAGGCAAGATTTGTTACTTTTTCGTCTTTGTCTTCTTCTTCTTATTCTTCTCTGCTTCGCCTGCATAAATTCTAATTTGCATCAATTAAACAAGCCTTGCAATGGAAGTGATTTGCAGTTGAATGGTTCGGAGAGGACCATGCGGTATATTGGTTGATTTGAAAGAAATTGTCATGTGACAAAAACGGCTGATTATTTCCCTTTTTTTTTCCCCTCATAAATTTTTTTATTGATCTTGGTATCTGGGTTGGCCTATGTTTCAAGTCTGTCACCTCAGCACACTACTTTGAGGGTTTTGCATTTTGCTATTTCCAGTACCTTTTTCGAAGTAAATACATATAGCATGACAAAATGAACGCCCAGTGGTTTGAATTCCAAGTTCGCTTCCATTTGTTGTGATTTTATCCTATGAAATTGATATGCAACAAGACAAATTAAATCTTTGCTTGTAAAGGAAAAAAAAAAGGCGAATTAAATCTTTTTAATGCAAACAAGATGGTGATCTTATTTCAAAAATTGTTCAATAGGTTCCGAAGACTGGTCTAAAGACACCATTTCGGGATGGATTGCTGAGGCATGTTGCTGAAGATGTTGTAAAGTTGGCCAAGGTACGTAACTTGGGCATTGTTGTGGTTTTTGTTAATTGCTGTTGTTGATGTTGTTGTTTAGAAAATATATCTACTCTTCTGCAGGATGGGTTGGAAAGAAGAGGTTTTAACGAGTCAGGATTTTTGAATGAGGTGACTGAGGTGGCTAGAACAGGTAATTCATTTCGACCTTACGTTATATTTATTCATTCGTCATTGTATTTTTCTGTTTATTCATAAATTTACACTTTTTCTTCGGAAATTTACAATTTCTAACTTGGTGAGGTCAAAAGCATTGGTTTAGAAACCTTATATTTAGCCTTGTGCGAGCACATTATGCTGTGAGGCATCTATAACACACTCATAGGCAACATTTATTGTCAATGGTTCCTGATTTATTTTCCTGGTACAGTTCATTATGACTTGTACGCGCTTTATTCTTTCAAGGGAAGAAAAAGGAGCTATGTTTCACAATATTTTACATGGTTGCCCTTGAATTTAAGGATACGCGGGCAGGTGACTGAGCTTATGGTTTCACAAAAAGGAGATTTATTTATTTAAGTCCCTTCGAAACAAGATATGCATGTTTCAAGAATTTTCAATGTTCGGTTTTGGAAGTTTAAACCATGTTTGAATGTCTTCATATCAAGTTGAAGGTGATGTTCCTTTCTGAACTTGCTTATGAGTTGTCTGGCTGAACCTTTTTTATTTGGCGTTTTTCTTGTTAGGTACTACACCAGCTGAGAAGCTTTTGGAGATGTACCATGGGAGGTGGGGACAACGTGTAGATCCTCTTTTCGAAGAAGTACTCTACTGATGTGAAAAGAGGTTCTTGGATGTGCTTCAGTAGCATCCTCTTGTTTGTAAAACTCTCTCATTTTTGGGTGTAATCTTCACTGTTTTTTTCCAGAGCTATTTTCAGTTTATGGTTTTACAAGAGTGCTTCACAATAACAAGTTGTGATGTATATCTTTTTCATGAGACTTTTTATGCAATTCTCATCCAATGTAACCGATTGAACTTTGTTCATCTTATAAATTAATTAATTCTTAGTATTTGAAAAAAATTGTTAATTCATACCTCAAAAATAAGACAAATTAACCTGAATTTCTAGAATAATAATGAGATATAGTGGCTAATGTGTTCACAGGTTGATCATAACACAATATATTTTGTAGTCTGTATTATGTGGTCTGAATTTTTTTTTCTAAAAATTTTAGTCTGTGACTTGCTCCATTTTGACAATTTGGTTTACCCTTTGAGAACTGATAGCCAAATTGTAGTGTTTGGTAGACAAGGCTAGGACAAGAGTTATGATTTTTAAGAGCAGCTAGGACAAGAGTTGGGTTCCTTTTCAATTCAGTGCCCTACAATCCTGGTAAAAGTCCATTTCCTTCACCCCACCTCCACTTCCTTTAACTGTTTATTGTTTGTTGGGTTCTCTAGCTAGAAGGGCTATATTGTTCTATTTACTTCGCTGTGGTTCGCCGCTTCATCTTCCATTGCCTCTCCAATCCAAGCCCATGTGGCTGCTAACCTGGTGCCACACTGCCATGTGCTCCCAAAAGGGCGTTGCTCTTTTTTTGTAGGGTGTGGTTCTGTGTGGTTCTGTATGGTTCTATTGTCTTGGTTCTTGCTGCTAAACCACGATGTGCAAACGTTTCACCACCACAATCAGGAAATTGGCATCGGAATCAAGTGGCTGACTTGCCGGTTGGCATAGCTGGTGAAAATATGGTAAGATGCAACGAAGCATTATTACAGGAATACGGGGCATGTTTGGCCATGTGTGATTATAGTCAGCAAAATGGGATTGATTTTGGTGGGTTGTCGAGTTCTGTTAAACAGGTTTTTATTTAAAATAAATAAATAAATAAATAAGGAAGGAAAAAAAAAAAAAAAAAAAAAGAAGAAGAGAAAGATGAAACCAACAGCATACATGAAATTACCGAATCACTCACTCAAACATTGGGCATTAGTATTTAAATTAATATCACCATCCCAATCTCTTAGCATCGATAGCTGAAACATTTGGCTTAGTAAGGCATGATGATCACTAATCAGGCCATTCAAGAAGGATCATAAATGAAAGTCATTGCTGTTTCAAGAAGTTGTTACGACATAATTAGGAGAAGTTTTTATTTTGTAGATTAATACTCTAAGAGAATCAAATATATCTAAATCTACTCTTTTTCAGTACTTAAAACATATTCGCAACTTCATACCATTTTGTTGAATACAATATAGCTCACAAACAAGTCTTCAGCATTCAAGGAGCTAGAAAAATCAGACGGAACACAAGTCATAGAAAAATGAGGCTAAGCTGTCAGGGCCCAAAATACATGCCACCAATCTTGATGCGCGCGCTCATGAATCCCAAAATAATATTCGGATTGCATGTTCAAACAAGTCTTCACCATTCTTGTCTCTTCTTCCCTGAAACAAATTGTGAATAGGGTGAACTCATAGCCCAATAAATAGAAAATGTACTACTCCTAAAGTATGGATTACATATACAATCAACTTACTAATTTAATTTATAACCAAGTTACACCATCCGCTCTAACGTCCAAAGCTCACGGTCTTGTGTGAGTCAAACTTATATTAGACTACCCAATAATCCTATCATATATATCAGCACATTAATTCCAGTCATAAAAGCACACAACTAGGCACAAGCATACAAATAATATATCCCGCTTAGGTTGCATTTTCCTCTCCTATTCAGCTTTGCCAGTGCCATTTGAGACTTATGTGTGTGTGTATCAAAAAAACAAATACAAATAATATATATGGGTCAGGATTACGGGATACATTTTTTTGCACCTAACTAATATCTTAAATGATTCTTAAGCTGTTGGATCGAGTGAGATCCAAATGTTTCCAAAAAGTAGAGTGGAAAAATAACTAATATAATAATTAGACCATAGTTCCAATGGCTTAATGATATAAAAAAATTGTGTCCAGACCCATATGATTGTATGTATGAGATTGTTTTTCCGCGACGTACTAGTTCTTTAATGGAATGACATGCCCATCTTGTATTCCACAAAAAAAAAAAAAAAAAAGAAAAAAAAAAGGGAAGTAAGTGTCCCCTAATCCCAACATAGCCAATATATATATATATATATATATAGGGTTGGTCATGTGCAGGATATCTTGGACTATCCCATTCGATCATGGTCATCCATAAATGACATGCGCACATTCGCGCGCACGTGTGTCGCTCATAAAATGTTGTGATCGTACGGGATATTCGGGATATCCCGCACATGATCAAAACTGTATATACATAATGATGTTCTTATACAGACATGTTGATGTAATTTGCATCAGCACCGTACCTATGTTGAAGGGTTATAGTTCATGTATTGGTGGGTTGTATTGTACAATCCATCAATACATAGGATACAACCTCCCAATACACGTGTACGTTGATGCAACTTACTTCAACACATTCTTATACAAAAATTTCTCTCTATATTTATATTGTATGTATATACAGTCCTGATTTCTTTAGAGATCCCTTATATAAGTTAGGTTAAGACTTTTAATCTCAAGCCTTTATTTTTTATCCAACGGTCAAAACTATTTCAATTGTTCCATAAAAAAAAAAAAAAAAAAAAAAGGATTAAGATTAGAAGTCAGTCTTAACTTACAAAAGAGATCCCTTAAGAGACCAAGTCTGATATATATACATACTGTATATACTGTCAACTGCAAACCACAAACATGTCTATATCAAAAATTCTATATCCAAGTAGAGAAAACTGCCAGGGATCAAACACATCCCACTTTATGACCCAACTACTGAGATCAGATTATGTGAGTACTCCACATGTACTTCATATATGGTTTTAGAAACTTTCAATCTGCATGCAGGAAGAGGAGCGTTTGCCTACTCACAATATCATTTCAAAAATATCTCGACAAACATATTATAAATTAGATATTAGTAAGGATGAAGTAATAACTTCATAATAATTCAAATTTCAAATCCACTACCTACTAACCAAGATCCTCTCTCTAGCAATATCATGGTATATTGCGCATTGTGTGTATTAGCACCTCTATTTCTTGCTTCCTTTTTAGCCGTCGCATCGTATCTCGTGTGTTCATTATTTTATTCAAAAAATATCTTTATTACTACATAAAATTTTGAAAGTATAAAATAGTACCCTGTAACATATATTGATTTACACATGACAATTAATGTATTAAATAACTCACCTTAATCTGTGTGCTTAATCAAAGTGGCTCAAACAATTTGGGATGGAGGGAGTCATTTTTATACCGTCACACTAAGTAACATTTATTGTAGGAGAGTAAAAACATTTATTATATTTTAAAGTACAAATTTTATAGCATGCATACTAGTGCCATAATTCAAAATTGCTACTTCCACATCGGTGGATTGAGCACCCGCAATATTTCTAGTCAATAAAAACAGAGATGTCCCTTGCAGCCCCCAAGTAATTAATGGCAAGCCCATCCATCCCTCTCGGGATGAGAAGATGGATGTTGGAGCTGAGGAAGTCATACCTGTGATAGCGATCATAACTTGCAACTCCTCCCGTCTTCAATTTCATGTGCACCAACTCCAAAGGTTGTCGGATATATGGCAGGAAATGAAGCCGAGTGGCTTCGCCATCCCATTCTAACGCATCATACTCTTGTTTTTCTATTGCAATATATTTTAAACAATTCTTGGCGCTGTTTGAGTCGAGGGGGAGCCTCCTTAGCATTGGGCATGACTTTATAAGGATAAGTTGCAACGAAGGGAAGGGCAAGGCGTGCCCATATATGCTCTTTAACTCGGTTAGTTCATCTAGCACTAAAATTTCAAGTCTTGCTAATACGCTCGAATTACCTCCAAACTCCACGACTCTACCCTCACTTATAACTTCTTCAACTGACTTACATCTATGTATAAGAAGTCGTTGAAGGTTCGGAATGCAAATAAGCCATGTCAAGTGCGAAATATTGTCACAAAATGCAAGTCTTACATCAGTAAGGTTGTTGAAGTATCCATCCCTCATGATCATTGTTCTGTGGATATCGTCAGGTGCAAGTCCCTTCCTCCTCTTCTCAACCAAATCAGCTGCCATATCCTTCAAATCAACACAACTAACAATCATAAGCATCTCTAGATGCTTCATATCTTTTAGACATGACAATGGGAGTGAGGTCATGCCCTCACAAAACCTGAGGTTTAAACCATATGTCCGGCTTCTTAACTTCGGGGAACTCAATAACATTCTGAAAGCAGGGGCACTATTTATGGTGATTCTTATGTCCTGAAGGTGCTCCAAGGACTCTAATTCCACTAACAAGGCTTCATTACCACCAGACAATACATTTCCATCCAATGTCTGATATTTACAGCAAGAATACGCCATATTCAATGCTTGCAACATTGAAAGACTAGATATCACTTGCTCCGGAATAATTTCAAGCCAAAATGTACCTTCCAGTCTCAGAAACTTTAGATTTACCAAATTCTTAAACCAGATAGGTAATTCTCTTATCTTTGTAAAAGATAGATCAAGATATTGCAAAGAGACCAATCCACTAATTTCCACTGGTAATTCAGTCAAATTAAAATTTCGTGACAGGTCTAAAACCCTTAGAGCATGCATAAATTCGAAGAAGCCACAAGGAAATACCTTCAAATTTATACGTGCAAGCAATGTTAAAAGATTGGGGCATATCGGTATTTCATTTAGTTTCTCGATGGCATCACTACACAATGATATTCTTTCGGCGTCCTTCCATTTTGAAGTCGCACTTGCTTCAATCAATCTATCACCTGCCAAAATCTTCCTTCCACATTCACAAGCTATCCATATTGCCATGTCTCGGATCACATCATGCATTCGAACAATAGGAATTGTCAAATTAGTCTCCAACAAACACGCAAGCTTTAAACTTTCAATAATTTCGTGGCCTTTGTTTCGAGCTTCCTTTATGTCATCAAATTCATCCAAAAACCCCTCCCCTATCCATAACTCCACAAGCTGCTCAATCTTAATGTCATCGGAGAATAGAGAACAATATATGAAACAAGATCTAACTGTATCATTGAGTAAGTTATCATAGCTGAACTTCAAAAGAGGGAAGACCTCATCCTCCATACCTTCAAACTTTGAGGGATTGTTCTTTAACTCTTCTAACGCCTGCTTCCATCCTCGTGGAGTCTTCCTGCTAGCCATGGCCCGACCGATAGTGATGATTACAACTGGCAAACCACCGCAATACTCTTCAGCAACAACCTTAGCGAGCCTCGGTATATCCGGGTGCAAATTAAGAGTCTCCTTCCCTACCTTCGTCTGAAACAATTCCCACGCTTCCTTCCGTGGCAAACACTCCACTCTAATTTTCTTGTTGGCTTCCATGAGTCCACAAACATTCTCAGAACGGGTTGTGAATACTACTTTGCACAAGTTCTGATTGTCTGGAAGCAGAACCCCAACTTGTAAGAGATCAAACCGCTTCCACAAATTGTCCAACAGCAACACAAATTTTTTTCCGCTCAACGCCCTTGTGATTTCTGTAGCTTTCACATCCCGACTTGCAGTTGTGGACTTGCCTAACCTTTCCAAAATCTGATCCTGAACCCTTTCCGCGTTTGCATCTTTGGAGACTTCAGCCCAGATCACGACATCAAAATCCAGGCTTATTCTGAGAAATTCGTTATTAATTTTCTTCAAGAGAGTGGTCTTGCCAACTCCCCCTGTTCCATACAATCCAATAATTCCCACATCGTCATCATCTCTAAGCCAATTCCAAACCTTCTCAAACGTCAAGTCTAAGCCCACGGTCTTCTCCATGGGTTTCTCCTCCACTAGGGCCCGAGGCAATCTGTCAGCAACAACATCAAAACGCCCTCTATCCATTAATTGATTCACAGCATCTAGCTTTTCAATTACCAGCTTTCCAAATCTGTAGGTGGATCGACAATTGCTGAGACTTTTGTTTCGTATTTCTTGAGGACCCCGTTCCAGAATTTTGTTGACTTGTGTGTCCATGACTTCAACTCTTTGCAACCAGCTGTTCACTTGGTTCGTACGCCGCATTCGACCTTCTTCCTCGATTACTTCGACCCTTCTCTTCACATCCTCGCTTAGATCCTTGAGATCCTTCATCTTATCCCTCAAAGAGTAGAGATTTTCTTCGAGATGGCGGAAACAGTCTATAGGCTTCTTGGACCAGTCGTATAAAGTCTTCTTGGACCAGTCGTATAAGTCGCTCTTAAAACTCTTGGTTGTGCTCGAAAAATCCATGGCTAGAGCGAATTTAGTAGATCCCACAAGCAGAAAATCGAATTTCAGCCAAAGAAGAGAAAGAAAGATTGTTCACCTCTGATTGTAAGAGAGAATGGAAAAATATTGGAAAATCAAAACATTAGGCCAAATTGGTTTAGATGAATAACCATGTTCATCTCAATGTACCCAACGACGACTTGGAAAAAGTGCAAAAATATGTGGTCGGCCCATTAACGCGTGGCAACAGTGCCATTGTTTCTCTTGTTTCAGCCTACTGGGTACGTCCAGCAAAAAGTATTGATACTGGGCTCCACTTTTAAGATGTGGTCAGAGGTAAGGGAACGGCTATTGCAACCCCATTCTTATAATTCACCTCTTTTTTTTAAGTTTTTAAGATTTTATGAAAAATATAAAAGGTTTTTGCAAAAACCGATAGCTTAATCCACTAGAAAACATCATTTTGAACAACTTTACAGAAAAATCTTTTTCCAAAATCTATCATTTAGGTAAATTTTTTGGTAAAAAATGAAATAAAGGTTATAAATGGTTAAAAAGTATATTTAAACGATAGATTTAAGAAAAACTTTCTTCTACAAAGTTGTTCAAAATGATGTTTTCTAATAGACAACATGGCCGGTTTTCATAAAAAAACCATTTATATTTTGCATAAAACCTTAAAAACCTAAAAAATGAGGGTAAGGTGATAAGAATGAGAGGTTGCAATAGCCATTCCCCATAGGTAATCCTGGCAAAGAAAATGAGCTTTATCAGCCCAAATAAAGTGGACTTGTCCACTCCTAAATTTTGATTGCATGATAAAAAAAAGAAAAAAAAAGGATTTGGTGGAAGAGGTTTTCGGCCAGCGACTGCCAAGCTATCGGATTTAGGACTTACGTGGGACATCCAAGTTGACGGTTCCAAGTTCTTTAACTTTGTTGGTTCCAAAGGAAATGTGAATTTTTTAATGTTTTTTTTAAATTTTATTTTCTCAATAAAGGATCTATTAAGCAATGGAATAAAAACCATATATTTGGTGAACATATTTTAATGTATTCAATTTTTGTTTGTGGAGGGTAAAGCTCAAAACTGGCTAATGGATACTCTACAAATGAAAAATGTCATTATGTTGTAGAATAAGTTTGACAAAGTGACTAAAGTTGAGGAAGAATTTTTATTTTTTTATTTTTTGGGGTGAGGCTTAAAAGGATTTATAACTATGGGACTCTAATGCTAGATTATTGCAAGCGTATGCTTTCGCTTTGTCTTAGGGAGGCCCACCAAATAGAAACTAGATGGTACCCTTGGCCATACAAGCTAGGGGTGGGCCATTTTTCATGTATAACAAGTTTTTATCACTTCATATTGAATAAAATTTAACAAAAAATGAAATAGAGACTATAAATGTCAAAAAGTCTACTTAAGCCATAGATTTTGGAAAAACTTTTTTTTATAAAATTGTTCACAATGATGGTTTTTAGTTGACAGCGCCACTAATTTTCAAAAAAATCTTTTATCTTTTGCATAAAACCTTAAAAAACTAAAACAAATGGAGGCACTGATAAAATTGAGGGGTGGCAATAGTTGGACACCTTTGTAAAACTTACTCCAAAACATTTTCCTTTTTAATGAAATTTTCATTTGTAGAGTTCATTTTAGAAAAAGGTTACATATGGTCCCCCCTTTGATCTGTGCGTCACAACAATGTCATTATTTTACACTACTGTGTCTAGCAAAACTATCAATACGCGGTTTGTGGGCTCCACTTTTATGATGAGGTTAGAGGTAATGGCATCTCTTGGCGAAGAAAATGAGTTTTTTTGTGGCATTATTTTGGGAAGTGATGACCAAAAGATAATTTCCCCAAAGAAGAAAAAGGTCACATATGGTCCCCCTTTGATCTGTGCATCGCAATAGTGTCATTGTTTCACACTACTGTGTCTAGCAAAACTATCAACATACGGTTTGTGGAAAATGAGTCTTTTTGTGGCATTATTTTGGAAAGTTATAATCAAAAGATAATTTTCCCAAAGAAGAAAAATGTTACATATGGTCAGCCCACTAGCGCGTCGCAACAGTGCCATTGTTTCACATTACCTGTCCAACAAAACTATCAATATCCAATTTGTGGGCTCCACTTTTAAGATGAGGTTAGAGATAATGGCATCTCTTGACGAAGAAAATGAGCTTATTAGCCCAATAATGAGGACTTCTCCACTCCTAAATTTTGGGGGAAAAAAAAAATAAAAAAAGAAGTGGGGTGGGTGGGGTGAGGGTGGATTTGGTGTTAGGCCAGTGACTGCCAAGCTATCAGGATTCAGGACTCAATATTTCGTGCAATATATTTTCAAGCTGATGGTTCTAAGTTCATTTTCGGAGAAATTACTTCAACTAAAAGGTAATTGACCCCACTAAATTTTTCTAGCATGGCAAGATATGATCAAAGCACCCCTATTGGCTGCATTGCATGTAGTACAATAAATCAATAATTTGTGATTGATCATAGTACTTGTTAAGCACAAATATTCAATGTCCCATCTAACTTCCAAGTTCTACCCCTTTCCTCTGCTCTTGCAAATTCGACTATAATGGTAGTACACAAGCTCTTACAGTTGTTGCTGCTGTTAATTAATTGGGTGAATCCAATCCCCCAGTCAACTCACTTTAGATCATTCCTTTTCTCCTTCAATTCATCCAATTGTTCGTCAAAGTCTCAATATCTTTTCTTTGAGCTTATAAATTGAAATTCCATACTCCAATTGTGGTTTGTGAGGTTGGTGCACCAAACCTCACAACCTCACAAATTGGGGGAATTTGTGAGATTTACGAAAATCTCATCAAGCCTAACAAAATAGAAGAAATCCAAGGTTGGAGCATGTAAACTGTATAAATCAGCAATATAAGGGAGAGTGTTTAAGATTAAGATGTCAATGATTGATTATTATGGGTGTGTGGGGGGATGCATATGAGTGTTTTGTTGCTGACCATAAAATAAAACCTGTATACGAATTCCTTACCCTCTATTTGGTTCATGGATTCTATCAAGGAAAAAAAAAGGAAGGGAAAAAAAATGAGGGAGAAAGAAAATGAAAGGAAAAGATAAAATCATATTAAGCCAAAATTATTCTAATTCTTCTTTTTCTTCAAATTTTCCATTGCAACCAAATAAAGAAAAGTAGAATTCCTTATATTTTATTTTTTTCCTTGATAAAATCCACAAACCAAATAGAGCCTTAATGTTGTAGAAACTAGAAAGTACCCTTCAACATACAAGCTAGGCGTGGGCCATTTTTCATGTATAACAAGGCTAGTTTTATCACTCCATACTGAATAAAATTTGTAGTCTACTTGTACTTTTAACGGTGACAAAACGATAATTACATGCTGAAAATGTTAATTTTGTTGACCTAAAACTATAACTTTAACTTACGAAAATACCCTCTTTGCATACAATAGATGACCCACTCCTAATTAACGGCCATGAAGAAACTATGTTATTGGGAAAATGATGGGTTCCCGAATTTGGGATTTCCCAATAGACAATGGGTGAGACCAACAAACTATGTTGTTGGGAAAATGCTTAGGTCCCGAATTCGGGATTCCCGAACAAACACAATTAAGGACCCCTAGCAACACCCATGTTGTTGAGATGTAACCATCATTAGGCCTAGGGTTATCCAAATCAATGACCGTGGAGCATTTATTTGTAATTTTTTGGCAATGGGACCTTATATGGTCTTTTAGCCTTCTGCACCAAGAATATGAAACTTGGGGCTGTAAACTATCATGTTCAATTGCAGGCTGAAATTTCACAACCCACGACGCAGTTTGCCGAATCATTCACCAAAATTG
The DNA here is from genome assembly GCA_039720395.1 of Liquidambar formosana. Taxonomy (NCBI): domain Eukaryota; kingdom Viridiplantae; phylum Streptophyta; class Magnoliopsida; order Saxifragales; family Altingiaceae; genus Liquidambar; species Liquidambar formosana. The sequence goes on from CM077826.1 coordinate 17,678,549, forward strand.
GGTGGAGTAATACAATTTTAATACTCACAACAACTTCAGAAATTCCTTACCAACTAAAGAATGGGGAATGTCCGGTTGTAGATGTTATTTGATTCTCATGCATTTGAAGAGAACCGCCGCAAATCTCCTGTACATGTGCTGCTTCGAGTACATTATCTCAACCTTTTTTCTTCCTGTCATACCCATTTGCTCCCTCGCTGATGGGTTCTTATGCAAAAACCAGAGATTTTGGGCAAAGACTTGAGTTCCTATACGCCCTGGAGGATGCAGAAGACCTGTTACATTGTGTTCAACAACCTCTTTCGTGCCTCCAGCATCTGTTCCAAGCACCTGCTCCACAAAATAGGAGGCAAAAGGAAAGAAGTTGTCGAGACCTCTTTGTTTCACTTTTGAATCTACACAACATTGGAATGTTGTCGAGAAGATGTCAAGACATGTTCCGAGTTCCAACCATGTAAGAATTATGCTTACTGTTCCCCATTATAAAAACTCTAAAGAAAAGTACAACAATTCCTAACAGTAAAATGGCCAGGTTTGCAATTAATCCAGCTCATGTTGATGCATCAACCTTTACCGATTAGCGCTAATTTCCTATAAATTCATCTCGTCACGCTTTTGTCATTCATTAATTTTGGTTTCAAACCAAATATATTCTGGGGGCAATGGATTTCACAGGCAAGTCCATTCACCGGATACCAAAAATGTAAATGAGATTGCAAATGGCTCCTCGAAAGTACAGAACTCACATCTAGTTTTTGAGAAATTTTGTCCGCAGCCAATGTAATGCAGCTATTGTTTTCAATTCATGTGTCTGATTGCAATCATTAAACATGCACGCACACACAAAAAGAGATTACTCGAGAAATTTTAATAATATTGACAATCTGATGATATTGGCTCTTGCTATGAGAAAACTTGTTATGTGATAGTAGACAGTTTCTAGCCAAACACTGGATTTAATATCCTACAAGAGTACTGGATTTTAATTTTGAGAAAGCTACATTTTCAGGGAAGCAAGACTGATCATGATGAGAAAATTCAGTGCAATCAATCTTTACTGACCTACAATGGATGAAAGGTAAAATGCTGCGAATATTCATTCTACAGGTGTGCTGGGAAACACACAGAATTAGTAGGGTGGTAATTGTTTTATTCAAAGGAAGGGTCAGAATTTTTTATACAAAAAAATTAAAATGTCATGATTGTGTGTGTTTACATATCTAACTATTATAAAGAGAAGAATATAACTTAAAAAGATTAACTGACATATCTAACTATTGTAAGGAGAAGAATATAACTTAAAAAGAATAACTGCTAACATCCTCCATTTATACAGGATGGAGCTACCACTTCAATTAACAGGGGAGGGGGGAGAGAGAGAGAGAGAGAGAGAGAGAGAGAGAGAAAATACAAGTTGGTTGTCTTACCAGAAGACCAAATGCCATCGCCTCAATTGTCACTCTCCCAAATGTTTCTCCTAGTCCCGATAAACCAATTTACAAATCACTACATGATTTAAAATAAACATGGACTAATTTTAGGACCAAGTAATAGGCATGAACCGACAGTAAAATTAATTTAGCAAGCAGTAAAAATGGACATAAACAACTAGACATTCAGACATCTTCATTTTTTGGTTGAATGGTACCGTGCAGTTTTCCTCATCACTTGTATAAAGTCAAACACATAACCACAGAAAAACCCCATTGGCATTTAAGTTCATCTGGGGCATTAAGTCATACATAGCATTTGAGACTAGTCGATCATACGCAACATATATAGAAAACCATCTTTATGCATTCATGAGGTAACATGGTTTAGCTGACCCCAAAAACTTAAATTTAATTTTTTCTTGAATTGTTGAGTTGATAAAATGACATAGTTTCATATTGTTAATGTTACTCTTTACTCCATTTATGCTTCAGGCACGATTACAGTAAAATAAAAGCACAAAAACAAGCATACAAAACGCCAAATATATGTCTTCTGCTTTGGGTAAGTCTATCAATCTTTTTTTTACCGATATATAAGAAAGAAACAGAGAATAGCACATATCTTCTGCTTAAAATTCCTAATGTAATTTAGTTGAATTTTTTACAATGACATTCCTTTTTCTTCTCATTTCTAGCTCTCAATTTTTTCTGATGCAGGTTTGAGTAGTACGTAGATTATGCTCTTGATGTTCCTATGTATTTCGTCTATAGGAGAAAGAAGTACATTGACTGTGCTGGAATGTCATTTCTGGTTTTCACGTATCCTTAAAAATTCTTAAAAACTTATTTTAGACTTTCTTCTGTAGATTTTTCTGACCACAAATGTTTATCCGGTTCCTGGAGACATAACACTTGTTATATCATGCTTCCACAGGACTTTATGGCTGGAAAACTTCCTTGTCTTCCGGGTGAATATCCAACCCTCAATGATTGGGAGAATCATCTGACAACAATATATCCTGAGGTCAATTGCATTTGAGATCAGTTTGCCGAAATTTTCTGTTTTCCAATGCCATAGTTGTCATTGCCTAATTTCAAGCCAAATGTTATTCTTTACATTCAGGTCAGGCTGAAGAGATACTTGGAGATGAGGGGTGCTGATGGCGGGTGCCAGCATTTTGGGTACTTTCCTCTTTGATCTTTCCATATACTATTTCATTTTTGGGACAATGTTCTGATAATCATGTGTAAGAAAGAAGCAGACAACATATCTTTGCATCTTGCTGAAAATTAGTCTATCACCCTATCTATAATTAAAATTTTCACATGCTAGCTTTATGCCATAATTGCACAGATTATGTTATTGACTGCCACATTTGAGCAACACCTCCTTATTCTAATTTTATTTCTAATGTCAGGTCGGTATATTGTATGATGATATTTCACTGCAGAGGGCTCTAGACATTACAGCTGATTAGACCTCGGCAGAAAGACAGATGTTGAGAAATGAGGTAATATAAATATTCTACCGAGGCAAATGAACTCTGTAGTTTTCTTTGGGAAGAAAACAAAAAAAAAAAAAAAAAAAAAAAAAGGAAAAAAACGCAATGGTGCAACTTGATTAGGCAATATTTGTTTCTTTTTCATCTTTGTCTTCTTCTTCTTATTCTTCTCTGCTTCGCCTGCATAAATTCTAATTTGCATCAATTAAACAAGCCCTAGTGATTTGCAGTTGAATGGTTAGGAGAGGACCATGCGGTATATTGGTTGATTTGAAAGGAATTGTCATATATTGGCAAAAACGGCTGATTATTTCCCTTTTTTTTTTCCCCTTATAAAGTTTTTTATTGATCTTGGTATCTGGGGTGGCCTATGTTTCAAGTCTGTCACCTCAGCACACTACTTTGTGGGTTTTGCATCTTGCTATTTCCAGTACCTTTTTCAAAGTTAATACATATAGCATAACAAAATGAATGCCCAGTAGTTTGAATTCCAAGTTCGCTTCCATCTGTTGTAATTTTATCCTGTGAAATTGATATGCAACAAGACAAATTAAATCTTTGCTTATAAAGGGAAAAAAAAAAAGACAAATTAAATCTTTTTAATGCAAACAAGATGGCGATCTATTTTCAAAAACTGTTCAATAGGTTCCGAAGACTGGTCTAAAGACACCATTTCAGGATGGATTGCTGAGGCATGTTGTTGAAGATGTTGTAAAGTTGGCAAAGGTAACTTGGGCATTGTTGTGGTTTTTGTTAATAGCTGTTGTTGATGTTGTTGTTTAGAAAATACATCTATTCTTCTGCAGGATGGGTTGGAAAGAAGAGGCTTTAACGAGTCAGGATTTTTTAATGAGGTGGCTGATGTGACTAGAACTGGTAATTCATTTTGACCTTACATTCTATTTATTCATTCCTCATTGTATTTTTCTGTTTATTCATAAATTTACACTTTTTCTTCGAAAATTTACAATTTCTAACTTGGTGAGGTCAAAGGCATTAGTTTAGAAACCTTATATTTAGCCTTGTGCGAGCACATTATGCTGTGAGGCATGCATCTATAACACACTTACAGATTTCGCATGACCAGGAAATGGTTCCTGATTTATTTTCCTGGTACAGTTCATTATGAATTGTGCTTTATTCTTTCAAGGGAAGAAAAAGGAGCTATGTTTGGATGATTTTTGTTTCACAATATTTTACATGGTTGCCCTTGAATTTAAGGATACACAGGCAGGTTACCGAGCTTATGGTTTCACAAAAAGGAGCTTTATTCATTCGAGTCCCTTCGAAACAAGACATGTTTCAAGAATTTTCAATGTTCGGTTTTGGAAGTTTAAACCCTGTTTGAATGTCTTAATATCTAGTTGAATTATATATCAAGTAGTGCCAACCTAGTTGGGATGTTTGGATTCTCTTTGATGCTTCTACTTTTATTTTTTTTATTTTTTTTATTTTAAATGTAGTTAAAGGTCATGTTCCTTTCTGAACTTGCTTATGAGTTGTCTGGCTGAACCTTTTTTATTTGGCATTTTTCTTGTTAGGTACTACACCAGCTGAGAAGCTTTTGGAGATGTACCATGGGAGGTGGGGACAACGTGTAGATCCTGTTTTTGAAGAGCTACTCTACTGATGTGCTTCGGTAGCATCCTCTGGCTTGTAAAACTCTCTCATTTTTGGGTGTAATCTTCGCTGTTTTTTTCCAGAGCTATTTTCAGTTTGTGGTTTTACAAGAGTGTTTCACAATAATAAGTTGTGATGTATATCTTTGTCATGAGACTTTTCATGCAATTCTCATCCAATGTAGCCAATTGAACTTTGTTCATCTTATAAATTAATTAATTCTTAGTATTTGAAAAAAAATTGTTAATTCATACCTCAAAAATAAGACAAATTAACCTGAATTCCTAGAATAATAATGAGATATAGTGGCTAATGTGTTCACAGGTTGATCATAATACAATATATTTTGTAGTCTATATTATGTGGTCTGAATTTTTCTTCTAAAAATTTTAGGCTGTGACTTGCTCTATTTTGACAATTTGGTTTACCCTTTGAGAACCGATAACTAAATTGTAGTGTTTGGTACAAGACAACGCTAGGACAAGAGTTACGATTTTTACGAGCAACTAGGACAAGAGTTGGGTTCCTTTTCAATTCAGTGCCATACAATCCTGGCAAAAGTCCATTTCCTCCACCCCACCTCCACTTCCTTTAACTATTTATTGTTTGTTGGGTTCTCTAGCTAGAAGGGCTATATCGTTCTATTTACTTCGCTGCGGTTCGCCTCTTCATCTTCCATTGCCTCTCCAATCCAAGCCCATGTGGCTGCTAACCTGGTGCCATAATGCCATGTGCTCCCAAAAGAGCGTTGCTCTTTTTTGGTAGGGTGTGGTTTTGTGTGGTTCTATTGTCTTGGTTCTTGCTGCTAAACCACGATGTGCAAACGTTTCACTACCACGACAGGAAATTGGCACCGGAATCAAGTGGCTGACTTGCCGGTTGGCGTAGCTGGTGAACATATGGCAAGATGCAACGAAGCATTATTACAGGGCATGTTTGGCCATGTGTGATTATACTCAGCAAAATAAGATAGATTTTGGTGGGTTGTCGAGTTCTGTTAAACAGGTTTTGATTTTAAAATGAAAAAAAGGAAGAAAATAAAAGAAAATAAGAGAAAGATTAAACCAACAGCATACATTAAATTACCGAATCACTCACTCAAACATTGGGCATTAGTATTTAAATTAATATCACCATCCCAATCTCTTAGCATCGATAGCTGAAGCATTGGGCTTAGTAAGCATTGGACATTTTTTATTTGGCATTTTTCTTGTTAGGTACTACACCAGCTGAGAAGCTTTTGGAGATGTACCATGGGAGGTGGGGACAACGTGTAGGTCTTGTTTTCGAAGAGCTACTCTACTGATGATCGCAAATCAGGCCATTCATGAAGGATCATAAACGAAAGTCATTGCTGTTTCTACAAGTTGCCACGACATAATTAGGAGAAGTTTTTTTCTTCGTAGATTAATACTCTAACCCTCTATTTGGTTCGTGGAATCTACCAAGGAAAAAAAAGAGTAGGGAAAAAAAATGAGAAGGAAAGAAAATGAAAGGAAAATATGAAATCTTATCAAGCCAAAAGTATTCCAATTTTTCTTATTCTTCTAATTTTCCATTGCAACCAAATAAGGGAAGGTACAATTCTTTATATTTTGTTTTTTTCCTTGATAAAATCCTTAAACCAAATAAAGCCTAAGAGAATCAAATATATCTAAATCTAATCTTTATCAGTACTTAAAACAAGGACGAAGAAGTACCATTATACCAACAAGCCATTAGTAATTTACGTTATCCTTACAGCTACAACATATTCACAACTTCATACCGTTTTGTTCAATAGAATATAGCTCACAAACCAGTCTTCAGCATTCAAGGAGCTAGAAGAATCAGAAGGAACACAAGCCACAGAAAAAATGAGGCTAAGCTGTCAGGGCCCAAAATACATGCCACCAATCTTGATGCGCTCATGAATCCCAAGATAATATTTGGATTCCATGTTCAATTTGTGATGCATCCATTAGTTCAAATAATTAAGGGCTTGTTTGGTGTCCAATTCAAAGTTATACACTTGAAGATATTTTATATAGTATCAAAGGCACAATCCATCACCTTGAATTATCAAATTCAAGAAAATAGTAGTTATCGTTACAAATATGAACGGGAGATCAAAATAGTGGCACTTCATGTATTTCTTTGTACAAATCGATCCCATAACATTTATTAAAGTGAAAACTCTTTTTCTAACTGATGTAATTTAAGTTGATAAATTTGTGCCTTCAATATTATATAAAACATCATGAAGCGTTTAATTTCAAATTTGGTACCCAAAACAGGCCCTAATAATGTCAAGAGAACATTCAAAGCTAGGTGTGTAATAAAATAGAAAATGCAAAAGCAAATTCAAATGCCAAAGCTAGGAGCAGAATAAAAATTCCAAACACTCTTACACAATCATCAAAAAATTTAGAACAATAGTTCCCAAAGAAACTTACAAGTTTAACAACCAGTATCATTACATGCTTACCACAGAAATTTGGAAATGAATAATTAATGGGAATGTGAAATCTGGTCGATCCATTCTTGTAGCTCCTTCGCTGAAACAAATTGTGAATAGGGTGAACTCATAGCCCACTAAATAGAAAATCTATTACCCCTAAAGTATGGATTACATAATCAAATTATTAATTCCAGTCATAAAAGCACGTTAATTCCAAAGCTCACGGTCTCGTGTAACGTCAAACTTATATTAGACTACCCAACAATCCTTTCATAAAGTTAAAGCACATTAATTCCAATCATAAAAGCACACAACTAGTTGATCATATGCGGGATATCCTGGACTATCCCACTCGTTCATGACCGTCCGTGAATGACACGCGCATATTCACGCGCGCGCACGTGTCTCTCATAGAATGTTGTGATCGTACGGGATATCCGGGATATCCTTCACATGATCAAAACTGTATATACATAATGGTGTTCTTATACAAACATGTTGATGTAATTTGCATTAGCACCGTACCTACGTTAGAGGGTTATAGTTCATGTATTCAATACATGGGATACAACCTCCCAATTCACGTGTACGTTGATGCAACTTACTTCAACACAAGATCAGATTATGTAAGTACTCCACATGTACTTTGTGTATGGTTTTAGAAACTTTCAATCTGCATGTAGGAAGAGTGTTTGCCTACTCACAATATCATTTCAAAAATATCTCGACAAACATATTATAAATTAGATATTAGTAAGGATGAAGTAATAACTTCACAATAATTCAAATTCAAATCCACTACCTACTAACCAAGATCCTCTCTCTAGCAATATGATGGTATATCTAGTGTATTGCGCGTACGCGCATTGTGTGTATTGAGCACCCGCAATATTAGTAGTGCCATAATTCAAAATTGCTACTTCCACATCGGTGGATTGAGCACCCGCAATATTTCTAGTCAATAAAAACAGAGATGTCCCTTGCAGCCCCCAAGTAATTAATGGCAAGCCCATCCGTCCCTTTTGGGATGAGAAGATGGATGTTGGAGCTGAGGAAGGCATACCTGTGATGGCGATCATAACATCTGACTCCTCCCGTTTCCAAGGTTGTCGGATATATGGCAGGAAATGAAGCCGAGTGGCTTCGTCATCCCATTCTAACGCATCATACTCTTGTTTTTCTATTACAATATCTTTTAAACAATTCTTGGCGCTGTTTGAGTCGAGGGGAAGCTTCCTTAGCATTGGGCATGACTTTATGTAGATCCATCGCAACGAAGGGAAGGGCAAGGCGTGCCCATATATGCTCTTTAACTCGGTTAGTTCATATAGAGCTAAATATTCAAGGCTTGGGAATATGCTCGAATTTCCTCCAAACGCCGCGACTCTACCATCATTATCATGATCACTTATAACTTCTTTCACTGACTTACATTTTCTTATTACAAGTCGTTGAAGGTTCGGAGTAAAAATAAGCCATGTAAAGTGCGAAAGATTGTCACAGTCTGTAAGAAGTACATCCGTAAGGTTGTTGAAGTATCCATCCCTCATGATCTTTGGTCTCTGGATATCGTCATGTGCAAGTCCTTTCCTCCTCTTCTCAACCAAATCAGCTGCCATCTCCTTCAAATCAACACAACTATGAATCCAAAGTATCTCTAGATGCTTCATATCTTTTAGACATGACGATGGGAGTGAGGTCAAGCCCTCGCAAAACGTGAGGAATAAACCATTTGTGCGGCTTCTTAACTTCTGGGAACTCGATAACATTCGGAAAGCAGGGGCACTATTTATGGTGATTCTTATGTCCTGAAGGTGCTCCAAGGACTCTATTTCCGCTAACAAGGCTTCATTACCACCAGACAATACATTTCCATCCAAGGTCTGATATTTATAGCTAGACCACGCCATATCCAACGATTGCAACATTGAAAGACTAGATATCACTTGCTCCGGAATAATTTCAAGCCCAAATGTACCTATCAGTCTTAGAATCTTTAGATTTACCAAATTCTTAAACCAGATAGGTAATTCTCTTATCTCTGTATAAGATAGATCAAGATATTGCAAAGAGACCAATCCACTAATTTCCAAGGGTAATTCAGTCAAATTAGAATTTCCAGACAGGTCCAAAACTCTTAGAGCATGCATAAATTGGAAGAAGCCACATGGAAATACCTTCAAATTTTGAAGTGCAAGCAATGTTAAAAGATTGGGGCATATCGGTATTTCACTTAGTTTCTCGATGGCATCACTCCACAATGATGTTCTTTCGGCCTCCTTCCATTTTGAAGTCGCACTTTCTTCAATCAATCTATCACCTGTCAAAAACTTATCTGTCTTCCTTCCACATTCACAAGCTATCCATACTGCCATGTCTCGAATCACATCATGCATTCGAACATGAGCAACTATTGTATCAGCCGTCTCCAACAAACATGCAAGCTTTAAACTTTCAATAATTTCGTGGCCTTTGTTTCGAGCTTCCTTTATGTCATCAAATTCATCTAAAAACCCCTCCCCTATCCATAACTCTACAAGTTGCCCATTCCAGATTAAACCCAAGAATAGAGAACAATATATGAAACAAGATCTAACTGTATCATTGAGTAAGCTATCATAACTGAACTTCAAAAGAGGGAAGACCTCATCCCCCATACCTGCAAACTTTGATGGATTGTTCTTTAACACTTCTAACGCCTGCTTCCATTCTCGTGGAGTCTTCCTGCTAGCCATGGCCCGACCAATAGTAATAAGGGCCACCGGCAAACCACCGCACTCTTCTGCAGCAATCATAGCGAGCTCTGGTATCTCTGGGTGCAAATTAAGAGTGTCCTCCCCAACCTTTCTTTGAAATAATTCCCAGGCATCCTTTCGTGGCAAATACTCCACTCTAATTTTCTTGTTGGCTTCCATGTATCCACAAACATCCTCAGAACGGGTTGTGAATACAACTTTGGACTTGTTCTGATTGTCTGGAAGGGGAACCCCAACTTGTAAGAGATCATACCGCTTCCACAAATCGTCCAACAGCAACACAAATTTTTTTCTGCTCAACGCCCTTGTGATTTCTCTAGCTTTCGCATCCCGACTTGCAGTTGTGGACTTGCCTAACCTTTCCAAAATCTGATCCTGAACCCTTTCCGCGTTTGAATCTTTGGAGACTTCAGCCTAGATCACGACATCAAAATCCAAGCTTGTTTTGAGAAATTCGTTATTCATTTTCTTCAAGAGCGTGGTCTTACCAACACCCCCTGTTCCAAATACTCCAATAATTCCCACATTATCATCTCTAAGGAAACTCCAAACCTTCTCAAACGTCGAGTCTAAGCCCACGGTCTTCTCCATGGGTTTCTCCTCCACGAGAACCCGAGGCAATCTGTCAGCAACAACATCAAAACGCCCTCTGTCCATTAATTGATTCACAGCATCTAGCTTTTCAATTACCAGGCTACCAAATCTGTAGGTGGACGGAAAATTCCTGAGACTTTTGTTTTGTATTTCTTGAGGACCCCTTTCCAGAATTTCGTTCACTTGTGTCTCCATGCCTTCAACTTTTTGCAACCAGCTGTTCACTTGGTTCGTACGCCGCATTCGACCTTCTTCCTCGATCACTTCGACCCTTCTCTTCACATCCTCGCTTAGATCCTTGAGATCCTTCATCTTATCCCTCAAGGAGTTGAGATTTTCTTCGAGATGGCGGAAACAGTCTATAGGCTTCTTGGACCAGGCGTATAAGTCGCCCTTAATCCTCTCGGCCATGGCTAGCTCGAATTTAGTAGATCCCACAAGCAGAAAATCGAATTTCAGCCAAAGAAGAAAGAAAGATTGTTCACCTCTGATTGCAAGAGAGAATGGAAAAATATTGGAAAAAATCAAAACATTAGGCCAAATTGGTTTAGATGAATAACCGTTCATCTAGTCAACGACGACATGGAAAAGATGCAAAAACATATGGTCGGCCCATTACCGCGTGGCAACAGTGCCATTGTTTCAGACACTGGGTCCGTCCAGCAAAAAATATCAATATGCGGTTTGTGGGCTCCACTTTAGCCCAATAAAGTGGACTTGTCCACTCCCAAATTTTGTTTTGCTGAAAAAAAAAAAGAAAAAAAAAAAGAAGGGATTTGGTGGAAGAGGTTTTGGGCCAGTGATTGCCAAGCTCTCCAGATTTCGCGGAACATTCAAGTCGATGATTCCAAGTTCTTTAACCTTTTCGGTTCCGGAGGAAATGTGAATTTTTTTTTTTTTTTTTTCTCAGTAAAGGATCTATTAAGCAATGGAATAAAAACCATATATTTGGCGAACATATTTTAATGTATTCAATTTTTGTTTGTGCAGGGTAAAGCTCAAAAGTCGCTAATGGATACTCTACAAATGAAAATGTCATTAGAAAGGAAAAAGTTGTGGAATAAGTTTTGATAAAGTGGCTAAAGCTGTGGAAGATTTTTATTTATATTTATTATTATTATTATTAATTTTATGGGCTTAAAAAGATTGATAGCTACAGGACTCTCTAATACTAGATTATTGCAAGCTATGCTTTAGCTTTATCTTGGAGAGGCCCAACAAATAGAATTCGAGACCGTTTGGGGGTTTTATCATAAAACCTAGCATCTTTTTGGTTTGGAATTTGCTCTAATCCATTGGAGTATAATTTACTACCTTGCTTTGACTGCAATTAAAGTTTTCTAGCACGGCAAGATATGATCAAAGCACCCGTGTTGGCTGTATTGCAATTTGCAACCTCCAAATACATACATTTCCTGTTAAAATCTTGTGTTCTATGTTTTATCGTCATTTCATCCACTTCTGTTTCCAGGGCTTCCAACATTAACTGTGCCTTATTTCTTGTCTCTCAGCAACGTCAACCAGATCATTCCTTTCCTCCTTTACAAATTGGAGGAATTTACGAAGTTTTAAGAAAATCCCATCAAGTCTAAGAAAATAGAAGAAATCCAAGGTTGGAAAATGTAAACTGCATAAATCAGCAATATAACAGGAGTGGTTAAAGATTAAGACGTCAATGATTGATTATCATGGGTGTATGTTGGGCTGCATATGGTTGTTTTGTTGGTATGTAGTTCTCTGTTGGTGTAATATATTAATTAAATTTTATTTGCCTGTCAAAGGAAAAAAAATGAAAAAAAAAAAATGTCAATGATTGATTATTTTCTATATTTTGGGGCACAATGAATCATATCAACAAGTTTCCCAATTTAATACCAAATAAAGGAAATTAATAGTCGTTTTGAAGTACGTATACAGTCAATTTGTAATAAGTTGACAAATATTATACTTTATATGATATTAAATTGAAAAGTTATCATTAAAACGTAATAAGTTGTGATAAGTTGTCTCACCTGAGATAGTTTCCTAACTTCACCCCTAGGGCCTCTGAGGTCACTTCATTCCAACTTTCACTAATTCTATGGAAAAACTAAAGAAAAAGAATAGTGATTAGGTCCAAATCAACCGAATCTGTCATGTGTGATTTCATCCTCTATTTATATGGTCGGAATGAGCATAAAATATAGCCTGTACATCAATTCTTTAATGCTGTAGAAACTAGATAGCACCCTTGGCCACACAAGCTAGGGGTGGGCCATTTTTCATGTATAACAAGTTTTTATCACTTCATACTGAACAAAATTTAACAAAAAATGAAATAGAGATTATAAATGCCAAAAAGTCTACTTAAGCCATAGATTTTGGAAAAACTTTTTTTTTGCAAAGTTGTTCACAATGATGGTTTTTAGTTGACAGCTCCGCCAATTTACATAAAAACCTTTTATCTTTTGCATAAAACCTTAAAAAAAATAAAACAAATGGGGGGCATTGATAAAATTGAGGGGTGGCAATAGTTGGACACCTTTGTAAAACTTACTCCAAAACATTTTCCTTTTTAATGAAATTTTCATTTGTAGAGTTCATTTTAGAAAAAGGTTACATATGGTCCCCCCCCTTTGATCCGTGCATTGCAACAATGTCATTGTTTCACACTACTGTGTCCGGCAAAACTATCAATACACGTTTTGTGGGCTCCACTTTTACGATGAGGTTAGAGGTAATGGCATCTCTTGGCGAAGAAAATAAGTTTTTTTGTGGCATTATTTTGGGAAGTGATAACCAAAAGATCGTTTCCCCAAAGAAGAAAAAGGTTACATATGGTCCCCCATTGATATGTGCATTGCAATAGTGTCATTGTTTGACACTACTGTGTCCAGCAAAACTATCCATCAATACGCGGTTTGTGGGCTCCACTTTTACGATGAGGTTAGACGTAATGGCATCTCTTGGTGAAGAAATGAGTCTTTTGGTGGCATTATTTTGGGAAGTGATAACCAAAAGATAATTTCCCCAAAGAAGAAAAAGGTTACATATGGTCCCCCATTGATCTGTGCATCACAATAGTGTCATTGTTTGACACTACTGTGTCCAACAAAACTATTGATCAATACACGGTTTGTAGGCTCCACTTTTACGATGAGGTTAGAGGTAATGACATCTCTTGGCGAAGAAAATGAGTCTTTTTGTGGCATTATTTTAGGAAGTGATAACCAAAAGATAATTTCCCCAAAGAAGAAAAAGGTTACATATGGTCCCCCTTTGATTTGTGCGTCGCAATAGTGTCATTATTTCACACTACTGTGTCTAGCAAAACTATCGATCAATATGCGGTTTGTGGGCTCCACTTTTACGATGAGATTAGAGGTAATGGCATCTCTTGGCGAAAAAAATGAGTCTTTTTATAGCATGATTTTGGGAAGTGATAACCAAAAGATAATTTCCCCAAAGAAGAAAAAGGTTACATATGGTCCCCCTTTGATCTGTGCGTCACAATAGTGTCATTGTTTGACACTATTATGTCCAGCAAAACTATCGATCAATTCGCGGTTTGTGGGCTCCACTTTTATGATGAGGTTAGAGGTAATGGCATCTCTTGGCAAAGAAAATGAGTCTTTTTGTGGCATTATTTTGAGAAGTGATAACCAAAAGATAATTTCCCCAAAGAAGAAAAATGTTACATATGGTCGGCCCATTAGTGCGTCGCAACAGTGCCATTGTTTCACACTACCTGTCCAGCAAAACTATCCATACTCCATTTGTAGGCTCCACTTTTAGGATGAGGTTAGAGGTAATGGCATCTCTTGGCAAAGAAAATGAGCTTATTAGCCCAATAATGTGGACTTGTCCACTCCTAAATTTTGGAAAAAAAAACTAAAGAAGAAGAATAGTGATCAGGTCCAAATCGACCAAATCTCCCACGTGTGATTTCATCCTCTATTTATATGGTCAGAATAAGCATAAAATATAACCTGTATATCAATTCTTTAATGCTTTAGAAACTAGAAAGTACCCTTCGCAATACAAGCTAGAGGTGGGCCACTTTTCATGTATAACAAGTCTAGTTTTATCACTTCATACTGAATAAAATTTATAATCTACTTGTACTTTTAACAGTGAGAAACTATAATTGAATGCTGAAAATGTTAATTTTGTTGACGTAAAACTATAATTATAACTTTGGAAAATACCCTATCTTTCCATACAATGGATGACCCACTCCTAATTAACGCCCATGAAGAGACTATGTTGTTGTCGTCTTTTAGCTTTCTGCACCCATAATATAAAACTTGGGGCTGCAACTCATGTTCAATTGCAGGCTGAAATTTCTCGACCCACGAAGCAGTTTGCCAAGTTATTCACTAAAATTGGGGCTGTTGGAAGCAGTTTTATAATTTGGCTTCTTTTCTATAATGAAGATATTACAACTGAAAGAACATGTTCATGGAATTATACTTCCAGAGTTCCAGACTTAAACCAGAATAGCACTTGATCTATCAAAAAACATTTCATTTCCTGAGAAATATGACAACTGGGTAATCTATCAAATCAATTGGGCGGAGTAATACAATTTTAATACTCACACAACTGCAGAAATTCCTGACCAATTAAAGAATGGGGAATGTCCAGTTGTAGACGTTATTTGATTCTCATGCATGTGAAGAGAACCTCTGCAAATCTCTTGTACATGTGCCGCTTCAAGTACATTCTCTTTACCGTTTTCCTTCCTCTCATACCCATTTGCTCCCTCACTGATGGGTTTTTAAGCAAAAACCAGAGGTTTTGGGCAAGGACTTGAGTTCCTAGACGCCCTGGAGAATGCAGAAGACCTGTTACATTGTGTTCAACAATCTCTTTCGTGCCTCCAGCATCTGTTCCAAGCACCTGCTCAATAAAATAGAAGGTGAAAGGAAAGAAGTTGTCAAGACCTGTTTGTTGCACTTTTGAATCTACACAACATGGGAATGTTGTCAAGAGTTGTCGAGACATGTTCAGAGTTCCAACCATGTATGAATTATGCTTGCTGTTCAATGTTCACCCTTTCTCATTATAAAAGCTTCAAAAAGAAGTACCACAATACCTAACAGTAAAATGGTTAGGTTTGCTATTAATCCAGCTCACCTTGATGCATCAACCTTTACCAATTAGGACTAATTCCCTATAAATTCTTCTTGTCACACTTCAGTTCTGTCATTCATTAGGTTTGGTTTCGAACCTAATATATCTGGGGCAATGGATTTCACAGGCAAGTCCATTCACCGGACACCAAAAAAGTAATTGATATTGCAATGCAATTGGCTCCTTGAAACTACAAAACTCACATCTAGTTTTTGAGAAATTTTGTCTGCAGCTAATGCAATGCAGCTATTTTTTCAATTCAAGTGTCTGATTGTAATCATCAAACACGCACACATACACAAAAAGAGATTACTCATGAAATTTTACTAATGTTGACAATCTGATGATACTGGCTCTTAGTAGACAGTTTCTAGACAAACACTGGATTTAGTATCCTACAAGAGAGCACTGGATTTTAATTTTGAGCAACCTACATTTTCAGGGAAGTAAGGCTGATCATGATGAGAGAATTCAGTGCAATCAATCTTTACTCACCTACAATGGGTGAAAGGTAAAATGCTTCGAATATTCATTCTACAGGTGTGCTGGAAAACACAGAGAATTAGGGTGGTAATTGTTTTATTGCCATAATTCAAAGGAAGGAACCAGTTTGTGTGATATGATTCCAAGTACACAAAAAGAGTGAAGGGTCAGAATTTTTTCATACAACAAAATTAAAATGTCATGATTTTGTGTGTTTACATATCTAACTACTATAAAGAGAAGAATATAACTTAAAAAGAATAACTGCTAACATCCTCCATTTACACAGGATGGAGCTACCACTTCAATAAACAGGGGGTGGGGGGAGAATACAAGTTGGTTGTCTTACCGGAAGACCAAATGCCATCGCCTCAATTGTCACTCTCCCAAATGTTTCTCCCAGTCCCTATAAACCAATTTACAAATCACTACATGATTTAAAATAAACATGGACTGTTTTAGGACTAACTAATAGGAATGAACTGACAGTAAAATTAATTTAGCAAGCAGTAAAAATGAACATAAACAACTAGACATTCAGAGATCTTCATTTTTTGGTCGAATGGTACCATGCAGTTTTCCTCATCACATGTATAAAGACAAACACATAACTACAGAAAAACCCTATTGGCATTTAAGTTCATCTGGGGCATTAAGTCATACAGAGCATTTGAGACTAGTCATACGCAACATATATAAAAAACCATCTTTATGTATTCATGAGGTAACATGGTTAAGATGACCCCAAAAACTTAAATTTAACTTTTTCTTGAATTGTTGAGTTGATAAAATGACATAGTTTCATATTGTTAATGTTATGCGACAAGCACAATCACAGTAAAATAAAAGCACAAAAACAAGCATACAAAACACCAAATATATGTGATTCAGCAAGATGCCTACATCCACGGCGGAGAGAGAATTCAAATCTACCATCAACAATAAGGATTGGGTACAAGCTCTCTCAAGCAGAGCATGTTTGCAAAAAAAGGAGAAAGTGGGTTTCTTTGGGATGAAACTGCAAAGAGCAAAGAACAACATAGAACCCTACATGAAAATAGATAATATGTACCCAAATAAAAATTATATTCGCACCAAAATAGTGAGAGGCATCTATTTAAGAATATATTTGTGATCCTCAGTCATGTGAGTTTCAATCTCCTTTACCTAAAGCCATCTCCTTTGACTTTTTCAAGGCACATCTCAGACTAGGGGAACCTATATACTAAGAGAGCTGTGTGGGTTGGTGGGCTTTCTTTTATTTGTCAACGTGAAGAAGCATTTCAAATCTTATCCCCATAATGTAACAGCCATAAAAAATAAAAATGCAAGAAGGTAATGCTAATAAAATTAGCATAAAAAATTATCTTCGCGTAAAAACATGGTGAGAGATTTAATAACTTTCCACAGGGATTACAAACTCTGCTTGAAAGATATCCTACGTTTTGAGAACCATATTCAACAAACAGGGACATTCACAAATATGTAAACAAGTTCTTTGATATGTAGGGTAAATGGACGCCCAGCAAAAAATTCATGTAGGGTAGATAAACAATTGTGTAATTATGCAATTTATCAAAGAAACTTGAAGCCATTAAAAGGAAAGGTTCAGTGGGAAACATAGTCATGTTGTAAAGGAGTAAGACGGAATTATTTAAATAGCCAGTCAATTACAACCAATGAAAATTTTGAATTTCCTTAAAAGTGATTTGTAACGTAAATTCAGCGACTTTATTTGGAACTTAAGACAAGCAGAAAAGCTGAAAAGCAAAGCATTATATGCACACCCAAAAAAAAAAAAAAGTATAAAATGAGACTGCACTTCTATATTGAAGATTTGTTTAGTCTAGGAAGAGTGGTCACCTGGGAATTTATAACATAAGCATCTGCTGCAGAGTAAAGTGAGGCAACACGCATAGTTGCTGGAGTCCATAGCACTGACTTTGACAAGTTTGCATGCTGGGATAAAAATCTGAGAATTCCTTTGACATAAGGTATCTTGTTGCTCTTAGATCCAGCAGAACCAATAAGAACTTTAAGAGCTTGTTCCTGTGCTCCTCCATTATCAGACAACACTTTTCTTCTTTTGTGACTGCCGCCCAAGCTCGTGGCATCTGGGCCATTAACAGACATAAAGGGATTGGGAAAAGACTCATTAGAAAGGAGCAACCCATTTGGGTCTACCTGTCATGGTTCACATTTTGAAGCAAAGCCCTCGAATGATTCCTTCCGCCCAAGGTAGGTTGGTATTGGCCTATTTCCACCAAATTTCTAATTTCAGAATCATCATGAGAAGGTTCTTGTTCAATCATCAAGTGCGCTGATTCCAGAAGCAAGAACTGGCCCTTTCCAGGGTTTATACTACTTAGAGACATCACAAGCATATCATTGTCAGTCAATCCCATCTCTTTTCTAACGGAATCTCGCAACAAACTTCTTTTCTTCATCATCTTCTCAGTGCTGAAAGATGGAGTATTTAGCGAACAAGCAATCCCAGCTACAAAAGCCAGTTCATCATTAACAGAGGGTGGAACCAGTGCAGGCTGAGAATTCAGCTTAATGTTTTCTTCTTCACACCAGGCTAGCCATTGTTTAGACTGCACTTCGGAATGAAAAACCAGCTTTTTTACTCGGTTAAGGACAAGCTTTGACCGATGAAAGTACTCCCGACAGTTCTCCGTGATCCACCAAGCAATTTGGCTTCAACCAGCTGTAAAATGTGCAATATATTGTTCTGAAACCAAAACATTGAATATTTCGTGTAAGGTTCTACCACTGTACCACATGCAAAAGAAGCAAACACTTCCCAAATAAACCAATTTAACTTTTAACCCAGAGGAATTGAGCCAACTTCTCTTCACTTAAGCATGATAGAAATTAAACAATAACAGTCATCAGATTAAATGTGCAATATACGTAACAACACATATTGATGGGAGTATCTGAATATAACTAAATGAGTTTAAATCCATTAAGGATCTTCTGAAAAACAAGGTTTTGCAGATGATGTTTAATGGATGCCACATCACTAGAAAAAGACTCTGTGTGTTTCACAAGAAAAAGTTACAGGGCTCACATTTTACGGTAGTTGAAATTTTTAGAAGGCAACTTGCATACTCAGAAGTTAATTTTGAATTAAAAAACAGCCCTCAATATTTCTTTCTCTTTTTTTTTCCAAAATCAAAAGCTGCTTTTGATTTTAAACATTTATTATTCCTGATCTCTTTACTTAACAAAAGGAACCCGTTGCGGATAAACTGTATATAATTCAAATCGTAACTAAAAATGAGCACATTCCCTGCTATGATCTTTTACTAATATAATATACACATGACTAATTTTGTGTTGTCAAGTACTCCTAAAAGAAACAAGTTTTAGAATTAGCACTACATAGCAATAGTGACTCAGAAAAATAGTGTAAGATACCAAGCAGTTTCAGATGTAAGCACGCCAATGATGATGACAATGCTAGAGAAACAAAAGAACTAAAGAATATTAATACCAGGGTTGGCAACAAGTCCAGTCCAGCATACAAGGTAGGCTATATTAGTACTAGTAAAATTTTGATATTAGCAAACATCGATAGATAACCTTTCCACTATTACAAAGATTTTTTTTTTTTTTTTTTAATAACATAAGGTTAAGAAGATTTCAATAATAATAATAATAATAATTACCTATTGCAAAGGGTTCTTACCAATCCATGATGCACAGACTGCCGATCCCGCAATGATGAGATCTGCCTTCATGGAAACTTTGAAGCTGTGCTCTGCTCTGTCCTTACGCACTTTGATCCCCCTCCTAGAAAGCTCTGCCATCAATCCACCCCTTTTGCCGAGAACTACAGCAGATACCGTGGCCCCACAGCTAAAAAACTCCGTTGCCAACTCCATCATTGAAAGCGGAGCCCCATTCACTGAAAGCTCATGGAAAATCAACACGAATTTTCTTGACCAGACGAGACGTGCGAATTCCCCCTTCCTATCACAAGTTCCTGATCGCTTCGTTGGACTCCAATCCAAAATTTTATCCTCCGTTGATCCAAATGGACCAACAAGCAACCCATAAGAAGTATTTCGCTTGGGAATTTCTGGTTCTGGCTCCTCCATTTTATTGCCTTCAACCTTTACTGTTGCCTTCTGTTTACTACGTGTCTTACCACGCAAACTACGTTGTTACTTTTTACTTCTCCTCTTCAAAGATACATTCTTACGAGATGAAACACCATTCCCATTTTTGGCCAAAACCACATCTATATTTTTCGAATGAATTTTATTAGTCCCATTTTTAAGTGCCAAAGAACTGTCATTAGCAATCAAATCTCGTTGTCGATTCTGTCCAGAGTCAATAATTCCAGTACTTGGTTTACTTCCAAACCCAAAAATGCCTGCCTTGTTATCACCATGAGCGCACCTGGTTGGTCGAGTTCTGTTAAACAGGTTTTGATTTTAAAATGAAAAAAAGGAAGAAAATAAAAGAAAATAAGAGAAAGATTAAACCAACAGCATACATTAAATTACCGAATCACTCACTCAAACATTGGGCATTAGTATTTAAATTAATATCACCATCCCAATCTCTTAGCATCGATAGCTGAAGCATTGGGCTTAGTAAGGCATGATGATCGCAAATCAGGCCATTCATGAAGGATCATAAACGAAAGTCATTGCTGTTTCTAGAAGTTGCCACGACATAATTAGGAGAAGTTTTTTTCTTCGTAGATTAATACTCTAACCCTCTATTTGGTTCGTGGAATCTACCAAGGAAAAAAAAAGAGTAGGGAAAAAAAATGAGAAGGAAAGAAAATGAAAGGAAAATATGAAATCTTATCAAGCCAAAAGTATTCCAATTTTTCTTATTCTTCTAATTTTCCATTGCAACCAAATAAGGGAAGGTACAATTCTTTATATTTTGTTTTTTTCCTTGATAAAATCCTTAAACCAAATAGAGCCTAAGAGAATCAAATATATCTAAATCTAATCTTTATCAGTACTTAAAACAAGGACGAAGAAGTACCATTATACCAACAAGCCATTAGTAATTTACGTTATCCTTACAGCTACAACATATTCACAACTTCATACCATTTTGTTCAATAGAATATAGCTCACAAACGAGTCTTCAGCATTCAAGGAGCTAGAAGAATCAGAAGGAACACAAGCCACAGAAAAAATGAGGCTAAGCTGTCAGGGCCCAAAATACATGCCACCAATCTTGATGCGCTCATGAATCCCAAGATAATATTTGGATTCCATGTTCAATTTGTGATGCATCCATTAGTTCAAATAATTAAGGGCTTGTTTGGTGTCCAATTCAAAGTTATACACTTGAAGATATTTTATATAGTATCAAAGGCACAATCCATCACCTTGAATTATCAAATTCAAGAAAATAGTAGTTATCGTTACAAATATGAACGGGAGATTAAAATAGTGGCACTTCATGTATTTCTTTGTACAAATCGATCCCATAACATTTATTAAAGTGAAAACTCTTTTTCTAACTGATGTAATTTAAGTTGATAAATTTGTGCCTTCAATATTATATAAAACATCATGAAGCGTTTAATTTCAAATTTGGTACCCAAAACAGGCCCTAATAATTTCAAGAGAACATTCAAAGCTAGGTGTGTAATAAAATAGAAAATGCAAAAGCAAATTGAAATGCCAAGGCTAGGAGCAGAATAAAAATTCCAAACACTCTTACACAATCATCAAAAAATTTAGAACAATAGTTCCCAAAGAAACTTACAAGTTTAACAACCAGAATCATAACACGCTTACCACAGAAATTTGGAAATGAATAATTAATGGGAATGTGAAATCTGGTCGATCCATTCTTGTAGCTCCTTCGCTGAAACAAATTGTGAATAGGGTGAACTCATAGCCCACTAAATAGAAAATCTACTACCCCTAAAGTATGGATTACATAATCAAATTATTAATTCCAGTCATAAAAGCACGTTAATTCCAAAGCTCACGGTCTCGTGTAACGTCAAACTTATATTAGACTACCCAACAATCCTTTCATAAAGTTAAAGCACATTTATTCCAATCATAAAAGCACACAACTAGTTGATCATATGCGGGATATCCTGGACTATCCCATTCGTTCATGGCCGTCCGTGAATGACACGCGCATATTCACGCGCGCGCGCGTCTCTCATAGAATGTTGTGATCGTACGGGATAACCGGGATATCCTTCACATGATCAAAATTGTATATACATAATGGTGTTCTTATACAAACATGTTGATGTAATTTGCATTAGCACCGTACCTACGTTAGAGGGTTATAGTTCATGTATTGGTGGGTTGTATTTTACAATCCATCAATACATGGGATACAACCTCCCAATTCACGTGTACGTTGATGCAACTTACTTCAACACAAGATCAGATTATGTAAGTACTCCACATGTACTTCATATATGGTTTTAGAAACTTTCAATCTGCATGTAGGAAGAGTGTTTGCCTACTCACAATATCATTTCAAAAATATCTCGACAAACATATTATAAATTAGATATTAGTAAGGATCAAGTAATAACTTCATAATAATTCAAATTCAAATCCACTACCTACTAACCAAGATCCTCTCTCTAGCAATATGATGGTATATCTAGTGTATTGCGCATAAGCGCAATGTGTGTATTGAGCACCCGCAATATTAGCAGTGCCAAAATTCAAAATTGCTACTTCCACATCAGTGGATTGAGCACCCGCAATATTTCTAGTCAATAAAAACAGAGATGTCCCTTGCAGCCCCCAAGTAATTAATGGCAAGCCCATCCATCCCTCTCGGGATGAGAAGATGGAAGTTGGAGCTGAGGAAGTCATACCTTTGATGGCAATCATAACTTGCAACTCCTCCCATCTTCAATTTCATGTGCACCAACTCCAAAGGTTGTCAGATATATGGCAGGAAATGAAGCCGAGTGGCTTCGTCATCCCATTCTAACGCATCATACTCTTGTTTTTCTATTGCAATTTTCTATTGCAATATATTTTAAACAATTCTTGGCGCTGTTTGAGTCGAGGGGGAGCTTCCTTAGCATTGGGCATGACTTTATGAGGATAAGTTGCAACGAAGGGAAGGGCAAGGCATGCCCATATATGCTCTTTAACTCGGTTAGTTCATCTAGCACTAAAATTTCAAGTCTTGCTAATATGCTCGAATTTTCTCCAAACTCCGCGACTCTACCCTCACTTATAACTTCTTTCACTGACTTACATCTTTTTATTAGAAGTCGTTGAAGGTTCGGAGTGCAAATAAGCCATGTCAAGTGCGAAATATTGTCACATAATGCAAGTCTTACATCAGTAAGGTTGTTGAAGTATCCATCCCTCATGATCATTGTTCTGTGGATATCACCAGGTGCAAGTCCCTTTCTCCTCTTCTCAACCAAATCAGCTGCCATATCCTTCAAATCAACACAACTAACAATCATAAGCATCTCAAGATGCTTCATATCTTTTAGACATGACAATGGGAGTGAGGTCAAGCCCTCGCAAAACATGAGGCTTAAACCATATGTCCGGCTTCTTAACTTCTGGGAACTCAATAACATTCTGAAAGCAGGGGCACTATTTATGGTGATTCTTATGTCCTGAAGGTGCTCCAAGGATTCTAATTCTGCTAACAAGGCTTCATTACCACCAGACAATACATTTCCATCCAATGCCTGATATTTACAGCAAGAATACGCCATATTCAACGCTTGCAACATTGAAAGACTAGATATCACTTGCTCCGAAATAATTTCTAGCCAAAATGTACCTTCCAGTCTCAGAAACCTTAGATTTACCAAATTCTTAAACCAGATAGGTAATTCTCTTATCTTTGTAAAAGATAGATCAAGATATTGCAAAGAGACCAATCCACTAATTTCCACTGGTAATTCAGTCAAATTAAAATTTCTTGACAGATCTAAAACTCTTAGAGCATGCATAAATTCGAAGAAGCCACAAGGAAATACCTTCAAATTTATACGTGCAAGCAATGTTAAAAGATTGGGGCATCTCGGTATTTCATTTAGTTTCTCTATGGCATCACTACACAATGATATTCTTTTGGCCTCCTTCCGTTTTGAAGTCGCACTTGCTTCAATCAATCTATCACCTGCCAAAATCTTCCTTCCACATTCACAAGCTATCCATATTGCCATGTCTCGGATCACATCATGCATTCGAACAATAGGAATTGTCAAATTAGTCTCCAACAAACACGCAAGCTTTAAACTTTCAATAATTTCGTGGCCCTTGTTTCGAGCTTCCTTCATGTCATCAAATTCATCCAAAAACCCCTCCCCTATCCATAACTCCACAAGCTGCTCCATCTTAATGTCATCGGAGAATAGAGAACAATATATGAAACAAGATCTAACTGTATCATTGAGTAAGCTATCATAGCTGAACTTCAAAAGAGGGAAGACCTCATCCCCCATACCTTCAAACTTTGAGGGATTGTTCTTTAACTCTTCTAACGCCTGCTTCCATCCTCGTGGAGTCTTCCTGCTAGCCATGGCCCGACCGATAGTGATGATTACAACTGGCAAACCACCGCAATACTCTTCAGCAACAATCTTAGCGAGCCTCGGTATATCCGGGTGCAAATTAAGAGTCTCCTTCCCTACCTTCGTCTGAAACAATTCCCACGCTTCCTTCCGTGGCAAACACTCCACTCTAATTTTCTTGTTGGCTTCCATGAGTCCACAAACATTCTCAGAACGGGTTGTGAATACTACTTTGCACAAGTTCTGATTGTCTGGAAGCGGAACCCCAACTTGTAAGAGATCAAACCGCTTCCACAAATCGTCCAACAGCAACACAAATTTTTTTCCGCTCAACGCCCTTGTGATTTCTGTAGCTTTCACATCCCGACTTGCAGTTGTGGACTTGCCTAACCTTTCCAAAATCTGATCCTGAACCCTTTCCGCGTTTGCATCTTTGGAGACTTCAGCCCAGATCACGACATCAAAATCCAGGCTTATTCTGAGAAATTCGTTATTAATTTTCTTCAAGAGAGTGGTCTTGCCAACTCCCCCTGTTCCATACAATCCAATAATTCCCACATCGTCATCATCTCTAAGCCAATTCCAAACCTTCTCAAACGTCAAGTCTAAGCCCACGGTCTTCTCCATGGGTTTCTCCTCCACTAGGGCCCGAGGCAATCTGTCAGTAACAACATCAAAACGCCCTCTGTCCATTAATTGATTCACAGCATCTAGCTTTTCAATTACCAGCTTTCCAAATTTGTAGGTGGATCGACAATTGCTGAGACTTTTGTTTCGTATTTCTTGAGGACCCCGTTCCAGAATTTTGTTGACTTGTGTGTCCATGACTTCAACTCTTTGCAACCAGCTGTTCACTTGGTTCGTACGCCGCATTCGACCTTCTTCCTCGATTACTTCGACCCTTCTCTTCACATCCTCGCTTAGATCCTTGAGATCCTTCATCTTATCCCTCAAAGAGTAGAGATTTTCTTCGAGATTGCGGAAACAGTCTATAGGCTTCTTGGACCAGTCGTATAAGTCGCTCTTAAAACTCTTGACTGTGCTCGAAAAATCCATGGCTAGAGAGAATTTAGTAGATCCCACAAGCAGAAAATCGAATTTCAGCCAAAGAAGAGAAAGAAAGATTGTTCACCTCTGATTGTAAGAGAGAATGGAAAAATATTGGAAAATCAAAACATTAGGCCAAATTGGTTTAGATGAATAACCATGCTCATCTCAATGTACTCAACGACGACTTGGAAAAAGGGCAAAAAAAAAAGAGAACCAAGAGAAGCGACCAATGGATATTGCTGTGAGCTCTGAGGCTCCCCTGTCCAAAGAAGAAGTTGATCACCTGGAAAGAAGCACTAAGAAGTCAGAGCCGCCTCTTGGTAGGAGTGTCCCTGTGAACTTGTCACTAATGGAGGAGGATTCCCCTCCAGTTATTCCAGTTCTGGCTGAACAGGGGATATCAGCTCCGGCTCCACCTCCAGAGCTGATCCGTTCTTTTAAACAGACCTTGGTGGGACAAGCAGGTCCTAGGAAGGAGAATAAACCTAGATGGTTTGAACCTCAGTTTCTAGTGGATTTAGAGCATATTAATGTTGTTTTACCGGAGGCTGAGAAAACAGAGCCGATTATTGATCTGAAATCGCAGTATAGAGAACGGCTTAGAGGTTCATGGACTAAGACTCTCTTAGTCAAACTCCTGGGTAAGTCTATTAGTTTTTCTTTATTGAGTTTACGGATTCATGCTATGTGGAAACCCATGGGGGAACTGGACATCGTGGATCTGGGGTATGGGTATTTCTTGATTAGATTTGTGAATCAAGAGGATGCTGAAGTAGCCCTTACAGAGGGGCCTTGGGTCATTAACGGCCACTACCTTACTGTCCGCAAATGGTCGCCGGCCTTTTTACCTTCATCGGAGGCCATTACATCCACCACGGTGTGGATTAGACTCCCAGAGCTGCCAATAGAGTATTATTGCGATGATGTTTTGTACGCTATAGGCAAATGCCTTGGCCAGCCTTTGAAGGTTGATTACAATACATCCCTGGCTACAAGGGGGAGATTTGCGAGGATTTGTGCAGAGATTGATCTTCGCAAGCCTTTGGTGAGTCGTTACTGGTTGGATGGGATGTTGCTGCGTGTCGAATATGAAAGTCTGCCAGTGATTTGTTTTAAATGTGGCTGTGTGGGTCACCGTCTTGAGGAGTGTCCGACTGATCCCAACCCTCAGACTGATATTCCGGTGAACTCACTGGAGGGTGTTAGGCAGGAGTCGGAGGTTATGGCCGGTGCCGGCGATGAGAGATTTGGGCCATGGATGGTGGCTAATAGGCGCAAGCCACGGGGCAGATTCGGACAGCAGAATCTTGTGCATGGCAACAATTCAGGACGTGAGCCTTCGGGGAAAGGGAGTAACCGTTTTGCGGTGCTTCAGGGGCAGAATATTCCTGCCTTTCAGCCAGTAGTGGAGCAGATGGAACCTAATGGTGATGGAGGAAGGAATAAAACCAAAATAGTTGGAAAGGAAGTGGCTCGTAATGGCCCGCATAAAGCCAAACGAACTAGTTCTCCCTCTATTCTGACGCGTGGGGGCTCGTTAAGCAAACGAAGTGACCTTAGCAAAGAAATTGATAAGAGCGCCTCTTCCTCAGGACACTCCCTCATGGGACTTACTGACCCTATCCAGAATCTTTCTAGCTCTATATCTCCACCGTCTAACAAGATTGCCCTTCTATCTACTGGCTGTCCTAGCTCCTCTGACATGCTAATAGATAATAGTGAGTTGTGCACCCCTGTTCCCACCTTCCCTCTAATACCCAGAATTTTCACCATCCAACCGTCCCTCACCTCCACTCCCCCACGGCGTACAACGTGTTCCCTCCAAAGGCTCCTGATCCTTCTCCGGTACCAATATCAATGTTAACCGCACATCCCATTTCCATTGATACTCTATCCACATCCCTATCTACCCCTGTTACTGTGCCTGTAAATCCCAACCTGCCCTCTAATATACCTCTTAATATTTCTCTTTCTCATAGTGTTCATGGAAAGAAGAGCGAGTCCCTTCGCACGGTTAGAAATGCCAGTAAGGATGAGTTATCATCGGCTGAACACTCAGGCTCTGTTTCTCCCAATGGAAGTTCTACGGGAGACTGCGGCCATAGTCGACGCCAGTCTTCCAGTACCGATGATAGACGTTACCGTCAACTACTCCATGAGGCTAGAAGTCGGAGTCCCCGCCATCGATGTGGTCCTAACCCCACAGAGGTCGATAATCCCCGTTTGTTCCCAGGTGATGGAAGCTCCCTCCAATCCCTGCCAGAATCTGCACCACCCATTGCGGACCTCATCCACAAACCCTCCCATTAGTTCTTTTATGAAGATTATCTCTTGGAACTGTAGGGGGGCTGGTACAAATATTTTTCGTAGGCATTTGCGGGAAATGTGTAGGAATCATAGTCCTGATATTATGATTATTATGGAAACGCGTATTAGTGGGGATAGCGCCGCTTCAGTCTCAACTTCTTTGGGATTTCAAGAAGTCTTTCGGGTTGATTGTGAAGGGTTTTCTGGGGGTATCTGGTTACTCTGGAATCCAGTGAATTTTAGTGTTCAAATTCTCGGATCGTCGTTTCAATCGATCCATGCTCTTATTACTCCGCAGTCAGGTTTTGATTGGGTTTGCTCTGCTGTTTATGCGAGCCCCAAACCCCAGCTACGGGATAATCTATGGAGTTCCTTGGCAGATTTCGCAGATGGAAGTAATTCTCCGTGGTTAGTTACAGGAGATTTTAATGACATTGCTTCTCAGAGTGATAAAAAAGGAGGTGCTCCTGCGAGTATGAATAGGTGCTCCATGTTTACAAGGTGGATGAATTGCTGTAATCTTATGGACTTGGGTTTCCAAGGGCCTTCGTTCACATGGACTAATTCTAGGCAAGGAGCTGCTAATATCAGAGAACGCCTTGATCGAGCTCTAGCAAACCCAAGCTGGAGGAACAGCTTTCCAGAAGCCTTAGTGCTGCATCTTACGAGAACTCATTCGGACCATCATCCTGTGCTCATAAGTCTTGAAGGTATGAATTCTCCCCCTGTGAATAAACCTTTTAGATTTGAGCTGGCGTGGACTAATCATGAGCAGATTGAGGCTGTAATTGATCAATGCTGGGCTTTGCCTCAATTTTCTGTTCCGGAGATTTTAGCCAACCTTTCCGTTACTTTGAAGGATTGGAATTTTAATGTCTTTGGTAATATTTTTCATCGGAAAAAGCGGATTTTGGCGAGATTGAAGGGTATCCAGCAGGCTCTTTGTAATAGGTTTTCTCACTTTCTTTCCTCGCTGGAGCATGAACTTCTCATGGAATATAATCAAGTGCTTATTCAAGAGGAGCAACTCTGGTTCCAAAAGTCCAGAGTCAATTGGTTGGCGTTTGGTGACCATAATACAAAATTCTTTCACATGTCAACTCTGACCCGTCGTAGGAGGAATAAAATTAGTACCTTGAAACTTCCTACTCGTGGCTGGATAACTGATCCTATGGACTTAGCTCATCATGTCCATAGCCATTTCTCTGAGTTCTTTACTACAAGCCTTATTAACCCCTTTCCTTTCCCTTATACCCCTAGTCCTGTTATCTCGGATCATGACATTGTTTCCCTTGAGGGAGTTGTGTCAATCTCTGAAACTCGTAAAGCTCTTTTTTCTATGAAGCCCTATAAAGCTCCTGGCCCAGATGGATTCCAAGCCTTTTTCTTTCAAAAATATTGGGATATTGTAGGGCCTAAACTCCACTCTCTGGTGGCTTCTGCCTTCACTGATTCAAGGTTTCCAGAAGCCATTAATAAGACCTTTATCTCCTTAATTCCAAAAATACCTAACCCTGAAACTATTCATCATTTTCGGCCTATTTCTTTATGCAATGTTATTTACAAAATTATCACTAAGGTTATTGTCGGCCGTATCAGACCTCTTCTGGAGGAGTTGGTTTGTCCGCTGCAGAGTAGCTTTGTGCCTGGGCGTCATACTACTGATAATATTCTTATCACGCAAGAACTTCTTCACTCCATCCGGAAGTCCAAAAGTAAATCTGGTTATATGGTGTTTAAGATTGATCTGGAAAAGGCGTATGATAAGGTTAATTGGGAATTTCTGAAGAAAGCATTACTTGATTTCCAGTTTCCTACCTCTATTGTGGACCTTATTATGTTCTGTGTTTCATCCTCTACTGCATCAGTGCTCTGGAATGGGGAATCGCTTCCGGAGTTTAAACCATCCTGTGGTCTTCGTCAGGGGGACCCTTTATCTCCGTATTTATTTGTTCTATATATGGAAAAACTTTCACAGTTGATTAGCGTTAAAGTTGCTAATAGAAGTTGGGTCCCTATTAAGATTGCTACTCAGGGGCCTCTCATCTCTCACTTGTTCTTTGCTGATGACCTCTTGCTCTTTGCAAAGGCATCGTGTGCTCAAGCTGAAGTGGTGTTGAATACTCTGAATGAATTCTGTTCTTGTTCAGGCCAGTCGATAAATTTGCATAAATCCAAGCTCTATGTGGGACCTTCTACTCCACGAAGGCTTACTAGGGAAATCCATCAAGTTTGCAACATCTCTATTACTTCTGATTTGGGAAAATACCTCGGGGTGCCTCTAATTCATTCTCGGGTTACTAAAGCTTCTTATAATTTCATTATTGATAAAGTCCAAAGTCGCCTTTCGGGATGGAAGGCCAAGTTTCTTAATTTGGCTGGCAGAGCTACTCTTATTCAAGCAGTTACATCAGCCTTGCCAACATATGTGATGCAGACAGCGTGGTTGCCATCTAGCACCTGTGATAAATTGGACAAGTTAAATAGGCAATTTCTATGGTCTAGCAATTCTGAGATGAAGAAAGTTCATCTTGTGGGCTGGAAGGAAGTGGTGAAGCCAAAGACGAGTGGTGGTCTGGGTCTGCGGGAAACCAGGAAAGCTAATGCTGCTCTCTTAGCTAAAGCAGGGTGGAGCTTACACAATAATTCCCAGGCTTTATGGGTGCAAACAATGGCAGCTAAATATTTGAGGGAGTCTGCCTTGTATAATCATTCTCCTAAAGATAATTCCTCAGCTACTTGGAAAGGTATTACTCGTAGTTTTGAGTATATTAAGGAAGGTATGGGATTTCGTGTTGGCACTGGGGAGGATATCTCCTTCTGGTTTGACTGCTGGGTGGGAAATCAACCTTTGTTTGAACTCTTGGATAATGATATTGCTGAAGAAGAGCTACCTCTGAAGGTGTGTGATGTGGTAACTAGTGAAGGGAAGTGGGATCTAAGTCATATTAGTACCCCAATACCTGCTGATATTGTGTCTTCCATTTTGGGTATCCCATTACCAAGGGCTATGGAAGCAGTGGATATGCGAATTTGGAAGCATTCTTCGAATGGGATCTATTCGTCAAGATCCGGCTATGCTTTCTTATACAAGGATGAAGAGTCATCTACCCATGGGCACTGGAAATGGATATGGAGTCTAAAAGGTCCCCATAAATTTAAATACTTTATTTGGCTATTCCAACATGATCGGCTTCTCACTAATGAGTTAAGATTTAAGCGCAACATAGCTGACTCTGAGCTGTGTGGTAGATGTAATATTAGTCCTGAATCATGTCTTCATGCCCTTAGAGATTGTGCTAAAGCTAGTGCTATCTGGAAGTTGTTCCTCACTGAGTCAGATTGGGGTTGGCTTTCAAGTTTATCTCAGAAGGATTGGATTAAATCGAGCCTTGAAGTTCAAGATATTACTCCGCTGCAAGGTTCTTCTTTCTATTGGCCTTTCTTATTTATGTCCATTCTATGGTCTATTTGGAAAAATAGGAATGCGGAGGTAATTCAAGGGAAGCTGATTACTCCTTATTGGTGTTGTAGAGAGGTTCTTCTTCTTGCTCATGATTTGTCAGTAGCCTTTGGGTGTGCTTTGCCAAGGCTCATCCCCAAGCCTCCAAAGTTAGTCTCTTGGAGTTTTCCCCCGGTTGGATGGATTAAGGTGAACACTGATGGAAGCTGTTTTGGTAATCCGGGGAATGCTGCAGCTGGAGGGCTCGTTCGTGATGAGGTTGGAAACTGGATTAAAGGTTATATAGCTAATCTGGGTTATTGCTCCAATTCCACTGCAGAGCTCTGGGCGATCAGACAGGGTCTCATGCTGGCCTGGGATCTTGGGTTTTGGAAAGTCATCATTGAAACGGATTCTCAGGTCTCTATTGAATTAATTAACTCTGCTCAACAACAATTCCACCCTGATGCAGTCCTTATTCAAGATTGTCGAATGTTGATGAATCGGGATTGGGTGTGTCATCTGCAGCACTCCTATAGAGAAGGAAATCATTGTGCAGACTTTCTAGCCAAGGAGGGCCATGACATACCATGTAATCTCCTTATTTTAGATTCTCCCCCAGTGGGGCTTTGTACCCTTTTAAGGGCAGATCTAGCTGGTGTTTCCCACCCTAGATTCTGAGTTTTCTTTTGCTATATAATATCCATTTAACCAAAAAAAAAAAAAGGGCAAAAATATATGGTCGGCCCATTAACGCGTGGCAACAGTGCCATTGCTTCTCTTGTTTCAGCCTACTGGTTCCGTCCAGCAAAAAGTATTGATACTGGGCTCCACTTTTAAGATGTGGTCAGAGGTAAGGGAACGGCTATTGCAACCCCCATTCTTATAATCCATCCTTTTTTTTTTTTTTTAGTTTTTAAGATTTTATGAAAAATATAAAAGGTTTTTGCAAAAACCGATCGCTTAATCCACTAGAAAACATCATTTTGAATAACTTTGTAGAAAAATTTTTTGCCAAAATCTATCGTTTAGGTAAACTTTTTAGCAAAAAATGAAATAAATGCTAAATGGCTAAAAAGTATATTTAAACGATAGATTTAAGAAAAACTTTTTTCTACAAAGTTGTTCAAAATGATGTTTTCTAGTGGACAACATGGCCGATTTTCATAAAAAAACCTTTTATATTTTGCATAAAACCTTAAAAACCTAAAGGATGAGGATGAGGTGATAAGAATGAGAGGTTGCAATAGCCATTCCCCAGAGGTAATCCCGGCAAAGAAAATGAGCTTTATCAGCCCAAATAAAGTGGACTTGTCCACTCCTAAATTTTGATTGCATGATAAAAAAAAGAAAAAAAAAGGATTTGGTGGAAGAGGTTTTCGGCCAGCGACTGCCAAGCTATCGGATTTAGGACTTACGTGGGACGTCCAAGTTGACGGTTCCAAGTTCTTTAACTTTGTTGGTTCCAAAGGAAATGTGAATTTTTTAATGTTTTTTTTAAATTTTATTTTCTCAATAAAGGATCTATTAAGCAATGGAATAAAAACCATATATTTGGTGAACATATTTTAATGTATTCAATTTTTGTTTGTGGATGGTAAAGCTCAAAACTGGCTAATGGATACTCTACAAATGAAAAATGTCATTATGTTGTAGAATAAGTTTGACAAAGTGACTAAAGTTGCGGAAGAATTTTTATTTTTTATTTTTTATTTTTTTTGGGGTGAGGCTTAAAAGGATTTATAACTATGGGACTCTAATGCTAGATTATTGCAAGCGTATGCTTTCGCTTTGTCTTAGGGAGGCCCACCAAATAGAAACTAGATGGTACCCTTGGCCATACAAGCTAGGGGTGGGCCATTTTTCATGTATAACAAGTTTTTATCACTTCATATTGAATAAAATTTAACAAAAAATGAAATAGAGACTATAAATGTCAAAAAGTCTACTTAAGCCATAGATTTTGGAAAAACTTTTTTCTATAAAATTGTTCACAATGATGGTTTTTAGTTGACAGCGCCGCTAATTTTCATAAAAATCTTTCATCTTTTGCATAAAACCTTAAAAAACTAAAACAAATGGACGCACTGATAAAACTGAGGGGTGGCAATAGTTGGACACCTTTGTAAAACTTACTCCAAAACATTTTCCTTTTTAATGAAATTTTCATTTGTAGAGTTCATTTTAGAAAAAGGTTACATATGGTCCCCCCTTTGATCCGTGCGTCGCAACAATGTCATTATTTCACACTACTGTGTCCAGCAAAACTATCAATACGCGGTTTGTGGGCTCCACTTTTATGATGAGGTTAGAGGTAATGGCATCTCTTGGCGAAGAAAATGAGTTTTTTTGTGGCATTATTTTAGGAAGTGATGACCAAAAGATAATTTCCCCAAAGAATAAAAAGGTCACATATGGTCCCCCTTTGATTTGTGCGTCGCAATAGTGTCATTGTTTCACACTACTGTGTCTAGCAAAACTATCAACATACGGTTTGTGGAAAATGAGTCTTTTTGTGGCATTATTTTGGAAAGTTATAACCAAAAGATAATTTTCCCAAAGAAGAAAAATGTTACATATGGTCAGCCCACTAGCGCGTCGCAACAGTGCCATTGTTTCACATTACCTGTCCAACAAAACTATCAATATCCAATTTGTGGGCTCCACTTTTAAGATGAGGTTAGAGGTAATGGCATCTCTTGACGAAGAAAATGAGCTTATTAGCCCAATAATGAGGACTTCTCCACTCCTAAATTTTGGGGGAAAAAATAAAATAAAAAAAGAAGTGGGGTGGGTGGGGTGAGGGTGGATTTGGTGTTAGGCCAGTGACTGCCAAGCTATCAGGATTCAGGACTCAATATTTCGTGCAATATATTTTCAAGCTGATGGTTCTAAGTTCGTTTTCGGAGAAATTACTTCAACTAAAAGGTAATTGACCCCACTAAATTTTTCTAGCATGGCAAGATATGATCAAAGCACCCCTATTGGCTGCATTGCATGTAGTACAATAAATCAATAATTTGTGATTGATCATAGTACTTGTTAAGCACAAATATTCAATGTCCCATCTAACTTCCAAGTTCTACCCCTTTCCTCTGCTCTTGCAAATTCGACTATAATGGTAGTATACAAGCTCTTACGGTTGTTGCTGCTGTTAATTAATTGGGTGAATCCAATCCCCCAGTCAACTCACTTTAGATCATTCCTTTTCTCCTTCAATTCATCCAATTGTTCGTCAAAGTCTCAAGATCTTTTCTTTGAGCTTATAAATTGAAATTTCATACTCCAATTGTGGTTTGTGAGGTTGGTGCACCAAACCTCACAACCTCACAAATTGGGGGAATTTGTGAGATTTACGAAAATCTCATCAAGCCTAACAAAATAGAAGAAATCCAAGGTTGGAGCATGTAAACTGTATAAATCAGCAATATAACAGAGAGTGTTTAAGATTAAGATGTCAATGATTGATTTTTATGGGTGTGTGTGGGGATGCATATGAGTGTTTTGTTGCTGACCATAAAATAAAACCTGTATACGAATTCCTTAATGTTGTAGAAACTAGAAAGTACCCTTCACATACAAGCTAGGCGTGGGCCATTTTTCATGTATAACAAGTCTAGTTTTATCACTCCATACTGAATAAAATTTGTAGTCTACTTGTACTTTTAACGGTGACAAAACGATAATTACATGTTGAAAATGTTAATTTTGTTGACCTAAAACTATAACTTTAACTTATGAAAATACCCTCTTTGCATACAATGGATGACCCACTCCTTATTAACGGCCATGAAGAAACTATGTTATTGGGAAAATGATAGGTTCCCGAATTCGGGATTTCCCAATAGACACAAAGGGTGGGACCAACAAACTATGTTGTCGGGAAAATGCTAGGGTCCTGAATTTGGAATTCCTGAACAGACACAATTCAGGATCCTTAGCAACGCCCATGTTGTTGGGATGTAACCATCATTAGGCCTAGGGTTATCCAAATCAATGACCGTGGAGGATTTATTTGTAATTTTCTGGCAATGGGACCTTATATGGTCTTTTAGCCTTCTGCACCAAGAATATAAAACTTGGGGCTGTAAACTATCATGTTCAATTGCAGGCTGAAATTTCACAACCCACGACGCAGTTTGCCGAATCATTCACCAAAATTGGGGCTGTTTTATAATTTGGCTGCTTTTCTATAATGAAAATATTACAACGGAATGAGACTGCTCATGGAATTAAACTTCCAGAGTCTCAAATTTAAACCGGAACAGCACTTGATCTATCAAAAAAACATTTCATTTCCCGAGAAATATGACAACTGGGTAAATCTATCAAATCAGTTGGGTGGAGTAATACAATTTTAATACTCACAACTTCAGAAATTCCTTACCAATTAAAGAATGGGGAATGCCCGGTTGTAGATGTTATTTGATTCTCATGCATTTGAAGAGAACCTCCGCAAAATCTCTTGTACATGTGCTGCTTCCAGTACATTATCTCTACCTTTTTTCTTCCTCTCATACCCATTTGCTCCCTCGCTGATGGGTTCTTATGCAAAAACCAGAGATTTTGGGCAAGGACTTGAGTTCCTATACGCCCTGGAGGATGCAGAAGACCTGTTACATTGTGTTCAACAGTCTCTTTCGTGCCTCCAGCATCTGTTCCAAGCACCTGCTCCACAAAATAGGAGGCAAAAGGAAAGAAGTTGTCAAGACCTCTTTGTTTCACTTTTGAATCTACACAACATTCGAATGTTGTCGAGAAGATGTCAAGACACACTGGCGGAGCCATGGGGGGGGGGCCTTTAGGGGCACGTGCCCCCACTTGCTCAACCAAGTTTTTTTTTTTTCAATTTTTTGGAGAGATATTACCATTTGATGTTTATTTCTCAGCATAATGCCAAAAAGAGGAAAATAGTAGTCATTTTAAATCATATTTACAGTCAGTTTGTGATAAGTTAACACAAAATATCCTTTTTTTGGTATTAAATTAGAAAATGATTACTAAAAAGTAAATTTAAAAAAATTGCTTTCCAGAACTTTTAGTTCCTAATTCTCACTTCACAAATCATAGCAAAGTGCCCCCCATTGGAAATAAATCCTGGCTTCGCCCCTGTCAAGACATGTTCCGAGTTCCAACAATGTAAGAATTATGCTTACTGTTCCCCATTATAAAAACTTTAAAGAAAAGTACAACAATCCCTAACAGTAAAATGGCCAGGTTTGCTATTAATCCAGCTCATCTAGATGCATCAACCTTTACCAATTAGCACTAATTTCCTATAAATTCACCCTCGTCAGGCTTTTGTCATTCATTAATTTTGGTTTCGAACCTAATATATTCTGGGGGCAATGGATTTCACAGGCGCGCAAGTCCATTCACCGGATACCAAAAAGGTAAATGAGATTGCAAATGGCTCCTCGAAAGTACAAAACTCACATCTAGTTTTTGAGAGATTTTGTCCGCAGCCAATGTAATGCGGCTATTGTTTTCAATTCATGTGTCTGATTGCGATCATTAAACATGCACGTACACACAAAAAGAGATTACTCGAGAAATTTTAATAATATTGACAATCTGATGATATTGACTCTTGCTATGAGAAAACTTGTTATGTGATAGTAGACAGTTTCTAGCCAAACACTGGATTTAATATCCTACAAGAGTACTGGATTTTAATTTTGAGAAAGCTACATTTTCAGGGAAGCAAAGCTGATCATGATGAGAAAATTCAGTGCAATCAATCTTTACTGACCTACAATGGATGAAAGGTAAAATGCTGCGAATATTCATCCTACAGGTGTGCTGGGAAACACACAGAATTAGTAGGGTGGTAATTGTTTTATTCAAAGGAAGGGTCAGAATTTTTTATACAAAAAAATTAAAATGTCATGATTGTGTGTGTTTACATATCTAACTATTATAAAGAGAAGAATATAACTTAAAAAGATTAACTGACATATCTAACTATTATAAGGAGAAGAATATTACTTAAAAAGAATAACTGCTAACATCCTCCATTTATACAGGATGGAGCTACCACTTCAATTAACAGGAGAGAGAGAGAGAGAGAGAGAGAGAGAGAGAGAGAATACAAGTTGGTTGTCTTACCGGAAGACCAAATGCCATGGCCTCAATTGTCACTCTCCCAAATGTTTCTCCCAGTCCCTATAAACCAATTTACAAATCACTACATGATTTAAAATAAACAT
The DNA here is from genome assembly GCA_039720395.1 of Liquidambar formosana. Lineage (NCBI taxonomy): Eukaryota > Viridiplantae > Streptophyta > Magnoliopsida > Saxifragales > Altingiaceae > Liquidambar > Liquidambar formosana. Next base: position 17,716,015 of record CM077826.1, read on the forward strand.
GGACTAATTTTAGGACTAACTAATAGGCATGAACCGACAGTAAAATTGATTTAGCAAGCAGTAAAAATGGACATAAACAACTAGACATTCAGACATCTTCATTTTTTGGTTGAATGGTAGCATGCAGTTTTCCTCATCACTTGTATAAAGATAAACACATAACTACAGAAAAACCCCATTGGCATTTAAGTTCATCTGGGGCATTAAGTCATACATAGCATTTGAGACAAGTCATACGCAACAAATATAGAAAACCATCTTTATGCATTCATGAGGTAACATGGTTTAGCTGACCCCAAAAACTTAAATTTAATTTTTTCTTGAATTGTCGAGTTGATAAAATGACATAGTTTCATATTGCAAATGTTATGCGACAAGCACCATTACAGTAAAATAAAAGCACAAAAACAAGCATACAAAACACCAAATATATGTCTTCTGCTTTGGGTAAGTCTATCAATCTTTTTTTGACCTATATATAGGAAAGAAACAGAGAATAGCACATGTCTTCTGCTTAAACTTCCTAATGTAGTTTAGTTGAATTTTTTACGATGAAATTCCTTTTTCTTCTTATTTCTAGCTCTCAATTTTTTCTGATGCAGGTTTGAGTAGTACGTAGATTATGCTCATGATGTTCCTATGTATTTCGTCTATAGGAAAAAGAAGCATATTGACTGTGCTGGAATGTCATTTCGGGTTTTCACGTATCCTTAAAAGTTCTTAAAAACTGATTTTAGACTTTCTTCTGTAGATTTTTCTGACCACAAATGTTTATCTGGTTGCTGGAGACAACACTTGTTATATCATGCTTCTGCAGGACTTTATGGCTGGGAAACTTCCTTGTCTTCCGGGTGAATATCCAACCCTCAATGATTGGGAGAATCATCTGACAACAATATATCCTGAGGTCAATTGCATTTGAGATCAGTTTGCTGAAATTTTCTGTTTTCCAATGCCATAGTTGTCATTGCCTAATTTCAAGCCAAATGTTACTCTTTACATTCAGGTCAGGCTGAAGAGATACTCGCAGATGAGGGGTGCTGATGGAGGGCTTAAGGGGAGTTTATGTGCTTTGTCAGCATTTTGGGTACTTTTCAATGTTCTGATAATCATGTGTAAGAAAGAAGTAGACAACATATCTTTGCATCTTGCTGAGAATTGGTCTATCTGTAAGAATTTTTTGGACTCTATAGCTTATATTTTATTTAGATTAAGTTCTGAGTTAATTGTGATGATCTTGTAAAAGTGGGACCCATAGATCGAACGGTTTTTTGTCAATTACAGTGAATATGTTTTGACCGTTTGATCGAATATAATTTGGTAATATTGGTAGGGTTTTAGTGAATGTGGTGATTTGATTCTATGTGTCTTGACCCATAGGACTTATGATAGGTTAAGTCCTAGTTGGATTTGGAAACTTAGGGTTAGTGGTCGTCACCCAGCCGCCTATATATTTCATTGTGTTTTGGAACCCTATCATCCTGAAGTTAGGAAGGCTGGGTGTAGTACCACGGCCGTCGTGGTTTTCTATTCTTGCAGGTAGAAGCATCTTTATAGTGACTACGTTTTCGACTCTTACCGGTATGTATAGATTATTTATTTAATTGTGATTTGCCATGCCATATAGATCCGATTCATCTTGTTTTCGCTTCCGCTTAGTTTAATATTATTTGTTTTAATATTTTCTATCATGTGGTATCAGAGCCACGGTTTAGATCTATGTGGTTTTGGTGATCACTAAATCATTAGATTATTTGCAAAATTCCTTAATTTTAATTTGTTTTCGACATCATATTGATACCGCATTGGTTTCGCAATTTTCTTTTTGTTATATTCCTATGAAAATTGTTTGAAGGTTTTTTAAACCTTAACTTTTAGAAAGCCAAAAGCGCAATTTTGATCTATCTTCTAGAATTGATTTCGATCGGTGGTGGATTGTTATTGGTTTGGCACCGACACTATTTGGGCTGTTTGGGTGTCTTCTTTTGAGGTTGTTAGTAGCCAATTATGATTAGCCTTGTGGTTGTAAGATGCCTTGAAAGCAATATATTGAAGAATTTGTGAGAAACCCCTGCACTTTTATAGAAACACAAATTAACGTGAAGAGGAAAAGGCTCCATTTTTTATTATTATTATTATTATTTTTTTATTGGACCTGTTGATCCAATTTGTTATTCCCAAAGTGTTTCACCTTTGTGACCCAATTTTTTGAACTATTCCAAAACTATGGTTGTTAGTTTTAAAAGTCAAGAAGAAGAATTGTGCTCATGCCTTCAGCTTGCTACACGTGCTTGGGTAATCCTACTAATGGGGTCCGCATAGTTATTTGTTTTCAATGAGGTTTTGAAAATTGTCAGTGGATGTATGTTATTTCCTCTTAATATTTGATGTAAGTTTTTGAAAATATAATTTTTATGAGACGTCAAATTTTATAAGTATCAAGTATAGAATTTTTTACGTATTTTTTAAATTGACACTAGTTCGGTAATAAAACATATTTATTAGTCACTTGTGACTTGGTCTCATTTTTGCTCGAGGAAATAAATTAGTGTTGAACTATTGAATTTATTGGGCTTTTGATATTTTGGATTTTTGGTTTCCGTTTTGTCAATTGATTCAAAACATATTTTTATTCATTCTCATTTGTTATTTCAAAATTATTATATGTTTGAATCAATTTATCGATGATCTTTATAGATAATTATTATGTTGGCCCATATTAATTTATGTTTTGACTAGTAGTCTCCTATGGGGAAGATATGACTACTGGTATTGTTGCATCATGATATATTGTGAGACTTTCGCTAATACTTGTATGAGACTATCGGACTGCCAAAGTAGATGAAAAATCTCTATAACTATTAGTAGAGGGCTCATTAGTATTTTGTTCAACATGTTTATGTTGAGTTTGTGTTACTTTTGAATGTCATGATGTTACGTTGCGTTCGATCGTGTCCATTTTTGATATATGACCCAAAGGCTTTGTCATTTATGGTAACACGGTTGGAACGGGCAAGGAAGTGAAATATGCATGTGTGAAATTGATTTCAACATATGACCCAAAGGCATTGAGAATGATAAGACACTATGTGTAGGAAACTTGCCTTGATCTTGCGATAAAGTCGCTTCGTTATTTGGTTCATGATTTTGACCCAAAGGAGGAATCTTGAATTGCAAATAATTTAGAATTTGGTCTACCCCAAAGATCAAATTTTTTGTGGATGTTATTGCATTTACATATGCTTAGTATTATATTATCCACGTTCGTTTTTGGCATATTTAATTTGCTCCCATTCTTTTATAATTTATTTCGAATATGCCATATTAATAGTGAAACAAATTTTGATTCTATAGCTATTAAGAAATTGGTTGTTTTAAGATTGAGGCTATAGAAGAATTTTAAAATTTAAAATTGATCTCTTGTTTTCTATTTCATGATTATAGATATAAATTTTTAGAATGAGATCAAATATAATTTATCTAGAAACTCACAAGCACAATATTTTTGGGGCTTTATATAATTTTCTTGCAATTTTGGAACAATATTGTACACTTTGATGAGTTCTTTTTGGAAGTTCGTTGGTGAAACTATTTGCCCAATTTTTGAATTCATCTCATAATTTTTGAAGAACTCTATTTGATTATAATCTCAGGTTTATATTTATTTGGTAATAAATTCATTTACTTGAGGTTTTGAGTATATTTAAAGTTTATAAATTTTGAGATAAAGAAAATCCAATGTTTTTAGATATAGTAAACTATTAGTTTATATTGAAATATTTTGGATTTTTCTCGATACACAAATTTGAATGACCATTTATGAACATCAATTTATTTTTGTCATTTCAAATAAATTCTTTTGGCTTAGATTTAATGGTCATTTTGTGATACTCTTATGTGTCCCTCATTCACGTGTTTATATCTAGCCCACTATTTATAAACATTTTTCATCCTATGAATGTTTTTTCTTAGTGGGAGTTTTTGCAAGAGATTATTTTGTTTTATATATAGGCTCAATTTTGTTTTAAATCATTACTAGCAAGTGCTTGTGATTTTTTTTTTTGTTATGCTATCCATAATTGTTTTAGAATAGTTTTGTTCGTGCACATTTGAATGCTATTCAATTATTTTATGGATTAGTGTGCATTTTGAATTAAATTTATTTGCACATCATGTTGATAAATACTTAATTGTATTTAGTACTTTTAGTTTGTGGGAGCCCCCCAAAATTAGAATTTTTTGTTATAGACCATTTGATTATTATTATTATCTTATGTCGGAGAAGTTTTATTGAAAATTACATTTACTTCTCGTCATAATTTTATATTATGTTACTATTAGTTTGATTAGTGGAAATCTATTTCCGCGTTGGTCTATTTGGATTCGTATTTGTTTTCTCTCTAATTGAGAGTTTTGGTTCCTTAGAGTTCTTATTGAAATATATGTGAGATTCGATTTTATACGCTCACTTTTGGGGACTTAGAACTCTTAAACTAACTTGGGAATTCCGGATGATTGGAAATCATCTGAAGTGCCCTCATCTGGATTTTGTTTGCACTTTCGTTATGATATGTCCCAATCATATTTTGGAACCAGGTGACATGTGCTTTTGTTTTTGGTGCACATGAAGTTTCGATGACCGTTCATGGGAAAGGCTTGTTTGTTTTTTCACTGTACTTTGTTACATGTCTTGTCCCATTAGACACATATCTCCACATTTTGTTACTTAAATATGATGATTTTCTAGATACTTTGACCTTGGTAATAGGCCAGTACTGCGTAAATGCGTACGCCCTTCCTGATTAGGTGTCTATTAAATCATTGTAAATAAGTTTTGTTTTATAAACTCTTATATTACTAAATGTTTGGACAACTTAAATAAGATCATCATTTGTTTTTCAAATTAATGAGTGGCCACTCGACTTCGAAATTTTGTTATTAACTCAGACTTTGTTTTCAAATTTTAAAATCTTTCGCTATGGTCCAAGTGGGAGAATGTAAGAATTTTTTGGACTCTATAGCTTATATTTTATTTAGATTAAGTTCTGAGTTAATTGTGATGATCTTGTAAAAGTGGGACCCATAGATCGAACGGTTTTTTGTCAATTACAGTGAATATGTTTTGACCGTTTGATCGAATATAATTTGGTAATATTGGTAGGGTTTTAGTGAATGTGGTGATTTGATTCTATGTGTCTTGACCCATAGGACTTATGATAGGTTAAGTCCTAGTTGGATTTGGAAACTTAGGGTTAGTGGTCGTCACCCAGCCGCCTATATATTTCATTGTGTTTTGGAACCCTATCATCCTGAAGTTAGGAAGGCTGGGTGTAGTACCACGGCCGTCGTGGTTTTCTATTCTTGCAGGTAGAAGCATCTTTATAGTGACTACGTTTTCGACTCTTACCGGTATGTATAGATTATTTATTTAATTGTGATTTGCCATGCCATATAGATCCGATTCATCTTGTTTTCGCTTCCGCTTAGTTTAATATTATTTGTTTTAATATTTTCTATCACTATCACCCTATCTATAACATTTTCACATGCTAGCTTTATGCCATAATTGCACAGATTATGTTATTGACTGCCACATTTGAGCAACACATCCTTATTCTGATTGTATTTCTAATGTCAGGTCGGTATATTGTATGATGAGATTTCACTGCAGAGGGTTCTAGACATTACAACTGATTGGACCTCGGCAAAAGGACAGATGTTGAGAAATGAGATAATATAAATATTCTAGAGAGGCAAATGAACTCTATAGTTTTCTTTGGGGAAAAAAAAAAAAAAAAAAAATGCAACGGTCCTCGGATTCTATTGCAACTGGATTAGGCAAGATTTGTTTCTTTTTCGTCTTTGTCTTCTTCTTCTTATTCTTCTCTGCTTCGCCTGCATAAATTCTAATTTGCATCAATTAAACAAGCCCTGCAGTGGAAGTGATTTGCAGTTGAGTGGTTAGGAGAGGACCATGTGGTATATTGGTTGATTTGAAAGAAATTGTCATATATTTTGACAAAAACAGCTGATTATTTCCCTTCTTTTTTCCCCTTACAAATTTTTTTATTGATCTTGGTATCTGGGCGGGCCTATGTTTCAAGTCTGTCACCTCAGCGCACTACTTTGAGGGTTTTGCATTTTGCTATTTCCAGTACCTTTTTCGAAGTTAATACATATAGCATAACAAAATGAACGCCCAGTAGTTTGAATTCCAAGTTCGCTTCCATCTGTTGTAATTTTATCCTATGAAATTAAATCTCCACTTATAAAGGGGAAAAAAAAAAAGACAAATTCAATCTTTTGAATGCAAACAAGATGGCGATCTAATTAAAGACACCATTTCAGGATGGATTGCTGAGGCATGTTGCTGAAGATGTTGTAAAGTTGGCAAAGGTAACTTGGGCATTGTTGTGGTTTTTGTTAATAGCTGTTGTTGATGTTGTTGTATAGAAAATACATCTACTCCTCTGCAGGATGGGTTGGAAAGAAGAGGCTTTAACGAGTCAGGATTTTTGAATGAGGTGGCTGATGTGGCTAGAACAGGTAATTCATTTTGACCTTACATTTTATTTATTCATTCCTCATTGTATTTTTTTGTTTATTCATAGATTTACACTTTTTTTTCCTAGTACACTTCATTATGACTTGTTTCAAGAATTTTCAATGTTCGGTTGTGGAAGTTTAAACCATGTTTGAATGTCTTAAAATCAAGTTGAAGGTGATGTTCCTTTCTGAACTTGCTTATAAGTTGTCTGGCTGAACATTTTTTATTTGGCATTTTTCTTGTTAGGTACTACACCAGCTGAGAAGCTTTTGGAGATGTACCATGGGAGGTGGGGACAACGTGTAGGTCTTGTTTTCGAAGAGCTACTCTACTGATGATCGCAAATCAGGCCATTCATGAAGGATCATAAACGAAAGTCATTGCTGTTTCTAGAAGTTGCCACGACATAATTAGGAGAAGTTTTTTTCTTCGTAGATTAATACTCTAACCCTCTATTTGGTTCGTGGAATCTACCAAGGAAAAAAAAGAGTAGGGAAAAAAAATGAGAAGGAAAGAAAATGAAAGGAAAATATGAAATCTTATCAAGCCAAAAGTATTCCAATTTTTCTTATTCTTCTAATTTTCCATTGCAACCAAATAAGGGAAGGTACAATTCTTTATATTTTATTTTTTTCCTTGATAAAATCCTTAATCCAAATAGAGCCTAAGAGAATCAAATATATCTAAATCTAATCTTTATTAGTACTTAAAACAAGGACGAAGAAGTACCATTATACCAACAAGCCATTAGTAATTTACTTTATCCTTACAGCTACAACATATTCACAACTTCATACCATTTTGTTAAATAGAATATAGCTCACAAACCAGTCTTCAGCATTCAAGGAGCTAGAAGAATCAGAAGGAAAACAAGTCACAGAAAAAATGAGGCTAAGCTGTCAGGGCCCAAAATACATGCCACCAATCTTGATGCGCTCATGAATCCCAAGATAATATTTGGATTCCATGTTCAATTTGTGATGCATCCATTAGTTCAAATAATTAAGGGCTTGTTTGGGTGTCCAATTCAAAGTTATACACTTGAAGATATTTTATATAGTATCAATGGCACAATCCATCACCTTGAATTATCAAATTCAAGAAAATAGTAGTTATCCTTACAAATATGAATGGGAGATTAAAATAGTGGCACTTCATGTATTTCTTTGTACAAATCGATCCCATAACATTTATTAAAGTGAAAACTCTTTTTCTAACTGATGTAATTTAAGTTGATAGATTTGTGCCTTCAATATTATATAAAACATCATGAAGCATTTAATTTCGAATTTGGTACCCAAACAGACCCTAATAATTTCAAGAGAATATTCAAAGCTAGGTGTGTAATAAAATAGAAAATGCAAAAGCAAATTCAAATGCCAAAGCTAGGAGCAGAATAAAAATTCCAAACACTCTTACACAATCATCAAAAAGTTTTGAACAATAGTTCCCAAAGAAACTTACAAGTTTAACAACCAGTATCATAACATGCTTACCACAGAAATTTGGAAATGAATAATTAATGGGAATGTGAACTCTGGTCGAACCATTCTTGTAGCTGCTTCACTGAAACAAATTGTGAATAGGGTGAACTCATAGCCCACTAAATAGAAAATCTACTACCCCTAAGGTATGGATTACATAATCAAATTATTAATTCCAGTCATAAAAGCACGTTAATTCCAAAGCTCACGGTCTCGTGTAACGTCAAACTTATATTAGACTACCCAACAATCCTTTCATAAAGTTAAAGCACATTCATTCCAATCATAAAAGCACACAACTAGCTGATCATATGCGGGATATTCTAGACTATCCCATTCACTCATGGCCATCCGTGAATGACACGCGCATATTCACGTGCGCGCATGTCTCTCATAAAATGTTGTGATCGTACAGGATATCCGGGATATCCTTCACATAATCAAAACTGTATGTACATAATCGTGTTCTTATATAGACATGTTGATGTAATTTGCATCAGCACTGTACCTACGTTAGAGGGTTATAGTTCATGTATTGGTGGGTTGTATTGTAAAATCCATCAATACATGGGATACAACCTCCCAATTCACGTGTACATTGATGCAACTTACTTCAACAACACAAGATCAGATTATGTAAGTACTCCACATGTACTTTGTATGTGGTTTTAGAAACTTTCAATTTGCATGTAGGAAGAGTGTTTGCCTACTCACAATATCATTTCAAAAATATCTCGACAAACATATTATAAATTAGATATTAGTAAGGATGAAGTAATAACATCATAATAATTCAAATTCAAATCCACTACCTACTAACCAAGATCCTCTCTCTAGCAATATGATGGTATATCTAGTGTATTGCGCGTAAGCGCATTGTGTGTATCGAGCACCCGCAATATTACTAGTGCCATAATTCAAAATTGCTACTTCCACATCGGTGGATTGAGCACCCGCAATATTTCCAGTCAATAAAAACAGAGATGTCCCTTGCAGCCCCCAGGTAATTAATGGCAGGCCCATCCATCCCTCTCGGGATGAGAAGATGGATGTTGGAACTGAGGAAGGCATACCTGTGATGGCGATCATAACATCCGACTCCTCCCGTCTCCAAGGTTGTCGGATATATGGCAGGAAATGAAGCCGAGTGGCTTCGTCATCCCATTCTAACGCATCATACTCTTGTTTTCCTATTACAATATCTTTTAAACAATTCTTGGCGCTGTTTGAGTCGAGGGGAAGCTTCCTTAGCATTGGGCATGACTTTATGTAGATCCATCGCAACGAAGGGAAGGGCAAGGCGTGCCTATATATGCTCTTTAACTCGGTTAGTTCATATAGAGCCAAAAATTCAAGGCTTGGGAATATGCTCGAATTTCCCCCAAACTCCGCGACTCTACCATCATTATCATGATCACTTATAACTTCTTTCACTGACTTACATTTTCTTATTAAAAGTCGTCGAAGGTTCGGAGTAAAAATAAGCCATGTAAAGTGCGAAATATTGTCACAGCCTGTAAGAACTACAGCCTTAAGGTTGTTGAAGTATCCATCCCTCATGATCTTTGGTCTCTGGATATCGTCATGTGCAAGTCCTTTCCTCCTCTTCTCAACCAAATCAGCTGCCATCTCCTTCAAATCAACACAACTATCAATCCAAAGTATCTCTAGATGCTTCATATCTTTTAGACATGACAATGGGAGTGAGGTCAAGCCCTCGCAAAACTTGAGGAATAAACCATTTGTGCGGCTTCTTAACTTCTGGGAACTCAGTAACATTCTGAAAGTAGGGGCACTTTTTATGGTGATTCTTATGTCCTGAAGGCGCTCCAAGGACTCTATTTCCGCTAACAAGGCTTCATTACCACTAGACAATACATTTCCATCCAAGGTCTGATATTTATAGCCAGACCACGCCATATCCAACGATTGCAACATTGAAAGACTAGATATCACTTGCTCCGGAATAATTTCAAGCCCAAATGTACCTGCCAGTTTCAGAATCTTTAGATTTACCAAATTCTTAAACCAGATAGGTAATTTTCTTATCTTTGTAAAAGTTAGGTCAAGATATTGCAAAGAGACCAATCCACTAATTTCCACTGGTAATTCAGTCAAATTATAATTTCCTGACAGGTCCAAAACTCTTAGAGCATGCATAAATCGGAAGAAGTCACATGGAAATACCTTCAAATTTTTATGTGCAAGCAATGTTAAAAGATTGGGGCATATCGGTATTTCACTTAGTTTCTCGATGGAATCACTCCACAATGATGTTCTTTCGGCCTCCTTCCATTTTGAAGTCGCACTTTCTTCAATCAATCTATCACCTCTCAAAAACTTACCCGTCTTCCTTCCACATTCACAAGCTATCCATACTGCCATGTCTCGAATCACATCATGCATTCGAACATAAGGTAATACCCAATCAACCGTCTCCAACAAACATGCAAGCTTTAAACTTTCAATAATTTCGTGGCCTTTGTTTCGAGCTTCCTTTATGTCATCAAATTCATCTAAAAACCCCTCCCCTATCCATAACTCTACAAGTTGCCTATTCCAGATTAAACCCAAGAATAGAGAACAATATATGAAACAAGATCTAACCGTATCATTGAGTAAGCTATCATAACTGAACTTCAAAAGAGGGAAGACCTCATCCCCCATACCTGCAAACCTTGAGGGATTGTTCTTTAACACTTCTAACGCCTGCTTCCATTCTCGTGGAGTCTTCCTGCTAGCCATGGCCCGACCAATAGTAATAAGGGCCACTGGCAAACCACCGCACTCTTCTGCAGCAATCATAGCGAGCTCTGGTATCTCTGGGTGCAAATTAAGAGTGTCCTCCCCAACCTTTCTTTGAAATAATTCCCAGGCTTCCTTTCGTGGCAAATACTCAACTCTAATTTTCTTGTTGGCTTCCATGTATCCACAAACATCCTCAGAACGGGTTGTGAATACTACTTTGGACTTGTTCTGATTGTCTGGAAGGGGAACCCCAACTTGTAAGAGATCAAACCGCTTCCACAAATCGTCCAACAGCAACACACATTTTTTTCTGCTCAACGCCCTTGTGATTTCTCTATCTTTCGCATCCCGACTTGCAGTTGTGGACTTGCCTAACCTTTCCAAAATCTGATCCTGAACCCTTTCCGCGTTTGAATCTTTGGAGACTTCAGCCCAGATCACGACATCAAAATCCAAGCTTGTTTTGAGAAATTCATTATTGATTTTCTTCAAGAGCATGGTCTTACCAACACCCCCTGTTCCAAATACTCCAATAATTCCCACATTATCATCTCTAAGGAAACTCCAAACCTTCTCAAACGTCGAGTCTAAGCCCACGGTCTTCTCCATGGGTTTCTCCTCCACGAGAGCCCGAGGCAATCTGTTAGCAACAACATCAAAACGCCCTCTGTCCATTAATTGATTCACAGCATCTAGCTTTTCAATTACCAGGCTACCAAATCTGTAGGTGGACGGAAAATTCCTGAGACTTTTGTTTTGTATTTCTTGAGGACCCCTTTCCAGAATTTCTTTCACTTGTGTCTCCATGCCTTCAACTTTTTGCAACCAGCTGTTCACTTGGTTCGTACGCCGCATTCGACCTTCTTCCTCGATCACTTCGACCCTTCTCTTCACATCCTCGCTTAGATCCTTGAGATCCTTCATCTTATCCCTCAAGGAGTTGAGATTTTCTTCCAGATGGCGGAAACAGTCTATAGGCTTCTTGGACCAGTCGTATAAGTCGCTCTTAATCCTCTCGGCCATGGCTAGCTCGAATTTAGTGGATCCCACAAGCAGAAATTCGAATTTCAGCCAAAGAAGAGAGAAAGATTGTTCACCTCTGATTGCAAGAGAGAATGGAAAAATATTGGAAAAAATCAAAACATTAGGCCAAATTGGTTTAGATGAATAACCGTTCATGTCAATGTAGTCTACGACGACTTGGACCACTTTAGCCCAATAAAGTGGACTTGTCAACTCCCAAATTTTGTTTTGCTGAAAAAAAAAAGGATTTGGTGGAAGAGGTTTTGGGCCAGTGATTGCCAAGCTCTCCAGATTAAGGACTCAAACGTTTCGCGGAACATTCAAGTCGATGATTCCAAGTTCTTTAACTTTTTCGGTTCCGGAGGAAATGTGATTTTTTTTTTTTTTTTTTTGAGTAAAGAATCTATTAAGCAATGGAATAAAAACCATATATTTGGTGAACAAATTTTAATGTATTCAATTTTTGTTTGTGGAGGGTACAGCTCAAAAGTCGCTAATGGTTACTCTACAAATGAAAATGTCATTAAAAGGGAAAAAGTTGTGGAATAAGTTTTGATAAAGTGGCTAAAGCTGTGGAAGATTTTTTTTTTTTTTTTTTTTTTTTTTGAGGGGCTTAAAAAGATTGATAGTTACGGGACTCTAATACTAGATTATTGCAAGCTATGCTTTAGCTTTATCTTGGGGAGGCTCGACAAATAGAATTCGAGACCGTCTGGGGGTTTTATCATAAAACCTAGCATCTTTTTGGTTTGGAATTTGCTCTAATCCATTGGAATATAATTTACTACCTTGCTTTGACTGCAATTAAAGTTTTCTAGCACGGCAAGATATGATCAAAGCACCCGTGTTGGCTGTATTGGAACCACCAAATACATAAATTTCCTACTAAAATCTTGTGTTCTATGTTTTATCATCATTTCATCCACTTCTGTTTCCACGGCTTCCAACATTAACCGTGCCTTATTTCTTGTCCCTCAGCAACGTCAACCTTCCTCTTAGATCACTCCTTTCCTCCTTTACAAATCGGAGGAATTTATAAAGTTTTAAGAAAATCCCATCAAGTCTAAGAAAATAGAAGAAATCCAAGGTTGGAAAAGGTAAACTAACTACATAAATCAATAATATAACAGGAGTGGTTAAAGACTAAGATGTCAATGATTGATTATTATGGGTGTATGTTGGGCTGCATATGGTTGTTTTGTTGGTATGTAGTTCTCTGTTGGTGTAATTAATTAAATTTAATTTGCCTGTCAAAGGAAAAAAAAAAAAAGAAAAAAAATGTCAATGATTGATTATTTTCTATATTTTGGGGCACAATGAATCATATCAACAAGTTTCCCAATTTAATACCAAATAAAGGCAATTAATAGTCATTTTGAAGTACGTATACAGCCAATTTGTAATAAATTGACAAATATTATACTTCATATGATATTAAATTGAAAAGTGATCATTAAAACGTAATAAGTTGTGATAAGTTGTCTCACCTAAGATAGTTTCCTAACTTCGCCCCTAGGGCTTCTGAGGTCACTTCATTCCAACTTTCACTAATTCTATGGAAAAACTAAAGAGAAAGAATAGTGATTAGGTCCAAATCGACCGAATCTGTCATGTGTGATTTCATCCTCTATTTATATGGTCGGAATGAGCATAAAATATAACCTGTACATCAATTCTTTAATGCTGTAGAAACTAGATAGCACCCTTGGCCACACAAGCTAGGGGTGGGCCATTTTTCATGTATAACAAGTTTTTATCACTTCATACTGAACAAAATTTGACAAAAAATGAAATAGAGATTATAAGTGCCAAAAAGTCTACTTAAGTCATAGATTTTGGAACAACTTTTTTTTGCAAAATTGTTCACAATGATGGTTTTTAGTTGACAGCGCCGCCAATTTGCATAAAAACCTTTTATTTTTTGCATAAAACCTTTAAAAAAAATAAAACAAATGGGGGGCACTGATAAAATTGAGGGGTGGCAATAGTTGGATACCTTTGTAAAACTTACTCCAAAACATTTTCCTTTTTAACGAAATTTTCATTTGTAGAGTTCATTTTAGAAAAAGGTTACATATGGTTCCCCTTTTGATCCGTGCATTGCAACAATGTCATTGTTTCACACTACTGTGTCTGGCAAAACTATCAATACACGTTTTGTGGGCTCCACTTTTACAATGAGGTTAGAGGTAATGGCATCTCTTGGCAAAGAAAATGAGTTTTTTTGTGGCATTATTTTGGGAAGTGATTACCAAAAGATCGTTTCCCCAAAGAAGAAAAAGGTTACATATGGTCCCCCATTGATCTGTGTGTCGCACTAGTGTCAATGTTTGACACTACTGTGTCCAGCAAAACCATCGATCAATACGCGGTTTGTGGGCTCCACTTTTACTATGAGGTTAGAGGTAATGGCATCTCTTGGTGAAGAATGAGTCTTTTGGTGGCATTATTTTGGGAAGTGATAGCAAAAGATAATTTCCTCAAAGAAGAAAAAGGTTACATACGGTCCCCCATTGGTCTGTGCGTCACAATAGTGTCATTGTTTGACACTACTGTGTCCAGCAAAACTATCGATCAATACACGGTTTGTAGGCTCCACTTTTACGATGAGGTTAGAGGTAATGGCATCTCTTGGCGAAGAAAATGAGTCTTTTTGTGGCATTATTTTAGGAAGTGATAACCAAAAGATAATTTTCCCAAAGAAGAAAAAGGTTACATATGGTCCCCCCCTTTGATTTGTGCATCGCAATAATGTCATTGTTTCACACTACTATGTCTAGCAAAACTATCGATCAATACGCGGTTTGTGGGCTCCACTTTTACAATGAGATTAGAGGTAATGGCATCTCTTGGCGAAGAAAATGAGTCTTTTTATGGCATTATTTTGGGAAGTGATAACCAAAAGATAATTTCCCCAAAGAAGAAAAAGGTTACATATGGTCCCCCTTTGATCTGTGCGTCACAATAGTATTATTGTTTGACACTACTGTGTCCAGCAAAACTATCGATCAATTCACAGTTTGTGGGCTCCACTTTTACGATGAGGTTAGAGGTAATGGCATCTCTTGGCAAAGAAAATGAGTATTTTTGTGGCATTATTTTGGGAAGTGATAACCAAAAGATAATTTCCCCAAAGAAGAAAAATGATACATATGGTCGACCCATTAGTGCATCGCAACAGTGCCATTATTTCACACTACCTGTCCAACAAAACTATCCATACTCAATTTGTGGGCTCCATTTTTAAGATGAGGTTAGAGGTAATGGCATCTCTTGGCGAAGAAAATGAGCTTATTAGCCCAATAATGTGGATTAGTCCACTCCTAAATTTTGGAAAAAAAAAAAACTAGAGAAGAAGAATAGTGATCAGGTTCAAAGCAACCAAATCTCCCACGTTTGATTTCATCCTCTATTTATATGGTCGGAATAAGCATAAAATATAACCTGTATATCAACCCTTTAATGCTTTAGAAACTAGAAAGTACCCTTGGTAATACAAGCTAGGGGTGGGCCACTTTTCTTGTATAACAAGTCTAGTTTTATCACTTCATACTGAATAAAATTTATAGTCTACTTGTACTTTTAGCAGTGAGAAACTATAATTACATTCTGAAAATGTTAATTTTGTTGACCTAAAACTATAATTATAACTTTGGAAAATACCCTATCTTTCCATACAATGGATGACCCACGCCTAATTAACGCCCATGAAGAGACTATGTTGTTGTCGTCTTTTAGCTTTCTGCACCCATAATATAAAACTTGGGGCTGCAACTATCATGTTCAATTGCAGGCTGAAATTTCTCGACCCACGAAGCAGTTTGCCAAGTTATTCACTAAAATTGGGGCTGTTGGAAGCAGTTTTATAATTTGGCTTCTTTCTATAATGAAGATATTACAACTGAAAGAACATGTTCATGGAATTATACTTCCAGAGTTCCAGATTTAAACCAGAATAGCACTAGCTCTATCAAAAAACATTGCATTTCCCGAGAAATATGACAACTGGGTAATCAATCAAATCAATTGGGCGGAGTAATACAATTTTAATACTCACGCAACTGCAGAAATTCCTAACCAATTAAAGAATGGGGAATGTCCGGTTGTAGAAGTTATTTGATTCTCATGCATGTGAAGAGAACCTCTGCAAATCTCTTGTACATGTGCAGCTTCAAGTACATTCTCTCTACCGTTTTCCTTCCTCTCTTACCCATTTGCTCCCTCACTGATGGGTTTTTAAGCAAAAACCAGAGGTTTTGGGCAAGGACTTGAGTTCCTAGACGCCCTGGAGGATGCAGAAGACCTGTTACATTGTGTTCAACAATCTCTTTCGTGCCTCCAGCATCTGTTCCAAGCACCAGCTCAATAAAATAGAAGGTGAAAGGAAAGAAGTTGTCAAGACCTGTTTGTTGCACTTTTGAATCTACACAACATGGGAATGTTGTCAAGAGTTGTCGAGACATGTTCAGAGTTCCAACCATGTATGAATTATGCTTGCTGTTCAATGTTCACCCTTTCTCATTATAAAAGCTTCAAAAAGAAGTACCACAATACCTAACAGTAAAATGGCTAGGTTTGCTATTAATCCAGCTCACCTTGATGCATCAACCTTTACCAATTAGGACTAATTCCCTATAAATTCTTCTTGTCACACTTCAGTTCTGTCATTTATTAGGTTTGGTTTCGAACCTAATATATCTGGGGCAATGGATTTCACAGGCAAGTCCATTCACCGGACACCAAAAAAGTAATTGAGATTGCAATGCAATTGGCTCCTTGAAACTACAAAACTCACATCTAGTTTTTGAGAAATTTTGTCTGCAGCTAATGCAATGCAGCTATTGTTTCAATTCAAGTGTCTGATTGTAATCATCAAACACGCACACATACACGAAAAGAGATTACTCATGAAATTTTAATAATATTGACAATCTGACGATACTGGCTCTTAGTAGACAGTTTCTAGACAAACACTGGATTTGGTATCCTACAAGAGAGCACTGGATTTTAATTTTGAGCAACCTACATTTTCAGGGAAGTAAGGCTGATCATGATGAGAGAATTCAGTGCAATCAATCTTTACTCACCTACAATGGGTGAAAGGTAAAATGCTTTGAATATTCATTCTACAGGTGTGCTGGAAAACACAGAGAATTAGGGTGGTAATTGTTTTATTGCCATAATTCAAAGGAAGGAACCAGTT
Organism: Liquidambar formosana; assembly: GCA_039720395.1. Classification (NCBI taxonomy): domain Eukaryota; kingdom Viridiplantae; phylum Streptophyta; class Magnoliopsida; order Saxifragales; family Altingiaceae; genus Liquidambar; species Liquidambar formosana. Next base: position 17,733,020 of record CM077826.1, read on the forward strand.
TGTGTGATATGATTCCAAGTACACAAAAGGAGTGAAAGGTCAGAATTTTTTCATACAACAAAATTAAAATGTCATGATTGTGTGTGTTTACATATCTAACTATTATAAAGAGAAGAATATAGCTTAAAAAGAATAACTGCTAACATCCTCCATTTATACAGGATGGAGCTACCACTTCAATAAACAGTGGGTGGGGTGAGAATACAAGTTGGTTGTCTTACCGGAAGACCAAATGCCATCGCCTCAATTGTCACTCTCCCAAATGTTTCTCCCAGTCCCTATAAACCAATTTACAAATCACTACATGATTTAAAATAAACATGGACTGCTTTAGGACTAAGTAATAGGAATGAACCGACAGTAAAATTAATTTAGCAAGCAGTAAAAATGAACATAAACAACTAGACATTCAGAGATCTTCATTTTTTGGTCGAATGGTACCATGCAGTTTTCCTCATCACATGTATAAAGACAAACACATAACTACAGAAAAACCCTATTGGCATTTAAGTTCATCTGGGGCATTAAGTCATACAGAGCATTTGAGACTAGTCATACGCAACATATATAAAAAACCATCTTTATGTATTCATGAGGTAACATGGTTAAGATGACCCCAAAAACTTAAATTTAACTTTTTCTTGAATTGTTGAGTTGATAAAATGACATAGTTTCATATTGTTAATGTTATGCAACAAGCACAATCACAGTAAAATAAAAGCACAAAAACAAGCATACAAAACACCAAATATATGTGGTTCAGCAAGATGCCTACATCCACAGCGGAGAGAGAATTCAAATCTACCATCAACAATAAGGATTGGGTACAAGCGCTCTCAAGCAGAGCATGTTTGCAAAAAAAGGAGAAAGTGTGTTTCTTTGGGATGAAACTGCAAAGAGCAAAGAACAACATAGAACCCTACATGAAAATAGATAATATGTACCCAAATAAAAATTATATTCACACCAAAATAGTGAGAGCCATCTATTTTAGAATATATTTGTGATCCTCAGTCATGTGAGTTTCAATCTCCTTTATCTAAACCCATCTCCTTTGGCTTTTTCAAGGCACATCTCAGACTAGGGGAACCTATATACTAAGAGAGCTGTGTGGGTTGGTGGGCTTTCTTTTATTTGTCAACGTGAAGAAGCATTTCAAATCTTATCCCCATAATGTAACAGCCATAAAAAATAAAAATGCAAGAAGGTAATGCTAATAAAATTAGCATAAAAAATTTTCTTCGCGTAAAAACATGGTGAGAGATTTAATAACTTTCCACAGGGATTACAAACTCTGCTTGAAAGATATCCTACGTTTTGAGAACCATATTCAACAAACAGGCACATTCACAAATATGTAAACAAGTTCTTTGATATGTAGAGTAAATGGACGCCCAGCAAAAAATTAATGTAGGGTAGATAAACAATTGTGTAATTATGCAATTTATCAAAGAAACTTGAAGCCATTAAAAGGAAAGGTTCAGTGGGAAACATAGTCATGTTGTAAAGGAGTAAGACGGAATTATTTAAATAGCCAGTCAATTACAACCAATGAAAATTTTGAAGTTCCTTAAAAGTGATTTGTAACGTAAATTCAGCAACTTTATTTGGAACTTAAGACAAGCAGAAAAGCTGAAAAGCAAAGCATTATATGCACACCCAAAAAGAAAAAGTATAAAATGAGACTGCACTTCTATATTGAAGATTTGTTTAGTCTAGGAAGAGTGGTCACCTGGAAATTTATAACATAAGCATCTGCTGCAGAGTAAAGTGAGGCAACATGCATAGTTGCTGGAGTCCATAGCACTGACTTTGACAAGTTTGCATGCTGGGATAAAAATCTGAGAATTCCTTTGACATAAGGTATCTTGTTGCTCTTAGATCCAACAGAACCAATAAGAACTTTAAGAGCTTGTTCCTGTGCTCCTCCATTATCAGACAACACTTTTCTTCTTTTGTGACTGCTGCCCAAGCTCGTGGCATCTGGGCCATTAACAGACATAAAGGGATTGGGAAAAGACTCATTAGAAAGGAGCAACCCATTTGGGTCTACCTGTCATGGTTCACATTTTGAAGCAAAGCCCTCGAATGATTCCTTCCGCCCAAGGTAGGTTGGTATTGGCCTATTTCCACCAAATTTCTAATTTCAGAATCATCATGAGAAGGTTCTTGTTCAATCATCAAGCGTGCTGATTCCAGAAGCAAGAACTGGCCCTTTCCAGGGTTTATACTACTTAGAGACATCACAAGCATATCATTGTCAGTCAATCCCATCTCTTTTCTAACAGAATCTCGCAACAAACTTCTTTTCTCCATCATCTTCTTAGTGCTGAAAGATGGAGTATTTAGCGAACTAGCAATGCCAGCTACAAAAGCCAGTTCATCATTAACAGAGAGTGGAACCAGTGCAGGCTGAGAATTCAGCTTAATGTTTTCTTCTTCACACCAGGCTAGCCATTGTTTAGACTGCACTTCGGAATGAAAAACCAGCTTTTTTACTCGGTTAAGGACAAGCTTTGACCGATCAAAGTACTCCCGACAGTTCTCCATGATCCACCAAGCAATTTGGCTTGAACCAGCCGTAAAATGTGCAATATATTGTTCTGAAACCAAAACATTGAATATTTCGTGTAAGGTTCTACCACTGTACCACATGCAAAAGAAGCAAACACTTCCCAAATAAACCAATTCAACTTTTAACCCAGAGGAATTGAGCCAACTTCTCTTCACTTAAGCATGATAGAAATTAAACAATAACAGTCATCAGATTAAATGTGCAATATACGTAACAACACATATTGATGGGAGTATCTGAATATAACTAAATGAGTTTAAATCCATTAAGGATCTTCTGAAAAACAAGGTTTTGCAGATGATGTTTAATGGATGCCACATCACTATAAAAAGACTCGTGTGTTTCACAAGAAAAAGTTACAGGGCTCACATTTTACGGTAGTTGAAATTTTTAGAAGGCAACTTGCATATTCAGAAGTTAATTTTGAATTAAAAAACAGCCCTCAATATTTCTTTCTCTTTTTTTTTCCAAAATCAAAAGCTGCTTTTGATTTTAAACATTTATTATTCCTGATCTCTTTACTTAACAAAAGGAACCCGTTACGGATAAACTGTATATAATTCAAATCGTAACTAAAAATGAGCACATCCCCTGCTATGATCTTTTACTAATATAATATACACATGAATAATTTTGTGTTGTCAAGTACTTCCAAAAGAAACAAGTTTTAGAATTAGCACTACATAGCAATAGTGACTCAGAAAAATAGTGTAAGATACCAAGCAGTTTCAGATGTAAGCACGCCAATGATGATGACAATGCTAGAGAAACAAAAGAACTAAAGAATATTAATACCAGGGTTGGCAACAAGTCCAGTCCAGCATACAAGGTAGGCTATATTAGTACTAGTAAAATTTTGATTTTAGCAAACATCGATAGATAACCTTTCCCCTATTACAAAGATTTTTTTTTTTTTTAAATAACATAAGGTTAAGAAGATTTCAATAATAATAATAATAATAATTACCTATTGCAAAGGGTTCTTACCAATCCATGATGCACAGACTGCCGATCCCGCAATGATGAGATCTGCCTTCATGGAAACTTTGAAGCTGTGCTCTGCTCTGTCCTCAAGCACTTTGATCCCCCTCCTAGAAAGCTCTGCCATCAATCCACCCCTTTTGCCGAGAACTACAGCAGATACCGTGGCCCCACAGCTAAAAAACTCCGTTGCCAACTCCATCATTGAAAGCGGAGCCCCATTCACTGAAAGCTCATGGAAAATCAACACGAATTTTCTTGACCAGACGAGACGTGCGAATTCCCCCTTCCTATCACAAGTTCCTGATCGCTTCGTTGGACTCCAATCCAAAATTTTATCCTCTGTTGATCCAAATGGACCAACAAGCAACCCATAAGAAGTATTTCGCTTGGGAATCTCTGGTTCTGGCTCCTCCATTTTATTGCCTTCAACCTTTACTGTTGCCTTCTGTTTACTACGTGTCTTACCACGCAAACTACGTTGTGACTTTTTACTTCTCCTCTTCAAAGATACATTCTTACGAGATGAAACACCATTCCCATTTTTGGCCAAAACCACATCTATATTTTTACCGTCTCTCGAATGAATTTTATTAGTCCCATTTTTAAGTGCCAAAGAACTGTCATTAGCAATCAAATCTCGTTGTCGATTCTGTCCACAGTCAATAATTCCAGTACTTGGTTTACTTCCAAACCCAAAAATGCCTGCCTTGTTGTCACCATGAGCGCACCTGGACTGGACATAAAACCCAAGATAAGCCCAAAGATGTCAACGATTGATTATTATGGGTGTATGTTGGGCTGCATATGGTTGTTTTGTTAGTATGTAGTTCTCTGTTGGTGTAATTAATCAAATTTAATTTGCCTATCAAAGGAAAGAAAAAAAATAGAAAAAAAAGAGGTCAATGGTTGATTATTTTCTATCTTTTGGGGCACAATGAATCATATCAACAAACAAAATGGAGTTACAGCAAGAGACTTCAAGTTTAAATATATTAAGAATGTTGGCAACAAGAAAAATCTATCAATATCCACAAAAATGCTATCATATCTAAAGATATCTGAGCCCCTGAGGTCACTTCATTCCAAATTTCACTAGTTCTATGGAAAAACTAAAGAAGAAGAATAGTGATCAAGTCCAAATCTCCCACGTGTGATTTCATCCTCTATTTATATGGTCAGAATAAGCATAAAATATAACCTGTATATCAATTCTTTAATGCTTTAGAAACTAGTTTTGCCATACAAGCTAGGGGTGGGCCATTTTTCATGTATAACAAGAAGTCTAGTTTTATCACTTCATACTGAATAAAATTTATAGTCTACTTGTACTTTTAACGGTGATAAACTATAATTACATGCTGAAAATGTTAATTTTGTTGACCTAAAACTATATTTATAACTTTGGAAAATACCCTATAATTTGTTCGGGAAAACTGGGGGTGCTCATATAATTTTTTCGGCATTTTGCTGGCCTGAGCCTGTTCCGGAATGGCTTCGGTCTACCTCTTTGGGCCTGGGCCTTGCTGCATAAGGAAGTAATTTAGCCTGGGACTATGTACACTGAAAAGATAGAACAATGCTGTAGAGCAAACTCATTTGTTCAAATCTATTTGTCCATTTGACATGAGGCGTTGTTATGCTAATCATTTAAAACTGGGGTTGTTATGCTAATCATTTAAAATTTTATTAAACAAAAACTATTCATAATAGACCATCATGATAGCACTCTTTACTAATTGGGCAAACAAATTTAGGCAGAAAAGTTGGACTCAAGAATCGGAGTACTTCATGTTTAAGATCAGTGGACAATTAAGCATATCACCAACTACAAATGGTTACCCAATTCCCACATTTTCTCTCCTGCACTTCATTCTTTCTCTCGTCCACTCTTTTTCTCTCACCCACGTTTTAAAACGATATGCATATATATATATATATATATAGAGGGTTGTATCTCGTGCATTAGTGGGTTACAGGGTACATTAGGCTAATACATAAGATACAAACCCTAATGCATGGTGTTGATATAAGTTAGGTGAGCACGTGCTCACGTGATCGGCGATTGTACACACATAAACCACTATCTTATATGTGTGACAACTGGCGAATTAGGCCCGGCTCCAATTAATCGAAGTATCTCGATCCTGAAAGTTGGATGAAATGGTTTGGGCCTGCCTACGGCTACACTGCCTCTATTGCAAATGCTTGGACGGGAAAATTGGGTGGGTAATGAATGGGTGAAGACCCTACGATCACATATTCACACGTCATTGTAGCCAGTTGCTTGGACTGTTCGGTATGTATGAAAAGTTACACTGTAGACCATTTATCTCACACAAAAACAAATCTATGAGCTTGCTTTTCGATTAAACCCGAGCCAATTAGCAGTCTCATCAATTGGTATCCTTCTTTTGAGGGTCAACCAATTTCACCCATTCTACAGTAGTGTGTTTGCTTTTGGAGACTTTTTACCCATATTGACAGAGTATTTTGGCTCAGGCAAGATTTGAGATTATAAGGAATTACATGCCCAAAGTTGGCTCACTTGGACTTGATATGATGGTTGGGACATGCACTGTTCAGGTGAGATAATAGTTACATTTTGGTGGTACCTAGTCATTCCCAATACATAACAATGTATAAAAAGGCTAATTGGCTAACTTACAGTCCTAAAAATATGTGAAAAATATTTTATTTCAAATTCAAGCCCATAACCTTGTGTTTTGTGTTGAAAGTGTTCCATTAAAATCAAAGTTTCGCCTTTTCAATAGGTTAATCTGGACTTCAGTTCTGAAGCTGACATGATCAAGAAATTTCGCACCGGTCTTGCTTTGCAACCTGTGAGAATTCTTGGTCATTAGAAATTATTTTGACCCATAGTTCTAGTTTCTTGTTTTTTTTTTTTTTTTTTGTTTGGGTATCTAACTAGAGGGGCAAATGGAACAGATAGCCACAGCTCTAGTTTGCAAATTCACCTTTTCACTGAAGGAAAGCCCATTGGTTATCTCAGCATGAGAAAGTTTCTAAAACTTGCTATATATAATACTTGTTTCCTTCCATGTCCTTCCCTTGTAGGTTTCTGTAGCCAAATGTGGACGGATAGTGATAACCATCGTGCTGGCATGCTTCCTTTTGTTTTTGACGTCTCCTTTGGGTATGTCAATCGATCTTTTCTTTACCAATGAGAAAGAAACAGAGAATAGCACATGTCTCCTGCTTAAACTTCCTAATGTAATTTAGTTGAATTTTTTAAGATGACATTTCTTTTTCTTCTTATTTCTAGCTCTCAATTTTTTTCTGCTACAGGTTTGAGCAGTACGTAGATTATGCTCTTGATGTTCCTCTGTATTTCGTCTATAGGAGAAAGAAGTATATTGACTGTGCTAGAATGTCATTTCGGGTTTTCACCTCTCCTTAAAAATGCTTAAAAACTGATTTTAGACTTTCTTCTGTAGGATTTTCCGACCACAAATGTTTATCCGGTTGCTAGAGAAATAACACTTGTTATCCTGTGGTCAATTGCATGATCAGTTTGCTGAAACTTTCTGTTTTCCAATGCCATAGTTTCTTTGCCTAATTTCAAGCCAAATGTAACTCTTTACATTCAGGTCAGGCTGAAGAGATACTTGGAGATGAGGGGTGCTGATGGAGGGCTTAGGGGGAGTTTATGTGCTTTGCCTCTTTGATCTTTCTAATATACTATTTCATTTTTGGGACAATGTTCTGATAATCATGTGTAAGAAAAAAGCAGACAAGATATCTTTGAATCTTGCTGAAAATTGGTCTATCACCCTTTCTATAATTAACATTTTCACATGCTAGCTTTATGCCATAATTGCACAGATTATGTTATAGACTGCCACATTTGAGCAACACCTTTTTATTCTAATTGTATTTCTAATGTCAGGTCGGTATATTGTATGATGAGATTTCAGTGCAGAGGGTTCTAGACATTACAGCTGATTGGACCTCGGCAAAAAGACAGATGTTGAGAAATGAGGTAATATAAATATTCTACAGAGGCAAATGAACTCTGTAGTTTTCTTTGGGAGAAAAGAAAAAAAAAAAGAAAAAACGCAACGGTCCTCGGACTCTATTGCAACTGGATTAGGAAAGATTTGTTTCTTTTTCGTCTCTGTCTTCTTCTTCTTATTCTTCTCTGCTTCGCCTGCATAAATTCTAATTTGCATCAATTAAACAAGCCCTGCAATGGAAGTGATTTGCAGTTGAATGGTTAGGTGAGGACCATGTGCTATGTTGGTTGATTCGAAAGAAATTGTCATATATTTTGACAAAAACGGCTGATTATGTTCCTTTTCAATTCCGTGCCCTACAATCCTGGCAGAAGTCCATTTCCTCCACCCCACCTCCACTTCCTATAACTGTTTATTGTTTGTTGGGTTCTCTAGCTAGAAGGGCTATATCGTTCTATTTACTACGCTGCGGTTCGCCTCTCCATCTTCCATTGCCTCTCCAATACAAGCCCATGTGGCTGCTAACCTGGTGCCATAATGCCATGTGCTCCCAAAAGGGCGTTGCTTTTTTTTTTTGTTAGGGTGCGGTTCTGTATGGTTCTATTGTCTTGGTTCTTGCTGCTAAACCACGATGTGCAAACGTTTCACTACCACAATCAGGAAATTGGCACCAGAATCAAGTGGCTGACTTGCTGGTTGGCATAGCTGGTGAAAATATGGTAAGATGCAACGAAGCATTATTACAGGGCATGTTTGGCCATGTGTGATTATAGTCAGCAAAATGAGATTGATTTTGGTGGGTTGTCGAGTTCTGTTAAACACGTTTTGATTTAAAAATAAAAAAAGGAAGAAAAAAAAAAAAAGAAAGAAGAGAAAGATGAAACCAACAGCATACATGAAATTACCGATTCACTCACCCAAACATTGGACATTAGTATTTAAATTAATATCACCATCCCAATCTCTTGGCATCGATAGCTGAAACATTGGGCTTAGTAAGGCATGATGATCACTAATCAGGCCATTCATGAAAGATCATAAACGAAAGTCATTGCTATTTCTAAAAGTTGCTACGACATAACTAGGAGAAGTTTTTTCCTTTGTAGATTAATACTCAAAAGAATCAAGGATGAAGAAGTACCATTATACCAACAAGTCATTGGCAATTTACTTTATCCTTACAGCTACTACATATTCACAACTTCATACCATTTTGTTGAATAGAATATAGCTCACAAACAAGTCTTCAGCATTCAAGGAGCTAGAAAAATCAGACGGAGCACAAGTCAGAGAAAAATGAGGCTAAACTGTCAGGGCCCAAAATACATGCCACCAATCTTGATGCGCGCGCTCATGAATCGCAAGATAATATTCGGATTGCACGTTCAAACAAGTCTTCACCATTCTCATAGCTTCTTCCCTGAAACAAATTGTGAATAGGGTGAACTCATAGCCCAATAAATAGAAAATTTACTACCCCTACAGTATGGATTACATATATAATCAAATTATTAATTTAATTTATAACCAAGTAACACCGTCCGCTCTAACGTCCAGAGCTCACGGTCTCGTGTGAGTCAAACTTATATTAGACTACCCAATAATCCTATCATATATATAAGCACATTAATTCCAGTCATAAACGCACACAACTAGGCACAAGCATACAAATAATATATCCCGCTTAGGTTGCATTTTCCTCTCCTATTCAATTTCGCCAGTGCCGAGACTTATGTGTGTGTGCGTATCAAAAAAAAAAAATACAAATAATATATATGGGTCAGGATTACGGGATACAATTTTTGCACTTAATTAATATCTTAAATGATTCTTAAGCTGTTGGATCGATTGAGATCCAAATGTTTCCAAAAAGTAGAGTGGAAAAATAACTAATATAATAATTAGACAGTAGTTCCAATGGCTTAATAATCATATTAAAAAATTGAGTGTAAAAATTGTGTCCATACCTATATGATTGTATGCATGAGGTTGTTTTTCCGTGATGTACTAGTTCTTTAATGGAATGACATGCCTCTCTTTTATTCCCAAAAAAAAAAAGGTGTCCCCTAATCCCAACATAGCCAATATATATATAGAGCTAATTATGTGCGGGATATCTCGAACTATCCCATTCGATCATGGTCATCCGTGAATGACATGCGCACATTCACGCGCACACACGTGTCGCTTATAGAATGTTGTGATCGTACGGGATATTCGGGATATCCCATACATGATCAAAACTGTATATACATAATGATGTTCTTATACAGACATGTTGATGTAATTTGCATCAGCACCGTACCTATGTTAGAGGGTTATAGTTCATGTATTGGTGGGTTGTATTGTACAATCCATCAATACATAGGATACAACCTCCCAATACACGTGTACGTTGATGCAACTTACTTCAACACATTCTTATATGAAAATTTCTCTCTATATTTATATTGTATGTATATACAGTCCTGATTTCTTTAAAGATCCCTTATATAAGTTAGGTTAAGACTTTAAATCTTAAGCCTTTATTTTTTATCCAACGGTCAAAACTATCACAACTGTTTCATAAAATTTAAAAAAAAAAAAAATGGCTTGGGATTAGAAGTCTGTCTTAACTTACAGAAGAGATCCCTTAAGAGACCAAGTTTGATATATATACATACTGTATATACTGTTACATGCAAACCACAAACATGTCCATATCAAAAATTCTATATCCAAGTAGAGAAAACTGCCAGGGATCAAAAACATCCCACTTTATGACCCAACAACTGAGATCAGATTATGTAAGTACTCCACATGTACTTCATATATGGTTTTAGAAACTTTCAATCTGCATGCAGGAAGAGTGTTTGCCTACTCACAACATCATTTCAAAAATATCTCAACAAACATATTATAAATTAGATATTGGTAAGGATCAAGTAATAACTTCATAATAATTCAAATTCAAATCCACTACCTACTAACCAAGATCCTCTCTCTAGCAATATGATGGTATATCTAGTGTATTGCGCGTTGTGTGTATTAGCACCTCTATTTCCTTCTTTTTTTGCTATCACATCGTATCTCCTGTGTTCATAATTTTATTCAAAAAAATAGCTTTATTACTACATAAAATTTTGAAAGTATAAAATAGTACTCTGTAATATATCTTAGTTTGAACTCCAATCTAATTCTCTGTATATGATTTACTCTTGCATTATATTGGGGTATCTAAATTGTTATATTCACACACCCTTCTTGTGGCACCTTTAGTGTATGTGTTAGCATCGATGAGCACAAGTTTTTACATACTTTTTTATAACTTCATATTTCATGAAATTCACTGTGGGATTAGATTGTTTTCTCATATAATTAACTATACATACCAAAAATCAAGTTGATGTCTCAAAGTACTTTGTGATTGTTCATTGTTAAAAAGTACAAGCAATTTTTTTTTTTTTTTTTTTTTTGTTTTTTGAAATACCCTTCACTATATTTTAAGTATACTCACTCCATCCCACTTCTTTTGATGACAATTTCCATTTTGGGATTTTCTAAAATGTTTGTTGCTCAAGACAAAAGATTATTTTACTTTCCTAATGTGCCCCTTTTTATGTTTAAAATTACAATTATTCCAACCATAACACAAAATAAACTAAGAGGGTAAAATTGGAGAGTTAAAATCAATGAGTCACATGACAATGTATTAAATAACTCACCTTAATCTGTGTGCTTAGTCAAAGTGGCTCAAACAGTTTGGGATGGAGGGAGTTATTTTTAAACCAACTGTCACACTAAATAACATTTATTGTAAGAGAGTAAAAACATTTATTATATTTTAAAGTACAAATTTTATACCATGCATAATAGTGCCATAATTCAAAATTGCTACTTCCACATCGGTGGATTGAGCACCCGCAATATTTCTAGTCAATAAAAACAGAGATGTCCCTTGCGGCCCCCAAGTAATTAATGGCAAGCCCATCCATCCCTCTCGGGAAGAGAAGATGGATGTTGGAGCTGAGGAAGTCATACCTGTGATGGCAATCATAACTTGCAACTCCTCCCGTCTTCAATTTCATGTGCACCAACTCCAAAGGTTGTCGGATATATGGCAGGAAATGAAGCCGAGTGGCTTCGTCATCCCATTCTAACGCATCATACTCTTGTTTTTCTATTGCAATATATTTTAAACAATTCTTGGCGCTGTTTGAGTCGAGGGGGAGCTTCCTTAGCATTGGGCATGACTTTATGAGGATAAGTTGCAACGAAGGGAAGGGCAAGGCGTGCCCATATATGCTCTTTAACTCGGTTAGTTCATCTAGCACTAAAATTTCAAGTCTTGCTAATATGCTCGAATTTTCTCCAAACTCCGCGACTCTACCCTCACTTATAACTTCTTTCACTGACTTACATCTTTTTATTAGAAGTCGTTGAAGGTTCGGAGTGCAAATAAGCCATGTCAAGTGCGAAATATTGTCACATAATGCAAGTCTTACATCAGTAAGGTTGTTGAAGTATCCATCCCTCATGATCATTGTTCTGTGGATATCACCAGGTGCAAGTCCCTTTCTCCTCTTCTCAACCAAATCAGCTGCCATATCCTTCAAATCAACACAACTAACAATCATAAGCATCTCTAGATGCTTCATATCTTTTAGACATGACAATGGGAGTGAGGTCAAGCCCTCGCAAAACATGAGGCTTAAACCATATGTCCGGCTTCTTAACTTCTTGGAACTCAATAACATTCTGAAAGCAGGGGCACTATTTATGGTGATTCTTATGTCCTGAAGGTGCTCCAAGGATTCTAATTCTGCTAACAAGGCTTCATTACCACCAGACAATACATTTCCATCCAATGCCTGATATTTACAGCAAGAATACGCCATATTCAACGCTTGCAACATTGAAAGACTAGATATCACTTGCTCCGGAATAATTTCTAGCCAAAATGTACCTTCCAGTCTTAGAAACCTTAGATTTACCAAATTCTTAAACCAGATAGGTAATTCTCTTATCTTTGTAAAAGATAGATCAAGATATTGCAAAGAGACCAATCCACTAATTTCCACTGGTAATTCAGTCAAATTAAAATTTCTTGACAGATCTAAAACTCTTAGAGCATGCATAAATTCGAAGAAGCCACAAGGAAATACCTTCAAATTTATACGTGCAAGCAATGTTAAAAGATTGGGGCATCTCGGTATTTCATTTAGTTTCTCTATGGCATCACTACACAATGATATTCTTTCGGCCTTCTTCCATTTTGAAGTCGCACTAGCTTCAATCAATCTATCACCTGCCAAAATCTTCCTTCCACATTCACAAGCTATCCATATTGCCATGTCTCGGATCACATCATGCATTCGAACAATAGGAATTGTCAAATTAGTCTCCAACAAACACGCAAGCTTTAAACTTTCAATAATTTCGTGGCCCTTGTTTCGAGCTTCCTTTATGTGATCAAATTCATCCAAAAACCCCTCCCCTATCCATAACTCCACAAGCTGCTCCATCTTAATGTCATCGGAGAATAGAGAACAATAAATGAAACAAGATCTAACTGTATCATTGAGTAAGCTATCATAGCTGAACTTCAAAAGAGGGAAGACCTCATCCCCCATACCTTCAAACTTTGAGGGATTGTTCTTTAACTCTTCTAACGCCTGCTTCCATCCTCGTGGAGTCTTCCTGCTAGCCATGGCCCGACCGATAGTGATGATTACAACCGGCAAACCACCGCAATATTCTTCAGCAACAACCTTAGCGAGCCTCGGTATATCCGGGTGCAAATTAAGAGTCTCCTTCCCTACCTTCGTCTGAAACAATTCCCACGCTTCCTTCCGTGGCAAACACTCCACTCTAATTTTCTTGTTGGCTTCCATGAGTCCACAAACATTCTCAGAACGGGTTGTGAATACTACTTTGCACAAGTTCTGATTGTCTGGAAGCAGAACCCCAACTTGTAAGAGATCAAACCGCTTCCACAAATCGTCCAACAGCAACACAAATTTTTTTCCGCTCAACGCCCTTGTGATTTCTGTAGCTTTCACATCCCGACTTGCAGTTGTGGACTTGCCTAACCTTTCCAAAATCTGATCCTGAACCCTTTCCGCGTTTGCATCTTTGGAGACTTCAGCCCAGATCACGACATCAAAATCCAGGCTTATTCTGAGAAATTCGTTATTAATTTTCTTCAAGAGAGTGGTCTTGCCAACTCCCCCTGTTCCATACAATCCAATAATTCCCACATTGTCATCATCTCTAAGCCAATTCCAAACCTTCTCAAACGTCGAGTCTAAGCCCACGGTCTTCTCCATGGGTTTCTCCTCCACTAGGGCCCGAGGCAATCTGTCAGCAACAACATCAAAACGCCCTCTGTCCATTAATTGATTCACAGCATCTAGCTTTTCAATTACCAGCTTTCCAAATCTGTAGGTGGATCGACAATTGCTGAGACTTTTGTTTCGTATTTCTTGAGGACCCCGTTCCAGAATTTTGTTGACTTGTGTGTCCATGACTTCAACTCTTTGCAACCAGCTGTTCACTTGGTTCGTACGCCGCATTCGACCTTCTTCCTCGATTACTTCGACCCTTCTCTTCACATCCTCACTTAGATCCTTGAGATCCTTCATCTTATCCCTCAAAGAGTAGAGATTTTCTTCGAGATGGCGGAAACAGTCTATAGGCTTCTTAGACCAGTCGAATAAAGTCTTCTTGGACCAGTCGTATAAGTCGCTCTTAAAACTCTTGACTGTGCTCGAAAAATCCATGGCTAGAGCGAATTTAGTAGATCCCACAAGCAGAAAATCGAATTTCAGCCAAAGAAGAGAAAGAAAGATTGTTCACCTCTGATTGTAAGAGAGAATGGAAAAATATTGGAAAATCAAAACATTAGGCCAAATTGGTTTAGATGAATAACCATGCTCATCTCAATGTACTCAACGACGACTTGGAAAAAGGGCAAAAATATATGGTCGGCCCATTAACGCGTGGCAACAGTGCCATTGCTTCTCTTGTTTCAGCCTACTGGGTCCGTCCAGCAAAAAGTATTGACACTGGGCTCCACTTTTAAGATGTGGTCAGAGGTAAGGGAACGGCTATTGTAACCTCCCATTCTTATAACCCACCCTTTTCTTTTTAGTTTTTAAGATTTTATGAAAAACATGAAAGGTTTTTACAAAAATCGATCGATTGATCCACTAAAAAAATATCATTTTAAATAATTTTACAGAAAAAAGTTTTTTCTAAATCTATAATTTAGATAGACTTTTTGACAAAAAATGAAATAAAGACTATAAATGACTAAAAAATATATTTAAACGATAGATTTAAGAAAAATTTTATTTTACAAAATAATTCAAAATGATATTTTCTAGTGGATAACATGGCCGGTTTTCATAAAAAAAACTTTTTATATTTTGCATAAAACCTTAAAAACCTAAAGGATGAGGATGAAGTGATAAGAATGAGGGGTTGCAATAGCCATTCCCCAGAGGTAATCCCGATAAAGAAAATGAGCTTATCAGCCCAAATAAAGTGGACTTGTCCACTCCGAAATTTTGATCGCATGATAAAAAAAAGAAAAAAAAAGGATTTGGTGGAAGAGGTTTTCGGCCAGCGACTGCCAAGCTATCGGATTTTGGACTTACGTGGGACATCCAAGTTGACGGTTCCAAGTTCCTTAACTTTGTTGGTTCCAAAGGAAATGTGAATTTTTTAATGTTTTTTTTAAATTTTATTTTCTCAATAAAGGATCTATTAAGCAATGGAATTAAAACCATATATTTGGTGAACATATTTTAATGTATTCAATTTTTGTTTGTGGAGGGTAAAGCTCAAAACTGGCTAATGGATACTCTACAAATGAAAAATGTCATTATGTTGTAGAATAAGTTTGACAAAGTGACTAAAGCTGCGGAAGATTTTTTTTTTTTTTTTTTTTTCGGGGGGGCTTAAAAAGATTTATAACTATGGGATTCTAATGCTAGATTATTGCAAGCGTATGCTTTCGCTTTGTCTTAGGGAGGCCCACCAAATAGAAACTAGATGGTACCCTTGGCCATACAAGCTAGGGGTGGGCCATTTTTCATGTATAACAAGTTTTTATCACTTTATATTGAATAAAATTTTACAAAAAATGAAATAGAGACTATAAATGTCAAAAAGTCTACTTAAGTCATAGATTTTGAAAAAACCTTTTTTTATAAAATTGTTCACAACGATGGTTTTTAGTTGACAGCGCCGCTAATTTTCATAAAAATCTTTTATCTTTTGCATAAACCTTAAAAAACTAAAACAAATGGGGGTACTGATAAAACTGAGGGGTGGCAATAGTTGGACACCTTTGTAAAACTTACTCCAAAACATTTTCCTTTTTAATGAAATTTTCATTTGTAGAGGTCATTTTAAAAAAAGGTTACATATGGTCCCACTTTGATCCGTGCGTTGCAACAATGTCATTATTTCACACTACTATGTCCAGTAAAACTATCAATACGCGGTTTGTGGGCTCCACTTTTATGATGAGGTTAGAGGTAATGGCATCTCTTGGTGAAGAAAATGAGTTTTTTTGTGGCATTATTTTGGGAAGTGATGACCAAAAGATAATTTCCCCAAAGAAGAAAAAGGTTACATATGGTCCCCCTTTGATCTGTGCGTCGCAATAGTGTCATTGTTTCACACTACAGTGTCTAGCAAAACTATCAACATACGGTTTGTGGGCATCCACTTTTACAATGAGGTTAGAGGTAATGGCAATCTCTTAGTGAAGAAAATGAGTCTTTTTGTGGCATTATTTTGGAAAGTGATAACCAAAAGATAATTTTCCCAAAGAAGAAAAATGTTACATATGGTCAGCCCACTAGCGCGTTGCAACAGTGCCATTGTTTCACATTACTTGTCCAACAAAACTATCAATATCTAATTTGTGCGCTCCTCTTTTAAGATGAGATTAGAGGTAATGACATCTCTTGACGAAGAAAATGAGCTTATTAGCCCAATAATGAGGACTTCTCCACTCCTAAATTTTGGGGGAAAAAAAAAAATAAAAAAAGAGGTGGGGTGGGTGGGGTGAGGGTGGATTTGGTGTTAGGCCAGTGACTGCCAAGCTATCAGGATTCAGGACTCAATATTTCGTGCAATATATTTTCAAGCTGATGGTTCTAAGTTCGTTTTCGGGGAAATTACTTCAACTAAAAGGTTATTGTCCCCACTAAATTTTTCTAGCATGGCAAGATATGATCAAAGCACCCCTATCGGCTGCATTGCATGTAGTACAATAAATCAATAATTTGTGATTGATCATAGTACTTGTTAAGCACAAATATTCAATGTCCCATCTAACTTCCAAGTTCTACCCCTTTCCTCTGCTCTTGCAAATTCGACTATAATGGTAGTACACAAGCTCTTACAGTTGTTGCTGCTCTTAATTAATTGGGTGAATCCAATCCCCCAGTCAACTCACTTTAGATCATTCCTTTTCTCCTTCAATTCTTCCAATTGTTCGTCAAAGTCTCAAGATCTTTTCTTTGAGCTTATAAATTGAAATTTCATACTCCAATTGTGGTTTGTGAGGTTGGTGCACCAAACCTCACAACCTCACAAGTTGGGGGAATTTGTGAGATTTACAAAAATCTCATCAAGCCTAACAAAATAGAAGAAATCCAAGGTTGGAGCATGTAGACTGTATAAATCAGCAATATAACAGAGAGTGTTTAAGATTAAGATGTCAATGATTGATTATTATGGGTGTGTGTGGGGATGCATATGAGTGTTTGTTGTTCCTTAATGTTGTAGAAACTAGAAAGTACCCTTCACCATACAAGCTAGGCGTGGGCCATTTTTCTTGTATGACAAGTCTAGTTATATCACTCCATACTGAATAAAATTTGTAGTCTACTTGTACTTTTAACGGTGACAAAACAATAATTACATGCTGAAAATGTTAATTTTGTTGACCTAGAACTATAACTTTAACTTATGAAAATACCCTCTTTGCATACAATGGATGACCCACTCCTAATTAACGGCCATGAAGAAACTATGTTATTGGGAAAATGATGGGTTCCCGAATTCGGGATTTCCCAATATACACAAAGGGTGGGACCAACAGACTATGTTGTTGAGAAAATGCTGGGATCCCGAATTTGAGATTCCTGAACAGACACAATTCAGGACCCCTAGCAACGCCCATGTTGTTGGGATGTAACCATCATTAGGCCTAGGGTTATCCAAATCAATGACCGTGGAGGATTTATTTGTAATTTTCTGGCAATGGGACCTTATATGGTCTTTGAGCCTTCTGCACCAAGAGTATAAAACTTGGGGCTGTAAACTATCATGTTCAATTGCAGGCTGAAATTTCACAACCCACGACGCAGTTTGCCGAATCATTCACCAAAATTGGGGCTGTTTTATAATTTGGCTGCTTTTCAATAATGAAAATATTACAACGGAATGAGACTGCTCATGGAATTAAACTTCCAGAGTTTCAAATTTAAACCGGAACAGCACTTGATCTATCAAAAAAAACATTTCATTTCCCGAGAAATATGACAACTGGGTAAATCTATCAAATCAGTTGGGTGCCATAATGCCATGTGCTCCCAAAAGGGCGTTGCTCTTTTTTTGTAGGGTGTGGTTTTGTATGGTTCTATTGTCTTGGTTCTTGCTGCTAAACCACGATGTGCAAACGTTTCACTACCACAACAGGAAATTGGCACCGGAATCAAGTGGCTGACTTGCCGGTTGGCATAGCTGGTGAACATATGGCAAGATGCAACGAAGCATTATTACAGGGCATGTTTGGCCATGTGTGATTATACTCAGCAAAATAAGATTGATTTTGGTGGGTTGTCGAGTTCTGTTAAACAGGTTCTGATTTTAAAATGAAAAAAAGGAAGAAAATAAAAGAAAATAAGAGAAAGATTAAACCAACAGCATACATTAAATTACCGAATCACTCACTCAAACATTAAGCATTAGTATTTAAATTAATATTACCATCCCAATCTCTTAGCATCGATAGCTGAAGCATTGGGCTTAGTAAGGCATGATGATCGCTAATCAGGCCATTCATGAAAGATCATAAACGAAAGTCATTGCTGTATCTAGAAGTTGCCACGACATAATTAGGAGAAGTTTTTCTCTTTGTAGATTAATACTCTAACCCTTTATTTGGTTCGTGGAATCTACCAAGGAAAAAAAAGAGTAGGGAAAAAAAAAATGAGAAGGAAAGAAAATGAAAGGAAAATATGAAATCTTATCAAGCCAAAATTATTCCAATTTTTCTTATTCTTCTAATTTTCCATTGCAACCAAATAAGGGAAAGTACAATTCTTTATATTTTATGTTTTTTTCCTTGATAAAATCCTTAAACCAAATAGAGCCCAAGCGAATCAAATATATCTAAATCTAATATTTATCAGTACTTAAAACAAGGACGAAGAAGTACCGTTATACCAACAAGCCATTAGTAATTTACTTTATCCTTACAGCTACAACATATTCACAACTTCATACCATTTTGTTCAATAGAATATAGCTCACAAACCAGTCTTCAGCATTCAAGGAGCTAGAAGAATCAGAAGGAAAACAAGTCACAGAAAAAATGAGGCTAAGCTGTCAGGGCCCAAAATACATGCCACCAATCTTGATGCGCTCATGAATCCCAAGATAATATTTGGATCCATGTTCAATTTGTGATGCATCCATTAGTTCAAATAATTAAGGGCTTGTTTGGGTGTCCAATTCAAATTTATACACTTGAAGATATTTTATATAGTATCAAAGGCACAATCCATCACCTTGAATTATCAAATTCAAGAAAATAGTAGTTATCCTTACAAATATGAATGGGAGATTAAAATAGTGGCACTTCATGTATTTCTTTGTACAAATCGATCCCATAACATTTATTAAAGTGAAAACTCTTTTTCTAACTGATGCAATTTAAGTTGATAGATTTGTGCCTTCAATATTATATAAAACATCATGAAGCGTTTAATTTCGAATTTGGTACCCAAACAGACCCTAATAATTTCAAGAGAACATTCAAAGCTAGGTGTGTAATAAAATAGAAAATGCAAAAGCAAATTCAAATGCCAAAGCTAGGAGCAGAATAAAAATTCCAAACACTCTTACACAATCATCAAAAAGTTTAGAACAATAGTTCCCAAAGAAACTTACAAGTTTAACAACCAGTATCATAACATGCTTACCACAGAAATTTGGAAATGAATAATTAATGGAAATGTGAACGCTGGTCGAACCATTCTTGTAGCTGCTTCACTGAAACAAATTGTGAATAGGGTGAACTCACAGCCCACTAAATAGAAAATCTACTACCCCTAAAGTATGGATTACATAATCAAATTATTAATTCCAGTCATAAAAGCACGTTAACTCCAAAGCTCACGGTCTCGTGTAACGTCAAACTTATATTAGATTACCCAACAATCCTTTCATAAAGTTAAAGCACATTCATTCCAATCATAAAAGCACACGACTAGCTGATCATATGCAGGATATCCTGAACTATCCCATTCACTCATGGCCGTCCGTGAATGACACGTGTATATTCACGCGCGCACATGTCTCTCATAGAATGTTGTGATCGTACGGGATATCCGGGATATCTTTCACATAATCAAAACTGTATGTACATAATCGTGTTCTTATATAGACATGTTGATGTAATTTGCATCAGCACTGTACCTACGTTAGAGGGTTATAGTTCATGTATTGGTGGGTTGTATTGTAAAATCCATCAATACATGGGATACAACCTCCCAATTCACGTGTACATTGATGCAACTTACTTCAACAACACAAGATCAGATTATGTAAGTACTCCACATGTACTTTGTACGTATATGGTTTTAGAAACTTTCAATCTGCATGTAGGAAGAGTGTTTGCCTACTCACAATATCATTTCAAAAATATCTCGACAAACATATTATAAATTAGATATTAGTAAGGATGAAGTAATAACTTCATAATAATTCAAATTCAAATCCACTACCTACTAACCAAGATCCTCTCTCTAGCAATATCATGGTATATCTAGTGTATTGCGCGTAAGCGCGTTGTGTGTATTGAGCACCCGCAATATTACTAGTGCCATAATTCAAAATTGCTACTTCCACATCGGTGGATTGAGCACCCGCAATATTTCTAGGTCAATAAAAACAGAGATGTCCCTTGCAGCCCCCAAGTAATTAATGGCAAGCCCATCCATCCCTCTTGGGATGAGAAGATGGATGTTGGAGCTGAGGAAGGCATACCTGCGATGGCGATCATAACATCCGACTCCTCCCGTCTCCAAGGTTGTCGGATATATGGCAGGAAATGAAGCCGAGTGGCTTCGTCATCCCATTCTAACGCATCATACTCTTGTTTTTCTATAATTACAATATCTTTTAAACAATTCTTGGCGCTGTTTGACTCGAGGGGAAGCTTCCTTAGCATTGGGCATGACTTTATGTAGATCCATCGCAACGAAGGGAAGGGCAAGGCGTGCCCATATATGCTCTTTAACTCGGGTAGTTCATATAAAGCTAAAAATTCAAGGCTTGGGAATATGCTCGAATTTCCTCCCAACTCCGCGACTCTACCATCATTATCATGATCACTTATAACTTCTTTCACTGACTTACATTTTCCTATTAAAAGTCGTTGGAGGTTCGGAGTAAAAATAAGCCATGTAAAGTGCGAAATATTGTCACAGTTTATAAGAATTACATCCGTAAGGTTGTTGAAGTATCCATCCCTCATGATCTTTGGTCTCTGGATATCGTCATGTGCAAGTCCTTTCCTCCTCTTCTCAACCAAATCAGCTGCCATATCCTTCAAATCAGCACAACTAGCAATCGTAAGCATCTTTAGATGCTTCATATCTTTTAGACATGACAATGGGAGTGAGGTCAAGCCCTCGCAAAACCTGAGGTTTAAACCATGTGTGCAGCTTCTTAACTTCTGGGAACTCAATAACATTCTGAAAGCAAGGGCACTTTTTATGGTGATTCTTATGTCCTGAAGGTGCTCCAAGGACTCTAATTCCGCTAATAAGGCTTCATTACCACCAGACAATACATTTCCATCCAAAGCCTGACATTTAAAGCCAGACCACGCCATATTCAACGATTGCAACATTGAAAGACTAGATATCACTTGCTCCAGAATAATTTCAAGCCCAAATGTACTTACCAGTCTCAGAATTTTTAGATTTACTAAATTCTTAAACCAGATAGGTAATTCTCTTATCTTTGTATAAGATAGATCAAGATATTGCAAAGTGACCAATCCACTAATTTCCACTGGTAATTCAGTCAAATTATAATTTCGTGACAGGTCCAAAACTCTTAGAGCATGCATAAATCGGAAGAAGCCACATGGAAATACCTTCAAATTTTTATGTGCAAGCAATGTTAAAAGATTGGGGCATATCGGTATTTCACTTGGTTTCTCGATGGAATCACTCCACAATGATGTTCTTTCGGCCTCCTTCCATTTTGAAGTCGCACTTTCTTCAATCAATCTATCACCTGTCAAAAACTTACCTGTCTTCCTTCCACATTCACAAGCTATCCATACTGCCATGTCTCGAATCACATCATGCATTCGAACATAAGTTGTTGCCCAATCAGCCGTCTCCAACAAACATGCAAGCTTTAAACTTTCAATAATTTCGTGGCCTTTGTTTCGAGCTTCCTTTATGTCATCAAATTCATCTAAAAACCCCTCCCCTATCCATAACTCTACAAGTTGTTCATTCCAGATTAAACCCAAGAATAGAGAACAATATATGAAACAAGATCTAACTGTATCATTGAGTAAGCTATCATAACTGAACTTCAAAAGAGGGAAGACCTCATCCCCCATACCTGCAAACTTTGAGGGATTGTTCTTTAACACTTCTAACGCCTGCTTCCATTCTCGTGGAGTCTTCCTGCTAGCCATGGCCCGACCAATAGTAATAAGGGCCACCGGCAAACCACCGCACTCTTCTGCAGCAATCATAGCGAGCTCTGGTATCTCTGGGTGCAAATTAAGAGTGTCCTTCCCAACCTTTCTTTGAAATAATTCCCAGGCTTCCTTTCGTGGCAAATACTCCACTCTAATTTTCTTGTTGGCTTCCATGTATCCACAAACATCCTCAGAACGGGTTGTGAATACAACTTTGGACTTGTTCTGATTGTCTGGAAGGGGAACCCCAACTTGTAAGAGATCAAACCTTTTCCACAAATCGTCCAATAGCAACACAAATTTTTTTCCGCTCAACGACCTGGTGATTGCTGTAGCTTTCACATCCCGACTTGCAGTTGTCGACGACATGCCTAACCTTTCCAAAATCTGATCCTGAACCCTTTCCGCGTTTGAATCTTTGGAGACTTCAGCCCAGATCACGACATCAAAATCCAAGCTTGTTTTGAGAAATTCGTTATTGATTTTCTTCAAGAGCGTGGTCTTACCGACACCCCCTGTTCCAAATACTCCAATAATTCCCACATTATCATCTCTAAGGAAACTCCAAACCTTCTCAAACGTCGAGTCTAAGCCCACGGTCTTCTCCATGGGTTTCTCCTCCACGAGAGCCCGAGGCAATCTGTCAGCAACAACATCAAAACGCCCTCTGTCCATTAATTGATTCACAGCATCTAGCTTTTCAGTTACCAGGCTACCAAATCTGTAGGTAGACGGAAAATTCCTGAGACTTTTGTTTTGTATTTCTTGAGGATCCCTTTCCAGAATTTCGTTCACTTGTGTCTCCATGCCTTCAACTTTTTGCAACCAGCTGTTCACTTGGTTCGTACGCCGCATTCGTCCTTCTTCCTCGATCACTTCGACCCTTCTCTTCACATCCTCGCTTAGATCCTTGAGATCCTTCATCTTATCCCTCAAGGAGTTGAGATTTTCTTCGAGATGGCGGAAACAGTCTATAGGCTTCTTGGACCAGTCGTATAAGTCGCTCTTAATCCTCTCGGCCATGGCTAGCTCGAATTTAGTAGATCCCACAAGCAGAAAATCGAATTTCAGCCAAAGAAGAGAGAAAGATTGTTCACCTCTGATTGTAAGAGAGAATGGAAAAATATTGGAAAAAATCAAAACATTAGGCCAAATTGGTTTAGATGAGTAACCGTTCATCTCAATGTAGTCCACTCCCAAATTTTGTTTTGCTGAAAAAAAAAAGAATTTGGTGGAAGAGGTTTTGGGCCAGTGATTGCCAAGCTCTCCAGATTCAGGACTCAAACGTTTAGCGGAACATTCAAGTCGATGATTCCAAGTTCTTTAACTTTTTCGGTTCCCGAGGATATGTGATTTTTTTTTTTAGATATGATCAAAGCACCCGCGTTGGCTGTACTGCAACCTCCAAATACATACATTTCCTGTTAAAATATTGTGTTCTATGTTTTATCATCATTTCATCCACTTCTGCTGCCAGGGCTTCCAACATTAACCGTGCCTTATTTCTTGTCCCCAGCAACGTCACCCTTCCTCTTAGATCATTCCTTTCCTCCTTACATATTGGAGGAATTTATGAAGTTTTAAGAAAATCCCATCAAGTCTAAGAAAATAGAAGAAATTCATGGTTGGAAAATGTAAACTACATAAATCAGCAATATAACAGGAGTGGTTAAAGATTATGATATCAATGATTGATTATTATGGGTGTATGTTGGGCTGTATATGGTTGTTTTGTTGGTATGTAGTTCTGTTGGTGTAATTAATTATATTTTATTTGCCTGTCAAAGGAAAAAAAAAAGGAAAAAAAAATGTCAGTGATTGATTATTTTCTATATTTTGGGGCACAATGAATCATATCAACAAGTTTCCCAATTTAATACCAAATAAAGGAAATTAATAGTCATTTTGAAGTACGTATACAGTCAATTTGTAATAAGTTGACAAATATTATACTTTATATGATATTAAATTGAAAAGTAATCATTAAAACATAATAAGCTGTGATAAGTTGTCTCACCTGAGATAGTTTCCTAACTTCGCCCTTAGGGCCTCTGAGGTCACTTCATTTCAACTTTCACTAATTCTATGGAAAAACTAAAGAAAAAGATTAGTGATTAGGTCCAAATCGACCAAATCTGTCATCTGTGATTTCATCCTCTATTTATATGGTCGTAATGAGCATAAAATATAATCTGTACATCAATTCTTTAATGCTGTAGAAACTAGATAGCACCCTTGGCCACACAAGCTACGGGTCGGCCATTTTTCATGTATAACAAGTTTTTATCACTTCATACTAAACAAAATTTAACAAAAAATGAAATAGAGATTATAAATGTCAAAAAGTCTACTTAAGCCATAGATTTTGGAAAAACTTTTTTTTGCTAAGTTGTTCACAATGATGGTTTTTAGTTGACAACACCGCCAATTTACATAAAAACCTTATATCTTTTGCATAAAACCTTAAAAAAAAAAATAAAACAAATGGGGGGCACTGATAAAATTGAGGGGTGGCAATAGTTGGACACCTTTGTAAAACTTACTCCAAAACATTCTCCTTTTTAATGAAATTTTCATTTGTAGAGTTCATTTTAGAAAAAGGTTACATATGGTCCCCCCCCCTTTGATCCGTGCGCTGCAACAATGTCATTGTTTCACACTCCTGTGTTCGGCAAAACTATCAATACGCGGTTTGTGGGCTCCACTTTTACGATGAGGTTAGAGGTAATGGCATCTCTTGGCGAAGAAAATAAGTTTTTTTGTGGCATTATTTTGGGAAGTGATAGCCAAAATATCGTTTTCCCAAAACTATCAATCAATACACGGTTTGTGGGCTCCACTTTTACAATGAGGTTAGAGGTAATGGCATCTCTTGGTGAAGAAAATGTGTCTTTTGGTGGCATTATTTTGGGAAGTGATAACCAAAAGATAATTTCCCCAAAGAAGAAAAAGGTTACATATGGTTCCCTATTGATCTATGTGTCGCAATAGTGTCATTGTTTGACACTATTGTGTCCAGCAAAACTATCGATCAATACACGGTTTGTAGGCTCCACTTTTACGATGAGGTTAGAGGTAATGGCATCTCTTGGCGAAGAAAATGAGTCTTTTTGTGGCATTATTTTGGAAAGTGATAACCAAAAGATAATTTCCCCAAAGAAGAAAAAGGTTACATATGGTCCCCTTTGATTTGTGCGTCGCAATAGTGTCATTGTTTCACACTACTGTGTCTAGCAAAACTATCGATCAATACGCGGTTTGTGGGCTCCACTTTTACGATGAGATTAGAGGTAATGGCATCTCTTGGCCAAAAAAATAAGTCTTTTTATGGCATTATTTTGGAAAGTAATAACCAAAAGATAATTTCCCCAAAGAAGAAAAAGGTTACATATGGTCCCCCTTTGATCTGTGCGTCAGAATAGTGTCATTGTTTGACACTACTGTGTCCAGTAAAACTATCGATCAATTCGCGGTTTGTGGGCTCCACTTTTACAATGAGGTTAGAGGTAATGGCATCTCTTGGCAAAGAAAATGATTATTTTTGTGGCATTATTTTGGGAAGTGATAACCAAAAGATAATTTCCCCAAAGAAGAAAAATGTTACATATAGTCGGCCCATTAGTGCGTCGCAACAGTGCCATTGTTTCACACTACCTGTCCAGCAAAACTATCCATACTCAATTTGTGGACTCCACTTTTAGGATGACGTTAGAGGTAATTGCATTCCCTTGGCAAAGAAAATGAGCTTCTTAGCCCAATAATGTGGACTAGTCCACTCCTAAATTTTGGAAAAAAAAACTAAAGAAGAAGAACAGTGATCAGGTCCAAATCGACCAAATCTCCCACGTTTGATTTCATCCTCTATTTATATGTTCCGAATAAGCATAAAATATAACCTGTAGATCAATTCTTTAATGCTTTAGAAACTAGAAAGTACCCTTCGCAATACAAGCTAGGGGTGGACCACTTTTCATGTATAACAAGTCTAGTTTTATCACTTCATACTGAATAAAATTTATAGTCTACTTGTACTCTTAACAGTGAGAAACTATAATTACATGCTGAAAATGTTAATTTTGTTGACCTAAAACTATAATTATAACTTTGGAAAATACCCTACTTTCCATACAATGGATGACCCACTCCTAATTAACGCCCATGAAGAGACTGTTGTCGTCTTTTAGCTTTCTGCACCCATGATATAAAACTTGGGGCTGCAACTATCATGTTCAATTGCAGGCTGAAATTTCTCGACCCACGAAGCAGTTTGCCAAGTTATTCACTAAAATTGGGGCTGTTGGAAGCAGTTTTATAATTTGGCTTCTTTTCTATAATGAAGATATTACAACTGAAAGAACATGTTCATGGAATTATACTTCCAGAGTTCCAGATTTAAACCAGAATAGCACTTGCTCTATCAAAAAACATTTCATTTCCTGAGAAATATGACAACTGGGTAATCTATCAAATCAATTGGGCGGAGTAATACAATTTTAATACTCACACAACTGCAGATATTCCTGACCAATTAAAGAATGGGGAATGTCCGGTTGTAGAAGTTATTTGATTCTCATGCATGTGAAGAGAACCTCTGCAAATCTCTTGTACATGTGCCGCTTCAAGTACATTCTCTCTACCGTTTTCCTTCCTCTCTTACCCATTTGCTCCCTCACTGATGGGTTTTTAAGCAAAAACCAGAGGTTTTGGGCAAGAACTTGAGTTCCTAGACGCCCTGGAGGATGCAGAAGACCTGTTACATTGTGTTCAACAATCTCTTTTGTGCCTCCAGCATCTGTTCCAAGCACCTGCTCAATAAAATAGAAGGTGAAAGTAAAGAAGTTGTCAAGACCTGTTTGTTGCACTTTTGAATCTACACAACGTGGGAATGTTGTCAAGAAGTTGTCAAGACATGTTCAGAGTTCCAACCATGTATGAATTATGCTTGCTGTTCAATGTTCACCCTTTCTCATTATAAAAGCTTCAAAAAGAAGTACCACAATACCTAACAGTAAAATGGCTAGGTTTGCTATTAATCCAGCTCACCTTGATGCATCAACCTTTACCAATTAGGACTAATTCCCTATAAATTATTCTTGTCACACTTCAGTTCTGTCATTCATTAGGTTTGGTTTCGAACCTAATATATCTGGGGCAATGGATTTCACAGGAAGTCCATTCACCAGACACCAAAAAAGTAATTGAGATCGCAATGCAAATGGCTCCTTGAAACTACAAAACTCACATCTAGTTTTTGAGAAATTTTGTCTGCAGCTATTTTTTCAATTCAAGTGTCTGATTGTAATCATCAAACACGCACGCATACAGCAAAAGAGATTACTCATGAAATTTTAATAATATTGACAATCTGATGATACTGGCTCTTACTAGACAGTTTCTAGACAAACACTGGATTTACTATCCTACAAGAGAGCACTGGATTTTAATTTTGAGCAACCTACATTTTCAGGGAAGTAAGGCTGATCATGATGAGAGAATTCAGTGCAATCAATCTTTACTGACCTACAATGGGTGAAATGTAAAATGCTTCAAATATTCATTCTACAGGTGTGCTGGAAAACACAAAGAATTAGGGTGGTAATTGTTTTATTGCCATAATTCAAAGGAAGGAAACAGTTCGTGTAATATGATTCCAAGTACACAAAAAGAGTGAAGGGTCAGAATTTTTTCATACAACAAAATTAAAATGTCATGATTGTGTGTGTTTACATATCTAACTACTATAAAGAGAAGAATATAACTTAAAAAGAATAACCGCTAACATCCTCCATTTATACAGGATGGAGCTACCACTTCAATAAACAGGGGGTGGGGGGAGAATACAAGTTGGTTGTCTTACCGGAAGACCAAATGCCATCGCCTCAATTGTCACTCTCCCAAATGTTTCTCCCAGTCCCTATAAACCAATTTACAAATCACTACATGATTTAAAATAAACATGGACTGATTTTAGGACTAAGTAATAGGCATGAACCGACAGTAAAATTAATTTAGCAAGCAGTAAAAATGAACATAAACAACTAGACATTCAGACATCTTCATTTTTTGGTCGAATGGTACCATGCAGTTTTCCTCATCACATGTATAAAGACAAACACATAACTACAGAAGAACCCTATTGGCATTTAAGTTCATCTGGGGCATTAAGTCATACAGAGCATTTGAGACTAGTCATACGCAACAATATAAAAAATCATCTTAATGTATCCATGAGGTAACATGGTTAAGATGACCCCAAAAACTTAAATTTAACTTTTTCTTGAATTGTTGAGTTGATAAAATGACATAGTTTCATATTGTTAATGTTACGCGACAAGCACAATCACAGTAAAATAAAAGCACAAAAACAAGCATACAAAACACCAAATATATGTGGTTCAACAAGATGCCTACATCCATGGCGGAGAGAGAATTCAAATCTACCATCAACAATAAGGATTGGGTACAAGCTCTCTCAAGCAGAGCATGTTTGCAAAAAAAGGAGAAAGTGGGTTTCTTTGGGATGAAACTGCAAAGAGCAAAGAACAACATAGAACCCTACATGAAAATAGATAATATGTACACAAATAAAAATTATATTAATACGAAAATAGTGAGAGGCATCTATTTAAGTATATATTTGTGATCCTCAGTCATGTGAGTTTCAATCTCCTTTACCCAAACCCATCTCCTTTGGCTTTTACAAGGCACATCTCAGACTAGGGGAACCTATATACTAAGAGAGTTGTGTGGGTTGGTGGGCTTTCTTTTATTTGTCAACGTGAAGAAGCATTTCAAGTCTTATCCCCATAATGTAACAACCATAAAAAATAAAAATGCAAGAAGGTAATGCTAGTAAAATTAGCATATAAAATTATCTTCACATAAAAACATGGTGAGAGATTTAATAACTTTCCACAGGGAATAAAAACTCTGTTTGAAAGATATCCTATGTTTTGAGAACCATATTCAACAAACAGGGACATTCCACAAATATGTATACAAGTTCTTTGATATGTAGGGTAAATGGATGCCCAGCAAAAAATTAATGTAGGGTAGATAAACAATTGTGTAATTATGCAATTTATCAAAGAAACTTGAAGCCATTAAAAGGAAAGGTTCAGTGGGAAACATAGTCATGTTGTAAAGGAGTAAGAATTATTTAAATAGCCAGTCAATTACAACCAATGAAAATATTGAAGTTCCTTAAAAGTGATTTGTAATGTAAATTCAGCAACTTTATTTGGAACTTAAGACAAGCAGAAAAGCTGAAAAGCAAAGCATTATATGCATACCCAAAAAAAAAAAAAACAAGTATAAAATGAGACTGCACTTCTATATTGAAGATTTGTTTAGTCTAGGAAAAGTGGTCACCTGGGAATTTATAACATAAGCATCTGCTGCAGAGTAAAGTGAGGCAACACGCGTAGTTGCTGGAGTCCATAGCACTGACTTTGACAAGTTTGCATGCTGGGATAAAAATCTGAGAATTCCTTTGACATAAGGTATCTTGTTGCTCTTAGATCCAACAGAACCAATAAGAACTTTAAGAGCTTGTTCCTGTGCTCCTCCATTATCAGACAACACTTTTCTTCTTTTGTGACTGCTGCCCAAGCTCACGGCATCCGGGCCATTAACAGACATAAAGGGATTGGGAAAAGACTCATTAGAAAGGAGTAACCCATTTGGGTCTACACTGTCATGGTTCACATTTTGAAGCAAAGCCCTCGAATGATTCCTTCCGCCCAAGGTAGGTTGGTCTTGGCCTATTTCCACTAAATTTCTAATTTCAGAATCATCATGAGAAGGTTCTTGTTCAATCATCAAGCGCGCTGATTCCAGAAGCAAGAACTGGCCCTTTCCAGGGTTTATACTACTTAGAGACATCACAAGCATATCATTGTCAGTCAATCCCATCTCTTTTCTAATAGAATCTCGCAACAAACTTCTTTTCTCCATCATCTTCTCAGTGCTGAAAGATGGAGTATTTAGCGAACAAGCAATGCCAGCTACAAAAGCCAGTTCATCATTAACAGAGAGTGGAACCAGTGCAGGCTGAGAATTCAGCTTAATGTTTTCTTCTTCACACCAGGCTAGCCATTGTTTAGACTGCACTTCGGAAAGAAAAACCAGCTTTTTTACTCGGTTAAGGACAAGCTTTGACCGATCAAAGTACTCCCGACGGTTCTCCATGATCCACCAAGCAATTTGGCTTGAACCAGCCGTAAAATGTGCAATATATTGTTCTGAAACCAAAATATTGAATATTTCATGTAAGGTTCTACCACTGTACCACATGCACTTCCCAAATAAACCAATTTAACTTTTAACCCAGAGGAATTGAGCCAACTTCTCTTCACTTAAGCATAATAGAAATTAAACAATAACAGTCATCAAATTAAAATGTAAATAGCTAATCAAGTTATCCAAGGGAAATACGTAACAACACATATCAATGGGAGTATCTGAATATAACTAAATGAGTTTAAATTTATTAAGGATATTCTGAAAAAGAAG
Source organism: Liquidambar formosana (assembly GCA_039720395.1). NCBI lineage: Eukaryota > Viridiplantae > Streptophyta > Magnoliopsida > Saxifragales > Altingiaceae > Liquidambar > Liquidambar formosana. Next base: position 17,764,023 of record CM077826.1, read on the forward strand.
GTTTTGCAGATGATGGTTAATGGATGCCACATCACTAAAAGAAAAAAAAAAAAAGACTCTTGTGTGTTTCACAAGAAAAAGTTACAGGGCTCACATTTTGATAAATTAAAAGTAACCTTTAAATTTTAAAATTATTTTCAACTTTACGGTAGTTGAAATTTTTAGAAGGCAACTTGCATATTCAGAAGTTAATTTTGAATTTAAAAACAGCCCTCAATATTTCTTTCTTTCTTTCTTTCTTTCTTTGTTTCTTTTTCTTTTTTTTTTTTTTTTTTTTTTTTTCCCAAAATCAAAAGCTGCTTTTGATTTTAAACATTTATTATTCCTGATCTCTTTACTTAACATGTGATGAGTGCAGCTACCCAAGTTTAGTGACAAGGCGAGCTCTGGTGTGCAACCACAAAAGGAACCCGTTGTGGAAAAACTGTATATAATTCAAATCATAACTAAAAATTTGCACATCCCCTGCTATGATCTTTTACTAATATAATATACACATGACTAATTTTGTGTTGTCAAGTACTCCTAAAAGAAACAAGTTTTAGAATTAGCACTACATAGCAATAGTGATTCAGAAAAATAGTATAAGATACCAAGCAGTTTCAGATGTAAGCACGCCAATGATGATGACAATGCTAGGGAAACAAAAGGACTAAAGAATATTAATACCAGGGTTGGCTATATTAGTACTAGTAAAATTTTGATATTAGCAAACATCGATAGATAACCTTCCACTATTACAAAGATTACCTATTGCAAAGGGTTCTTACCAATCCATGATGCACAGACTGCCGATCCCGCAATGATGAGATCTGCCTTCATGGAAACTTTGAAGCTGTGCTCTGCTCTGTCCTCAAGCACTTTGATCCCCCTCCTAGCAAGCTCTGCCATCAATCCACCCCTTTTGCTGAGAACTACAGCGGATACCGTCGCCCCACAGCTCAAAAACTCCGTTGCCAACTCCATCATTGAAAGCGGAGCCCCAGTCATTGAAAGCTCATGGAAAATCAACACGAATTTTCTTGACCAGACGAGACGTGCGAATTCCCCCTTCCTATCACAAGTTCCTGATCGCTTCGTTGGACTCCATTCCAAAATTTTATCCTCTGTTGATCCAAATGGACCAACAAGTAACCCATAAGAAGTATTTCGCTTAGGAATTTCTGGTTCTGGCTCCTCCATTTTGTTGCCTTCAACCTTCACTGTTGCCTTCTGTTTACTACGTGTCTTACCACGCAAACTACGTTGTGACTTTTTACTTCTCCTCTTCAAAGATACATTCTTACGAGATGAAACACCATTCCCATTTTTGGCCAAAACCACATCTATTTTTTTATCATCACTCGAATGAATTTTATTAGTCCCATTTTTAAGTGCCAAAGAACTGTCATTAGCAATCAAATCTCGTTGTCGATTCTGTCCAGAGTCAATAATTCCAGTACTTGGTTTACTTCCAAATCCAAAAATGCCTGCCTTGTTATCACCATGAGCCCACCTGGACTGGACATAAAACCCAAGATAAGCCCAAAGAGTAATGAGAAGCAACCAAAACACCAACCGGTTGCTCCTAAACCACTGAGCACTAGCCCCACTACTTCTTGCATCTCTTCGTGGAGTTCGGCTAGAATGTAATCTCTTAAACGAAGGAGAATTCCTTGGAGTTGATCTTCCAGACAATGTGGACTTCAAGCTACCACTTGGCCTTAACGATGACTGTCTGACTACATTTCCCTGCAAATCCCCTCTGCCAATCCCTTCCTCCATTGATCCCTCCAACTATTGCATTACCAGAAGCTTAATTCCACATTGTTTGAATGATCCCTAGTTCCCCTAATCAGTTCAAGTCTCAATCCTAGGAAAAGTAAAAAATAAAAATAAAAACAAAATATTAGTTTCTGGAATATAGAAACAAGAACAAGTTGATAAAAGCCGTAACCCTCCATTTTGATTCTGAGAAAACAGAGGAAAAGAAAAGTCCACAACAAATTGAGTAATGTGTTTTTTGTTGTTTTTCTCAAAAATGAAAAAATCCCCTCACCAAGATATAATTAGGCTTATTTGAGTAAAGTTTTTTGTTTTCTCGGGACCCAAATAATGAAAAAATTTAGATTCAATTTTCATTTGTTTTAATTTCTTACAATTTCTTAGCAACCAAATAGAGCCTAAATTGACCAAAACGTGAATCACATAACAAGGAAACATACTGCTTCTCAGCTACTCTGCATGCGGCATGCCATTACAAAAGATAAAAGATACATATTGGTGGTAAGAGTAAATTCAACTAAACCAAATAGAGGTACTAGGCACAGCTCCTAATTAGTGAAAAGTTTAAGATTCAACAATTTCAATTTCTTTTATTTTCCACGCATTTTCGCAGCAACCAAACAGAGCCTAGAGTAACCAAGAACTGATTAAAATGTTAAAGAAATTACTGCTTCCCAGTTACTCAGTATTCAAAGCTAAAAAACAAGATCCACACAGAATGAAGTTCTCGTCTTCTCAGATCCTGAATAATGAAAAGCTTTATAATTCAAAACTTTGATTTTTTTCCTTTTTCTTCCAATTCCTCAGCAACAAAACGGAGGACAAACTTATTGCTTCCTCAGTTCCTAAACAACAAATAGCTCAAAATTGAAAATTTTCATTAACTTTTTTTTTCTTCTTTTTCTTGCATTTTCTCAGCGACCAAACACTGCACAAACTTATTTGTTTCATCAGCTGAACAAATATTCAAAACTTCGATTTCCTTGTCTTGCATTTTCTCACCAACCAAACACAGCTCTAACTTGTTTTTCTTGCTTTTTTTTCTCAGCAAACAAACGATTTTTTATAGAAAAATATTAAAATCAAATGACGGTTCTAACACTTCCTATCAAGAAATGGTGTAAACTGAGTGCGAAACCCTAAACTTACCAGATTGTATGAGTGATTGATGCGAGAAACTGGACGGATTCAGCAAGGGCGCGTGATCTGTGAAGCTAAGAATGACTGAAAATCACATTGATTTGGTATGGATACGAGACCTAGAAGCTGTATAGTTCAAGATCTTAGCAGAGTTTGAATTCAATGATCTCCAATGTTACTTCCATGGAGAAGAGAGAGAAAGTATACATATATGTATAGAGAGAGACAGAGAGAGAGAGAGAGAGGGTGCTTTCTTTTGCTTCGAAGATATAGCAGAGAGCCTGAGAGAGAGGAAGAGTTCTACGTCCTGAGGTTGGAGGAAGAGAGAGTAGAGTAGAGTGACATGGTTCAGAAGTTTTTGAGAGAGAGAGGAGAGAGAGGAGAGAGAGACTTGCACCACAAAAAAAAAAAAAAGAGGAGAGAGAGATGTCTGAAATTGAAGAGAAGTAACTGATCGCACGTGCAGTCTAACTCGTGTCAAACAGGTGAGGCTTGCTCTAGGGCCTGTTTGGTTAAGTAATTTAGTGTTCAAGACATGATTTTCTCAATATTTAAAAATTGGATGGACTTGTTTTCATGGAGCTTGGATTTCATGCTGTGCACATCTAAGAGCTGGGTATTATCGGTCATGCCATAAATAGTAAGCATAATTGTGTACAGCATAGTTAATAACACACCAACTTTTAGATGTACAGTGTATCAAATCCTAAGTTTGTTTTCATGTTATTTTTGGAAGTGGACTCATAATGCAATCGTGAATAGCACGATTGACAACACATCAGCTCTTGGATGTGCACAACTGAGTACATTTTCATATTGTTTTCAAAAATAGATTCACAACTAAAGTCCTTTTGAATAAGGAAAAGAGTCATTTTCAAGAATTTTCCAAAAAAAAAAAATTCAAAAATTTGTTTCTAGATGCAATTCATTTTCCATTTTTTCTAATCAAATAAGTTTATGCTTAATTTTTTTTTTTTTTATTGTAAAATGTTGTCCTCACTGCACAAGGCAACCCTTACCCCATTTTTGAGAGATTGATTACTAGACTTGAACTTACAACACATCGCATAAACGGATGAACATTTGTCATCGCTTCAATGTCCAACATCCTTTTTTTTGTCTTTAATTTTTTTTTCTCCCCTTGTAATAGGTAAGAAAACTAATATATCATGTATCTAAACATACTCTACTAATATGAAAAACCAAGACCTCTTTAGCGCCCTGAAAAAAAGGAGACATGTCTTTAGCCCCAAAAACCATTGACAACAATCATGTTTACTAGGTTTATATGTCAATAATAGCATTATATACCGTAATTAATAAAAGAGGTGAAGCATTTTTACTTTGAAAAGTGAATGCTACATTATTTTGTGGATGAATATGATAGATGTCGCACTATTCTTTTCCAATTATTTTCAATAAGTTGATTGTCAAGTTTTCCAATTCAATACCAACTAAACACCCCACTCCCCCCAAAAAACTGACAACCTAACAATCCTCTAAATGGTATAATGCACTACAATACAAAATTGTATGCTTCCCTATTTTTTGGATGTCCAATTGGGCAATAGGGTTTTTTTTTTTTTCTTTTTTTTTTCAGACTCTAATCCATCTTAATCCTTATCCTCCCTCATCACTAAGCTAATTCAATAATTTTAATGCGTTGTTTTGACTAAAAACACTTATACTTTAGATGGTATGATGGGCCACGCATTTTAAAGAAAACAACAAAAGCCAATCAGCATTAGACATGTTGTCAAGCTTATTAAGGACTGATCCCTCTCTGATCATTACTGGAAACGAGAAATGCGTTCTGCTTTGGCAAGATAGGCCTTGTTTCATAATCTGTCGGTGGGTGTTACCAATTGATCCTGACTGTCGGTTGATTAATTCTAAGGACTACGGGTTTTTGGGTTAGTTAAATGGAAAACATCACTTCACGGGTTATGTTCTTGCGGGTGCATGCATTCAGGATGCAGCACACTATAAATTCTGTGTTTTAGTTATTAGGTGAGAGAGCGTTCCAACTTGGAAATGGCGCTTTTCTTTTAAAAACATATGACGCACTAAGTGGTTCAACTGAAAAGCTTCCCTTCTCAATAATAATGGAAGTTCCTATTCAGTGCTCCTCGATCGGCAAATACACACATAACACATTGCAAGGCAGATATCGTTTTTTAAGTTCTAGACGATTTTACCCTCGATCTCTCTTTTTTTTTTTTTTTTTTTTTTTTTTTTTTTTTGGGTCAATTTGTAACTTCAAAACAAAATATAATATATTAATAGAAAAAAATTAAAATATTTCCACTCCTAAATTTGAGAAGAAATTGACAAAAAATTATTTTATCAAAAAACGAATTGGCCAAATTCTTCCATTAAAATTCACCCTCAATTCAACAAGCTCTCGAATGTATTAGCAAATGTTAGTCATGTTATTTTAGCACAGGGTAAGCCTAGCAGTACAGTTAGATTAATATCGGCCACTCATCCAGACCACTGGTTTTACAATAGGATTAAAGGTCGATTCTGATAAATTCAGATGTATCACTATTGCTTTGGTGCATTGCTTGGATACCATTCGCAGTAGGAGGTCTAGAGCTCAAAATTGAAGAATTAAAACCTTCACCTTCTCAGCCCTTGTTGTTTTCAAGTCATAAAAGGAAGGACTGAGGACCTTTTTACCAGTAGTCTCCATCCACTCCATTTCGTCATTTTTTTCTTATTTGAGCTACTTCCACTCCCTGACGGTACTGATAATTTCCTTACAGTACCTTATAAGGCTCAGTGGATCTTGGAAAGTTAGAAGATGAAGAAAAGAAAATACTTAAAATTGCTTCATGCACGGTTTTATCTTAAAACAATTTAACCATTTTTATTTTCTTTTCTTCCAACTTTTCAGACTTAAAAATTAATAATAAAAAATAATATAAGGAAAATGAAATAACGAAAGGTCCAGGATTATATCTGCTATCATGTAACCATGATGAAGCTACTATAGAAGTGGTCAAGATTAAGGCATAATTTCACATGTCACAATTCATGTGCCAAGCATTCCATTGCCAACCAAAGACAAAAAAAAAAACCCAAGCAGTTCTAACACAAATATTCTCTGCTTTACCATTCATAAACCCATAGTCAATACACCAATACTAATTGCGATACTAAAAGTCCTTTTAGACAAATATAACTCCACCCCGCAATATCTCAGCCAACAGGCAGGTCTTCAAGTAAAAATGAAATCCAAACATAGACCCCTCAATACCAGGATAAATGATCAACTGATGAATAAAAAACCAAGACACCACCTATTAAATTATTATTAAAAAGAAAGAAACGATAACTTCCCTACGCAAACAGCTGCTGCACAATAATTCTTGCTCTTCGATAATTTTTTTTTCTTTTTTTTATATTTAATTTTTGAAGAAGCCCGCCTACATTTCTCACAAGCTTCACAGGAAAAACCAAACCACAGGAAAACCTGAAACAGTAAACCAAAGTCAAGCTACAGCAATATTAAAAGATGAAAATTTCTCAAGTTTTCTGATGCATATTCCTACCGCACGTTTGAACAAGAAACTGCCACCCGTCAAGCTGCAATATTCTTCTTAACTCGACCGCAGCATGAGCAGGCGTTGGTCATATATAACTGCAAGAGCAGAACCACAGAGAGAGAGAGAGAGAGAGAGAGAGAGAGAGATGAGCACACAGACCAATCCCAAAAGGAATGAAGACAAGTGCAATTCAGAATGCCAAAAACAGCCCAAGGAACAGATCAATAATTTAGAAGGAATGAAAACAAGTGCAATTCAAAATGCAGTAAAAGGCTCAAATAGGGTATCTAGATTCAAACTAAAATTATTCCACAGCAATTCACAAGCACAACTATCAATCATCAACCTTTAGTTTTTAGAAAGAAAAAATTTCCAATTCAGGTCCACAGCATGAAGAGCAAATAGGATCTTCAAGTGCATACAAAATACAGAAAGTAATGTGTCAAATTATTCGCACTCCAATGTATACTTAAATATCCCCACTTGCTCCAACAAGACTCTTGTTCCTCAGTCCATACGCACAGCACTTAGAATTCTCCCCTATATACACTTAACTATCTTAAAATTACATAATTACCAGAACATGCATCTATTAAATACTCGTAAACTTCAACCATATTATCTATATATATCTCACAAACTACAAATATATAGTTCTTACCAAATTTCAAGTCATAGATACTCATGTTACATGAATCACATAGATACATAAATACACGTACCAATACATATATATGCTCCAAAAGAACTCCAAATCTCAGCATTTATATAATACTGCACTTCAGCCCACCCACCCACCCACCCACCCCCGACAGCCCAACCCCATGAATCATGATATGGGCACGTCACATACCCTTGATGGAAGTACTAGGCATAATTCAGGACTTCTCGACATGCTAGGAGAGTTCGCACACAACAATTAGAAGAGCTGCTGTAGACAATTATTATGATCGTAAACCAGAACCATGCTGTAAAGTTCTTGCTTTATATGGTCAAGCCGACAAAGCATTTGAAATGTCTTTGGCCCAGTGCATGTCACATGATTCTTCAGTGTTTTTGACAGTTAGAGATGCAAATAGAATGAAAATACAAGGCTTAACAACCTAAACCAAGAACAAGAGTGATTACCTACGATATCTCGGAACATCTTGCAGCCCAAAGTGCTCCAGAACAATAACTGGAGATCACAAAGGGCCTGGAAGAAGGCCTGCAGCACCAAATAAGCACAAGTCAGATAAAATCACGAGATACTGTCCATATCAATTAGTAATATAGCTTTATTTCCAGCACAATTTGGTTATTTATAGTCTTTCAAATGTAGCGTCAAATGATCGTCCAAAAAAAAAAAATTGTAGTATCCATTGAGCAGTATTAATTTAATGGCCAGGGGAGTCCACAATTGGCCATGCGAGTCCACAACGGCTCTTAAAACACTCTTTCCTACATTTACATATGTTAAATCCAAACAATTAAAAAGTTTAAAGGGAAAAATTGACCTTTATCTGCTTATTCAAATAGGCACAATCTTATCTAAGTAATTCACTGGCCAAAGTTCATCTCTGAATATCTGCATGCAAAAAAAAAAAACTCAAATTTCTGCAGGTATAAAAAGATGTAGCATGAGGAGAAAACATGTTGGACAGGAAAGATTTCAACAATCTTAAACATGCTCCCTTCTGCACTTGAAAAAAAAAAAAAAGAGTCAAATTCCAACTTGCCTGCGAGGCTTATTTTGTCGCTGCCCAAATTCTTCGCCCACAAGCTCTGTGGAGAAAATAAGTAAGTTTAACCACAACATTATTGGCAAATGAAGAGGTAATAATACTTTAATGTTAAGTCAATAACATATTAATATCAAATCACAAGTGTCAAAAGGGTAACATCATGTCTTACCAGGTCTTTGTGAAGGCTTCCACTCGTTACTGGGTTTACTTGTATTATTTTCTTTGCTGCAAAGAATAATAGAATAAAAATGCATTTAAAAAAAAAAAATTCTTACCAACAGTCATGGTCAACAACGGTATAGATTCAAAATAGCAACTCTCACAACAAAACTACAAGTGATTATGTGACAATGGTAGATAGTCATAAAATAAAAGAGCCTGACCAAGCATCACAGCTTTCATGAGCCAGGCATGGAAGCTTACATGGATATTTACATATATGACAAACAATACAAATGGATGAAGTTGCATATCACGTATCTGTAGGGTGCATGATCTGAATGAGGACAATGTGGACATAACATCCAAAACTAAGTGTCAAGCCATCTAAGTATATTACACATTTTACACCCGTCTGGCACCATAAAGGTGACAAGATATCACAAACAAGAAATCATAGAATCGATTAAGCATGACAGCTCTGTTATCTTATCCAGAATTAGGAAATAGTCTCTAGACAAAATAATCAAATACTAAAATAGTGTATGCTATGCACATGTTTGCGGTTTCCAACACATAAACATGGAGGACGATGGTATTGAAGGTTTATTGGTTACTGTGGGACTATAATTAAAAAAAGAAGGGCACTATGAAAGGGAAAGACCAAAATGCCCCCATGCTTGATGTAGTATGGACAGTTCTTCACAACACAACGATGCCCCTGCAAGATTCAGCATTTCATATGTACACTTGGCTGCAATGCTGCTCATAGCTAAGGCTCTACAGCCATGTTTAAAATTTTCTTCATGGTTAAAAAAATGGAGAGACTATAAAAGTTTTGGCAAAGGAAATGCAAACATAATTGGGCATACAGCTGTATGAATCCGAATGAAAAACGGAGTCAGTAATGAGCATATCATTTTGTAACGCTGCATCCGCCAAACAAAGTACCCAACAACATGATTGCTGTCCCCGCTAAGGAGAAATAGACAGAAGATAACCAATACTCACAGGAAAAAAGGAAACCAAGAAAGATGTTCTGATCTTCTACCAAAATTGCAGGCACCATTTTGAATATATCCTTATCTATATATCTATATATATATATATATATATATATATATATAGATAGATAGATATATAAATTTTGTTCAACACCATGATGAAAAGTGTCGCAAGCAGAACACAAAAATAAATAAATAAAACACAAACCATCAGAGCAATGTAGATCAAACTAAAGTAAACAATGCTACCAACCTGGAGGAACCTGTGGAAGATGTCTGTCCTGATGGGCGAGCATGATAAGAACCATCAACAGGAAAATATGGTGAACAATAAGTAGCCCCTAAAGCTCCCGCAGCACCCGCCAAAACTGGTAGCCTGAACACCATCAAATGATAATCACTGTTACCCTTCTGAATTATCCTTCTATTAAAATGTAGTTTGTGTTAAGAGGAGTTGAGAAGACAGAATCAAGCACAAAAATGACTTCTAATTTAATGTCCATGCTAGCAGCAATTTTCATAGACAAGGAAAATTGAGATAGAGAGTGAACAGTGACGAAGTACCCTCTCTTTAGCCATAGGATCAGTCTCTACATTAGCATTTCAAACAAATAGATGTTACAAAATATTTGAAAGAGTGTTTACAATACAAAGAAGTGAAGGAGACATTAAATTGCCCACAACAGAGACAGAAAATTGCAAAACAATTCAGAAAAAAAAAAATTATACAAAAGATTAGAACTCTAGAGCTACCCCAAACCAAGCTCAACCCCTTTACCACCTCTGAGCCAAAGCCCAAAACCCAAAGCCACAAAACAATTCTAATGTGAATCTGAAACTTCAAGGCATGAACCTCTCTCTCTCTCTCCCTCATTCTACATCTGAGATGCAACCAGGGCAGGTTGGCAATGCAACTTGGGTTTGGGTACAGTCGAACAGCTTAAACATCAGTAAGCCAAAATAATTGGAACTCTGTGGGGCGAAAATGGAAAACAGAGATAGGTACATATGCAAGATAACGCATTATATAATATCTGTGAAAACTTGGAAAAGTATGGTAAAAGACCCATGTAACGCTAACTATGTAAATGAGTGCCCGAAATCCATGCTAAAACTTTGTTATGACTTCTTTAGTCACCTTGTAGCCTAGCTCAAGAAAACTCCAGGCCATCAAAAAGTACTCATCTGTAATCTAATTTCCTTATTCAGACAAAAAGAAGGGGTAAATGAGAATAAAAAAATTCTAAAATTGACACTACATCAATCCTTTTCGACATTTATCAGCATCGATAACGTTTAGGAAGCTGCAGAAAATGTGCATTTATGTTTTTTTCTTGATAGTATCATCACATGAAATCTTTTTGACCAGTTACTGGAAGGCACAAGATAACCTTTTCAACTTCATATTGTTGAGTTTCATAAAATCAGAGTGCACCTCTTTTGGAGAGTAGTTGGATTGCACTAGTTATTCTAATCAAACTCCAAGCCATTATCACCAGGTTTCATGAGGTTATAGTATTACCTAAACATACCTCTGGAATATTAACCATTTAAAAAAATTAAAACATACGAGTGATTAAAATCATTAAATAAAAAATCCATAGAATAAGTTGAGATTTAGAAAGATGATTTGCAAGTAGTTCCGATTCATCAATGAGATATATTACTACTCCCATAAAAAGCATTAATCATCCATTAACTAAACTGACCTAGGGACCTTTCTAGAGCACAAAGAATATAAAGAAAAGAGACTTGAACAACAAAAAATAAAATACCATGTCATCTCAGAATTTCCCAGACCAAGTTGCGGCTGAGCAACATATCCAGGGAATGCCATGCCAACAGCAGGAACTCCAATACCACCAGGATGCTGGCCCCCAAATTGCATAACTGCAAAACAATCCATCAAAATAATAACATAAATAGAAATGAACAAAAGAACAAGAAGCACATATCTTGATACTATTAATCCATATATTCAAAAGCAAGATAGAACTGTAGAAACAATTTTTATAGAAAAGCTATTCATTGTCTCACAGAACTAATCATGGTATGAACTGGTGTTTGATCGAAATTGAACAAACTAATCATCAACTGCTAATTAGCTTACAGAAAAGAAATTTCTAATGGTTGATTGATTGATCAATTGCAACTTTGCAATTGGATAAAGTGAACATTAATTGCCTCCCAAAGAAAAGTCCATCCCAACAGTGGGATCTGAGTTAAGTGTATAATATTCCAGAAAATGTCCCCTTTTATCAATAATGTGATCCAATAAAATTTACCTGGCAAAAAAGCCGGAGTTCCAGGGAAATTTTGATCACCATGACCACCACCCATATTCCCAGTGGCTCCCATTACCTGAGCCCCATTGTACAGAAAGGAGCCCCTTCCACTACCCTGAACACTGCCTTTTCCTTTTCCAACCAATGCAGTCTTGGATTTACTTGATTCTGGAGGAGATTCCATTTCTCCAGATTCAAATGATTTTATTGACAGAGCTGCTTTTGGTGGAGAGGAAGCTTGAGATCCATTACCAAGTCGCTGGCCCAAGGGCTGAGCAGAAGAAGCTTGTAAAGAAGGTTGTACTCGGCTTTGAACAGGAGGACTTCGCTGAACAGCATGGATCTGTGGCGTAGGAGAAACTCTATTCACTTGGTTATGAGGTGGGGTTGTTTGGAACGGCATTTGTCCTGAGAAACCCAAACCCCTACCCTGAGCCCTGGACTGAGGAATTTGAACAGTATTGATAAAAGAAGATCCAGAAGGTGGTAATTGCAGATTGGTTGAAGGCTTCCCAGCAGCTTGAGAAATGGAATCATCAATATATAGCTTGTCCATGCCAACAGAATCAACAATATTCTTCCCTCTCAACAATGCATTGGATTGTGGCATAGAAAAACTCTCATCGATTACGGAAGGGCGAAGGTTCTTGTTGGCATTCCCAACTTGTACATCCCTTTTCTGCGTCAGAGCACTGTCTTTGTTGGAAGAGCCAGAAGGATAAAAAGGAGGAGAAGCAGAACTCAAGCTTGATCCAAATCCATTTTTCCTGGCAGGAACTGGATCAGATGCTATATTTGATGTGGGTGCGAAGGCTCTCCCAGAACTAGTATGAGAATTTTTCTCAAGGGACTTTCCAGACCTACAAATTCGGCAAAATTCAAGACATATTATATGATAAATTCTTATGAAACCTTCCTGGGAGAGAAAGGGGGGGTGTTGGGGGGGGGGGGGGGGGGGGGAGAGAGAGAGAAAGAGAGAGAGAGAAGATCAAATTTTTTACTCACTGTTTGGTTTGTGCTGGAAGTATCTCATTCCTGTTCTTTGCCGGAGGTTCATACCTTCGTGACCCTCTCCCTCTGACACCCTTAGGTGCTTGATTCTGATTGTTATTGTTGTTGTTGTTGTATGCTTTAGACCTGTTTCCTCTCACATACCCACGGTCCATACCTCGATTTTTGCCACGACCTCGATAATTATTTTTAGAATTCCTCCTTCCCTATTTTAAAAAATAAAAAAATAAGACATACATCAGAAAGGTATTTAACAAAAGGTCACTTAGACCCACACTAATTATGCAGATTGAACATCCATATAACAATCCACCTCTTCATAATGCCTCTCCTGCAAAGTCATCTCCTCAAACTTGTCATGCCCCCATTTCCTGTCATCTTTGGACTCCCACAACTTCCTTCCACCAGGAGTTCGCCTAGATGAAATAAAATACAAGGTTGAAGCATTATTATATACTATAAGTTGACTGGTAAGGATTATATGATGGAAACACCAAGTTTAAAAATAAGAAACTTAGTAGTCCATAAGAAAATTTGTCATTGGAATGGTACCCAAAGAGAGAAGCAATGATGCAAAGATGAGTTCTGTCACCTTACTCCATCCCTTTTAAACATCAAACAATCAGAGAACATCTCTACCAAAATATTTTTTGAAATTTTACAATTGTCAAGTGTTAACTAAAGAAGAGCACAGTATGACATGGCAGCTCAAAATATTATCAATATACGGAGTATTTAACAACTAGTGAAAGTGTAGTTATCATATTAACTAAATGTGTCATGAAGCGGAGAAAAGACACGTACTAGAACGCAAAAGTTCCAGATGATGTATGAGGACATCTAGACGCCTGAGCAAAACTTATGTCTTATCACCGACCACTTCCAGCGCACAGATCTGACACTTCCAAGGACATGGCAGGTTCAAAATGTAATTTCTTAGAAGGATTTTTTTTTTCCAAGTTTTGAACCATTGTTGGGGACCAAATGGGATGCTTTTGCAAAGTGGAAAAACACAAGTTATAGAGGATTGATATTTCCTCGAGCACTAACATTTAGAACCTTTCTAATGATGCATAGAGTTATACCTCGTCATTGCCAAGTCTAAAGATGAAATCAACAACCCCAACCCACCCATAAAAAGTATTTGAGCCTCACCTAAAATGTTTTCATCTTTCACCTATTTTATACATATCATTTACAAATAATTGTTCAATGCCATTTCCACTCTTAAATATATTTTTAGTAGAACTTAGGCCTACTCCAACTACCAACCAGATCCAAAATCTAAGAAGGGTGACAACCCATGTGTAATCTCAGGGATTAATAAAACATGAAGCTCTAGTTGAGCGTTACCTTGAGGCAAGCCAGAAGGACCATATATTAAGCCTTACAAGCTGTTTAAACTACATCACAGATTCTTTGACTGAAGTTAAAAGTACTTCCAAGCAAACAGTCCATAGAATACATTGATATCAAAGGTCTAAACGTCGCTCCTTGCGTTTCTGCTTAGTTGACAAACAATGAGGGGCCTTCCATTATTCATAATCTTTATCTATATACAACTAATCAAAGGAGCGAGTTTGCGATTTGATCTAAGCAGTTTCATTTTACATTTAAACTCGTCATGGAGATTCAATCAAGGACAAAATGGTAACTCAATAGATAACTGGCCGCTATCAGTATTCCACCTGCGGGAACTCTTAAAATCAGAGTTGGCGTTTCTTTTAGTTATGATGACTACCACTCACATGTCTAGCACATGAAACCCTTTAATTACCTGTGTAATAACAGAAGTGAATTCCTGCTATCTAAAGTTACAAAGACAGACTAACTGTGTAATGCAATTACGTAGGGGCTCACAGATTAACTAAGTGAGTGTTCTTTTCTGATTTGTTTTTTAATGGTCAGTACTCACCATTCCAACCAATGAATCACTCTGTTCACCTTGTACATAGTTCACCTTGTACATAGTTGATTAAATTTAACCGAGCCGATATTAACATCTCCACAAGATAATACAGGTACCCAAAAACCCACTTTCTTATAGGACCCAAAAACCCACTTAACACTTCCTAAATCATCAGTTTAGTGTTCAACAATAAGGTATTTTCCACTCAATTTGTGAAGAGAAACCCAAAATATTTGCATTTTTCATATTAAATATGCAGGCAATGCCACAAAAACAGATTCCATGCTGTTAGTACAAGAATTCATAGAAAAACCCAATCGTACATAGTTGTAATAACCGTGGAACACCACATAACTAAAAAAAACCCACCTTTGCAATTTTTCGCACAATTTATTTCTCCTACTCCCATTGGTCAAAATTATAACTTTATTCAAATTCACTATGACTACCATGCTCATAATGCGACTAATTGCCAAAAGCCAAAGCTTGTACCTGTGTCGACCACCGGCATTGTCCCTAAACCGATCATCATGCATGTAAAAAGCTCCCGCAGTAGGCACTGCAAAAGGCTCATTCTCCTTCTTCTCCTCCTCCTCCTCCTCCTCCACCTGATCCCCATCTCGAACATCCTCTGCTTCCGCCTCTCCCACTGATCCCCTCCTCTCTCCCTCCGCTTCCTTTACCACCACTGCCTCAACAGCACCGCCACCGCCGCCCTCTCCAACACCCTCACCACCCTTCTCTTCATAACCCTCCTCGTCTTCTCCAACTACGTCAACCTCTTCCTCCTCTTCCACTCCTTCATCCTCAACCTCATCCTCTATCTCTTCTTCTTCATCTTCCACCTCCAATTCTTCGTCATCGTACTCCGCCGCCCCGCCCTGACCATCCGATTCCTCATCCGAACCAATCCCCACCCTCGAATCAATCCTCCGCGGCCCCTCCTCCCTCCGTCCCCCTTCTTCTTCATCATCGCTCGCTTCCCTCCTCCGCATCGCCAGCGATAGCTTCGCCTCCTCCGGATCACTCTCGTACTCCGTCTCTTCTTCCCCCACCGCAGCCATCTCCTAAACAAACAAAAAAAAAAAATACCCTAACTATCCCAAAAATTCAACCAACGCCCCTACAGATCCAAACTTTCTACGGAACCAAACAACAATTGGAGAAAAATCTAGAGAATCGAAACCCTATGTAGAAGCGAATTAGGGTTCGAATGTGGAAAACCCTAGATTTTTGGGGGAAAGAAGATTGGGTATAGATTTTTTCGCTTTTATGCGTGTCGTCATCAAATTAGATGGAGAAGACATCTGAGGAAAGTTGAATATATATAGAGAGAGAGAGAACGATCTCCTTGTGTTTCTGGTGACTTCAGCGTAATGGGAAGTGGAGGGATTTATCTGATTTGACAGGGGTGTTTTGGGGAATTAAAGACGGCGATGTTTTAATGTGTCAGTTCAACATCTGACTATCTTCTCCGGTGGTCAGGCTACTCTCCATTGGATCACTCTGAACAGTAACCAATGAAATTTTGCCACGTACGAAATCGGAAGAATTAGGGTCCAGTAAGTTTTGATTGGACCGTGTGGCATTATCTGTTCCTGGTGGGGCGAGGGCAGTAAGTGGTACGTACAATGTACCCACTAGTAACTGATAAAAGGATTTGTTAGCATTGACTTGGTATGAGGTCTTTCATCACCATAGAATTTCCCATATTTTGACACTAGTTCAAAACTTCAAATATTGATGCCATGTCATCATGTTAGGTGCTTGGGTGATACAGTAATATTTCCTATTGTATTTTATTTGATCATCTTTTTATTTGAAAATATCTCAAAATATTTCACCAGTTTTAGATGTCAAACCAAAAAGATTTTACTGATACAATCACGGATCCAGACCTTAAAAGAACATATTTATAGAATCTTTCTAATACTATTAGTCAAACTATAAAAATTAATAATGATATACCTTCTAATTATAACTTAAAATCCATTCTAAATAGATTTGATAAAATTAAAACCAGACCTACAACTATCCAAGATTTACAACATGAAATAAATCAAGGAAAAATGGAAATTAGACATTTAAAAGAACAAGTAAATTCTTTAGAACAACTTAGGACACAAGTAGAAGATTTACAAATAAAACAAAATTATTTAGCACAATAATTGCTTTCATCAACATCCCTTCCAAAAAATATTCCTGAAGAAGATACTACACCTAGACAAATTCAAGATTTAGACTCTAAAACCCCGAATTTTTCTTAAGCTTATTTAATTAATTATAAAATTGATCGTCTTTAATTAGATTTAAACTTATAAGTTAATTTAGGATTAATCTCGAACATGTTCAACTTTGTAGCCAAACAAAGTGATAATTTTCTAATCAATGAGTGTTAATTTTCGTATCCTAATCAAACTGGATTAGGCTAAATTAGACCATATATAAAGAATATTTATTAGGAGAGTTATTATTATTTTTGGCTTGAAATCGACTGGCAGAGATAGAAGGCTTTGATGGCTTTGAGGATCTAATTGGTTCGATTCATCTTCACGTTCGTCCAGTAGATAGACAATGAGGTGAGTAACGGATGCAACTTCTTAAGCCCTTAGCTATACCTATTAAGCTATATCTATTTATATATACATGTACCGTAAAGAACAAACAAAGTCAAAAGAAGGCAAAGGTTCCAACAGTTTGATAAAAAAATGGAGAAGGTTGAGTTTTGACGGTGGTTTGATGAGTTTATTATACAATTATTTTATGTATATATATATATATATATATATACACACTATACAGAAAGTTAAAAGAAAAGGTGGGTTTTCCTTATGTTTATAATCTTACCGTGAAAAGGGATGAGAAGCTATGATATATATATATATATATAGAGGATGATGATCAAGTAAGCACGTGCTAATATATCTTATATTAAAATCTGCATTGGGAGTTGTACCTTGTGCATTAATGAGATGTGAGGTGTATTGAATCAATGCAAGGGATACAACCCCCAATGCATAGTGTTGATGTAACTTATATTAGCACGTGCTGATAGGATCACCTCTGTGTATATATATATATATATATATATATGTTTTATGTATATATATAATTTATGCAGTAAGTCGTGTCAGTGGAGGAGAATTGGGAAAGTGGGGTTATTCATGCCATGGACGAATGTCCAAATTAAGATTTATGTATCTATGCAATTAAGATATATATATATACTAGATATAGCACACGTGCGTTGCACGTGAATATTTTTAGATAATATTAGTTTCTATTTTTTTTTTTCAACTAATTTATGTATTTTTTTTTTAGATATGCCTGTAATGGAAAATCAATTTTGAGGGGTTCTTCATGTATTCAGGGGACATCCTTTTTGGGTTTCATACATCCTTTTTGGGTTTTGGTTGGAACTCTTGAGATATGTATTGTATTTTGTTTCTCGATTTAATAAGTCTAAACGGTTTCTCAGAATTATGGGTATTTCGTTTCGAATGATTTTTCTTTCTTTAATTACAGTACCTATTATGATTATAAATTCATCTATCTAACTTATAAATTCATCAAAAATCAAACTTATTCTCTAACAGTACTATATATATATATATATAATTTGCAGTTCTCTAACAGTACCACATATATATATTATAATTTGTAGAGCAAAACTTACCAGAGAATGGAGAAATCGCCATTAACCAGAGAAGGGAGAAGTCACCGTTAACCAGAGAAGGAAGAAGTCTCAGCTACTCTTGATGGAGAAAGTGGAATTTTGGCTCTGTCTATTTGTGTTTTATATATTAAGGTATGTGTTTTAGAATGTATTAAGGTATATGTTTTAGAATTATAGTTTCCATATTCCTATATATTTCTATTTATTATATAGGAATTATAGTTTCCATTTATTTTGAATTCCTATTTGTGTTTTATATATTAAGGTATGTGTTTTAAAATTACTATATTTCCTATATATACAGAAGGGTGGGTAGTTGTGTATTTAAAAATTAAAATGAGGGTATATTAGTCAATCAAAAGTTTTTCTTACATTCATCTTTTTATAGGTAGTATAGATATATATATATAGAGGGTAAATTACATTAACACCCCCTCTAAAATCTGACAATTACAAACAGACCCCTTATGTTTCTGAAATTACATTAAGACCCCCTCCCTCTAACTTCCGTCCATAATCCGTTAAATCAATTTCAATTTTTTTCAAAATACCCTAATTACCCTTATTGGATAACAACTTCTATGTTAAATGCATATAACTCATCAGTACAACACATTCATCTAGTACATTTGATTAATTTATTTATTTATTGATAAACAACTAAAAGATTATATATATATAAAAAGAAAAATGCCAAAAAGCTTAAATTTTTGTCCAACTGATGTGATAGCCATCAGATTTGCTCATTAGAAACAATTATTTATTTAATTGATGTGTAAAAATAAAAAATAAAATTGATTTGCCAAGTTGCCACCTCATTTGCCACCTCTATACGTGCATCTCCATTGTAATAATTCTTTTTGTTTATTTCTACATATGAGTAATGCTGCATAGCTCTTTTTTTTTTTTTTTACTCAAATCTACTTACTCAAATGAGGTGGCAACTTAGCAAATCAATTTTTTTATTTTTTATTTTGCAAATCAATTAAAAATTTAATTAAATAAATAATTGTTTTTAAACAGCAAATTTGACAGCTGCCACATCAGTTGGACAGAAAATTTAAATTGTTTTTAGCATTTTTCTTATATATATATATATATATAATCTTTTAGTTGTTTATCAATAATAATTAAAAAATTCAAAAGTATTGGATGAATTATTGGACTGGTGAGTTATACGCATTTAATATGGAAGTTATCATCACTAAGGGTAGTTAGGGTATTTTGAAAAAATTTGAATATAATTTAACGGATTAATGGACGGAAGTTAGAAGGAGGGGTCTCTTTGTAGTTTATTTTGTAAAGTAGGGAGTGTCAGTGTAATTTTAAAAACGTGAGGGGGTGTATCTGTAATAGTCAGATTTTAGAGGGGGTCTTATTGTAATTTACCCATATATATATTAGAATTTCATAGTTTGGGTTGAATATATTTTGACTAATTTTACAGACTCGATCTAATGGACTGGGTCAAAAGTGATTCAAACCTGTTAATCTATAAGTTAACATGAGTCTATTTTAACGTCACGTTAATATATATATAAGTTATATTAAATATAGTGATCATTATAAGGCCGTGAGAATTGGACATTGAACCCTTAATGTACTACTTAATTAAAGAGACCTTTTAATCTAAGTATGATTTATTGATAAAAAATATTATTGATTTTAGGTTCTAAGTAGCGTTGGAATTGTTAGGAGTTTGATCTCTTGGATTGTTGAAGGTTTGGCTTGTGGTAAGAGAACTTGCACAATGTATCGTCTTCTTTGATTAAATAAAAATAAATCTGATTTTTATTCCTCTTTTGTGAGCAATGATTTATGGACAATTGTTTTTAAAATCGTTTCATTATCAAAGTGTTTATTTCTTATGTACTATGAGTTAAGCAAAAATAGTTATTTATTGAAATTGTTTTTACATACGTGTTTGAATCTATTTTACTTGTGAAAGATATTTGCCAAATGTTTTTTTGTATAAGTGTGAACTCTAGTTAGATTATTGGTCTGTCCCAGCAAGGGATTTTAATACTGTTGGAAAATTGGTCTGTGCCAGCAGGGGATTTTAATACTGTTGGTCATCAGTACTGATGTAGTGTAAAGTCCCACGATGATGGGCGCCTATTGAATATGAGTCTAGCCAGAAGAAGTACTTGTATGAATTAATGTTTTATTGATTTGTATTATCGATCAGTGATTTTAAAGTGATTTATCGAATGAATTGTTATCGAAAGTATTTCAGTGTCATTGTTTATTGAATTGAAAGTAAAAAAATTACTTCTAAAAGTTTATATGCCTATCGAATTAAAAGAAATGATTTATTATAAAACTCTATCGTTTTTTTTCTCATGTTTTTTTTAAATCAATCGTGCGAATATGCTTGACCTCTTCCCGTATATATTGTGTAAAGTTTTCTTGCTGAGCTTTATGCTCACCCCTTATATTTTTCCCCATAGATGATTAACTTGATGAGAGTGGCTTCCGCGTACAAAGAGCTAGGGTGTCAATGGCTTGATCTGCTAGTTTAATTAGAACTTTTGTTTTAGTAATTAGAAGAATTATTTTATTATTGTTGTCTCAGTGGAATATTGTAGTAAGTTATTGGAGGTTACAAATTACTTTGATGGATAAGGATTTATCTAGTTATTTCAATTAATTATTGAGATTTTAGTTATACTACGATTCGAATTTTATTATGGATGAATTATTGGAGACAAATTTATCATATGTTGATATTGTTAAGTGGTCTAACCTATGTGGGACGTAGTCCTATGTAGGTTATGGCAATCATGTCGCCAAATCCAGTCTTTTGGGTTTGGGATGTGACATAGACGCTGTGCAAATTGCAATGCTAATTGATTATCAAAAGTGGCATGTAAATATTAATCTTATTATTAATGAAATATTAACAATAAATACATTCGCCTTAGTTAATACAAGACCAGACATGAATTGTATTGCACAAGGATTAGTCCCAACAAAATATTGTAAAGAGACAACAGAAGAGCCATTAACTACTGCAGATGGCACCAAAATGTACATTGACTATAAACTTGAAAAGGTATAAGTATGTAATCAAGGTATTTGTGTTGAAACTCCATTTATTCTTTTAAAAGACTTAACAAAACCTGTTATTTTGGGAACTCCTTTCTTAAGACTTATTACTCCATTTAGTGTACAAAATGATGTTATTCACACAACTTTAGGAGGACAAGAGATAACTTATAAATTTCTTAAACCACCACAACAAAGAGAACTTCATACTTTTGACTTATTAAAAGCTAAATTAATTACCACATTGAATCTTACCTCCAAAAAGGAAAAACATCACAAATATTTATATTATGAAATACAATCCTTAAAAATAGAACAAGCTTTACAAACTCCAGACCTAAAAACAAAAATTGAACAATTTCATTCTCTATTAAAAAATACTGTTTGCTCTGATTTGCCTAATGTTTTTTGGAATAGGAAAAAATGATATGAAATCTGGCTTTTGGCAGATCCAACTTAAAGAAGAAGACAGATATAAAACAGCCTTTAATGTTCCATTTGGTCAGTATGAATGGAATGTTATGCCATTTGGATTAAAAAAATGCTCCATCTGTGAGGACCTGTTTTCTTAATAGGGATTATTACGGCTTAATGAACGATTAGCGTAGTTAATCCCTTGATTTGTTGGATAACTTAATGTAAGGGTAATCCATTTGTATGATAATATGATATTATATGTGTTTCAATGCTTATTTTGATGAATTAAGTATCCTAAGTGAGTGTTGGGCCTTATTTGCAGTTTCGGGTTAAGCTGCTGAAATTTGGCTAAGTATGGGAGAAAAATGAGTTTTCGTAAATCTTCGTTTTTAAAGATAATTTTTGGCGGTAATAGGAGTTTATAATATTATAAGACTTCTGTGATTTTATGGGATTTTATTAGCATGTTTGGATTGGGTTCCTCACATGTTTGTTTTAGAAAAATCTGTCGGGCGACGGATTTTGTACTAAAACTTGGAAATGAGATTTTGATATATTGGGTATTTGATTTTTTTGATATTTTATTTAGATTCAAATGGGTGGTTATTTGCTTATTTTCATTAAATAACTTAAAGTAAAAGGATAATATAAAAATGGAGAAGATTACTTAAATGTTTTGGATGAAAATAAGGCTGACGTCTGTGCTGATGGAGAGTTGCCTGACTGACTGTCTATTTTCAGCTGTCTGTGTATTTCAGACGGTTGAAACATGTTTCAGCCGTCTGAAAAACAATTGTCAGCCGGCTGAAAGTTCATGTCAGCCGACTGAAAATTCCAGAGAGGGTTATTTTGTGTTAGGCATTTTCAGCCGGCTGAAAATATTTTTCAGCCGTCTGAAAGTGTCGGCGGACAGTTTCAATAAAGGGTTATAATGATCCTTTTGCTCTCCTTTTCTATATAAACCCTTAACCCACGAATTTCTCTCCATCCTTCCAGCCAAGAGAGAGAGAGAATGAGAGAGGGAGAGTGACGGGGAGGTCGTGGGTAGCTCGCCGAGCATGGCGCCTCAGATCCGAAGCCGGCAAGCTCGGATTCATCATAATTAGGCCCGATCTACTTGCATGTAGGGATGGTTTGGCATTTACATCACTCATTCATGAGGTAGGGGACATTTTCTCATTTTAAACCCTTGTTGCATGGGGGTTTGGGCATAAATCATGTAGTTTTATATGTATTTGGTAGTTTTTGCATAAATATCATGCATGGGGTATATATTTGCTAGGTTTTACAAATTGTGGGAAACCTAGGGTTTGATTCACATCATTTTTGTTATAAAAATGTTGTTTTTGAAATCTTTCATTTGGAAATGTTTTATGGGGGTTATTTATTGTGATTTTTATGAACCCACCTGTTATATGGCTTTCTTGGAAAATTTATATATATAAAATTTTCCAATTTATATGGGAATTATAGGAGTTATTTCAAATGGTTTTCTAATAACAAACCTACTATGTGGTTTTTGGAAAATTTATATATAATTTTTCGGATTATGTGAAAATTATGAAATTAATAAATAAAAGGAAAAATGGTGATAATGTGGATATGGTGATGGTGAGGCCTACTAGAGACAGGATTACTGCGGTCCCAAAGGAATGGGACGTCTTGCCGTATCTTCCTATCCTTTAGTCCTAGGCTATGTGCCCGAATATGAGGTTACTTTCTGGTCCAAATAGGATCACAGTGTTTCCTCATGATGGGGTTACTTTCTAGATCCAGGTAGGATCCATAGTGTTTCCCCTTATTTTCCGCTGCGCGAGGGCCCCGCATGACCTGGGGAGGATTTATCAGTTTGAAAGACTGATGTTATGGATTGCCGGATATGGCGGTTGATGATTATTCGCTTATAAGGCCGTGATATGGAATTTGGAAAGAATGATAATGAATTATAAATAACTTGAGTTATTTCTTACCTTTTTAAAGATAAAAAGGGGTGTTGGTATCAAATGATTTAAACTTCCGCAGTTTATTTCATTATACATGTATCAGTTTCATTTACTGAAAATTATATTGCAAACTAATCAATGGTTTTGTAGGGATCTTGAAAAGTATATAAACTATGGTTTTTAAAACCTTGGGATTATTGTGAGAAATGTTTTCCTACTGAGCATGTAGCTCATACCCTCACAGTTTTCTTGCAGGTCGTATTTTCAAGCTAAATTGACCTTAGGTTTTGGGAGCGCATCGACATGGTTGCATTCATGTAGAGAGTATTTAAGATAGGCTTTAAGCCTAGGCATGTATTAATTTTAATTTCATGGCCTGTAATAATTAATTGAGTAGTGGGTGCATATCTGAATGAGACCCATGTGACTACGATATAGCCTGAATATTTCTTTATGTTGGAATATTGTGTGGATGGCTGGATATGTTTATAAATGTGTTTTCTACAGGTTTTATAACTAGTTGATAACTTGGTATGTCCTATTTACAGACGGGACCGTGCCGAATTTTCTAAAAATATTTTCAAAAGAATTATTTTATTAAACATCCACCAAATTTAGGCTTTAAAAATGGTTTTCTTACTACTTAACTAATGGCCCCCATTTCGGGTCGTTACACCATCAAAGTTTCAAAATATTATGAATGACATATTCAATCCATATTCTGCATGATCTATAGTTTATATAGATGATGTTCTGATATATTCTGAAAATATTGAACAACATTGGAAACATTTATATACATTTTTAAGTATCATTAAAAAGAATGGTTTAGTTCTTTCAGAATCTAAGATTAAATTATTTCAAACAAGAATTAGATTTTTAGGACATAATATTCATAATAGAACAATAATCCCAATCGAACGAAGTCTTAAATTTTCAAGCAAATTTCTGGATGAAATTAAAGATAAACAACAATTACAAAGATTTTTAGGAAGCCTAAATTATATTGGCAATTTTTATCAAGATTTACATAAACTTTGTAAACCATTGTATGACAGACTTAAGAAAAACCCTCTAACATGGTCTCAACACCATATTGACATTGCAAAATTGGTTAAATCAAGAATAACTCATTTATCATTATTACACATTGCTAATCCTCAAGCTTTTAAAATCGTCGAAACAGATGCTTCAGATATAGGATATGGTGGTATTCTTAAGTAAAGATTAGATAAAGAACAATTAGTATGTTTTACTTCAGGTGTTTGGAATTCTTCTCAAAAGAATTACAGTACTATTAAAAAAGAGATTTTAAGTATTGTTTTATGTGTTTCTAAGTTTCAATATGATCTTTTAAATCAGCCATTTCTTATCCGTGTTGATTGCAAAAGTGTCAGAATAGTTTTAGAAAAAGATGTTAAAAACACTGCTTCAAAACAGATTTTTGCCAGATGGCAAGCCATTTTAAGTGTTTTTGATTTTGAAATTGAGTTCATAAAAGGAGAAAACAATAGCCTCCCTGATTTCATCTCACGGGAATTCTTGCAGAGTTCTCATGGGTGATAAACCCAAACCAACCAGTAAAGCAGATTATACAATGCATAAGAAGGACTCTCCTTCTTCCAAGAGTTCCAGCTCTCTAGTACATTATGCACAACAACATGGCATTCAAGGCCTTCGGCCTCCAAGCATTCGGCGTCCATTGTCCCCTTCTGGGAAACAATCTTATTCAATTCCAACTACTCCTAATCCATTTGCACCATTAGATTTTCTACAACTTCCTCCATCAAAACCCCAAACCTATGCCAAAATGGCAGTCAGTCCTTATTCATCTCAAAAAGTATCCAATCCAGCCCAATTTGATGAACCAAGGAATGTTAACCCTTCTTCATACATCTATAATAAAAGCATTTTGCCTATTCTTGCCGTTAAACACGAATTCAAGTCTGCAATTGCTCTACAAATCTCCCAACAAATATTCCTTCCCGAAAGACATTGGCTTTCTCCTCTCGGAGACAAATCTCAAAATTATTATGAATTTATCCTCGTGGATACTGACTCTGTTGTCATAACCCATATTCCAAATAAAGAAACTGCAAACCATTCCAAGTGTAGGATCCTTAAGGTCCTCTCTTATTCCGACTGGAACCAAGCTCTTCATACTTCAAAAGATTTTCACAAGAACATTATCCCCCAGCCTATACTTATTTTGATTTATGCTTGGTACAAGATCTTTTCTTTTCAAAATCTCAACAGAAACCATTCCTGGTTCTTTCATTTCTGTCAAAATACCATTCCAAAATATCCAGCTTAGTTTAACCAATGGTTTTCCTGGTATGGTCCAGATAACCAAATGCTTCCTCCCTCTGTCCTTGAAGGATTTGAACATTTCTTCAATTACTTATTTTCCTTACACTTTTCCAACCCCCTTGGATCTTTAAATGGGATTATGTAATCTCTCCCATTGGAAGTTATCCTCCAACTCCCCATCTATGCCGAAGATTTTCATTTAAATGGTGGGATAAAGCTGTTGCTCAGAAAGTTTATGTCCCCAACATTACTTTGTTTCTCTATAAAAATCCAACTGTATGTAAGACTCCAGTTCAAACAAACTCAAGCAATGAATTCCTAGTCGTCAAGTCCAAACAACAAGCAAAGATTGCATCAGCCAGATCCAAAGCAGAATATAAACAACATTTAAGAGAAGCTCTATCACAAGTGGATTCATACGAAGAACATTCAGATGAAGCCTCTTCTCATTCATTCTACTAAAATGAAGATGATTATTATAGTATAGAGTTCTTTTCTTAGATGTAACGCATCTGCCATTCTCAATCATAAATTTGCACAGTACCAATTCAAGCCAGCCAGCTTCCATTGGCTCCAGCACCAACAATCCATTGCATTCTCTTTTCTGCGTGATTCTACAGTTCCCAGACAGCAGACAGCATCTTCCTGTCAGCCATGCTTTTAGTACAGTAAAAAAAAAAAAAAAAAAAGAGTACAGATTCCAGCACAAAAATAAAAAATGCTTTAGAAAATTATTACTCACTTTTGCACTATTCATAGCATGCCGATATTATCTTTTGTCGGCCACATATCTCATTTCCAGCTCATTCAAATCAGTTCAATTCATCTGTGAAAGAAGACAAGAAAGGAAGGTCACGGATTTGTTTGAAGTCCGTCCAAGCTTAGGTTATATATATAGGAATCAAACTAGTTAGTTCAGGCAGATCCTGATATAGTCTCTCTATCTTATAACCCTTCTCCAATTCTGTATTCTCCAACCTCTTTCTTACTATAAGCCTTCTATTTCCTTCTCTCTTTCTTTTGTAAGTATTTATACTTTTGTATTTTAAAGTTTGTATAATCAACCTTGTGTATTATATATTCTGTATTTAACTCTGTAAAATATTATTAGTGTTTATAATAAACCTTGTGTATTATTAGTGTTTGTTAGTATTTTATTTGTTGTTGTTATTTTCCTTTTTCTTGGATTCGGCATACAGTCAGTTTAACTTATGAACCAGACTTTAAAGAATCCCAAATTCCTACAAAGGCTAGACCAATTCAAACGAATCAACAACTTTTGAAATATTATAAAAAAGAAATTCAAGGGTTATTAAAGAAGAATTTAATTAGAAAAAGTAAATCTCCATGAAGTTGCTCAGCTTTCTATGTTAACAAACCTGCAGAAATAGAAAGAGGTGCTCCTAGGTTAGTTATTAACTATAAACCATTAAATAAAGTTTTACAATGGATAAGGTATCCCATTCCCAATAAACAAGATTTATTAAATAGATTATATAATGCAAAAATCTTCTCCAAATTTGATATGAAATCTGGCTTTTGGCAAATCCAACTACATTAAACATTAAAACACATGGATATGATATGGATAAAGGAGTTACAGCAGTAGCTCTAGTATATCGATTATATTATAAGGTTATGTCAAGTATTATACCAAGAGCATTAAAAACAAGTTCGAAAGGATATACAACATTAATACAAACACAATTACACATTCAAACATTTAAGTACCCCAAAGAATATCTTGGAATGAAGTAGTATTACCAGAAGGTATGAGATCTTTCATCACCATAGAATTTCCCATATTTTGACACTAGTTCAAATATTGATGCCATGTCATCATGTTAGGTGCTTGGGTGATACAGTAATATTTCCTATTGTATTTTATTTGATCATCTTTTTATTTGAAGATATCTCAAAATATTTCACCATTTTCAGATGTCAAACCAAAAAGGTATACCGATTATTATTTTTCTAGAAAATTGAACTTTTTTTTTTCCTTGTGAGGGTATATTTGAAAAGTTAAAATAAATTAGGTGACATGGCAATGCATTCTTAACATATATGTTTAGTCAAAATGATCAAATAGAATGAGATACATGGAGTAATATTTTTAATTTTTCTTGAGAATTTTTCATCGAGTAAACAAACACGGACTTATCTCACATATTTTGATAATTTTTACATTATTCTTGAACATTCCAACTATACAAATTATTTTTCAAATTCTTAATTTATTAAGAAATGTTATAAAATGCTAGCACATCGTTCTTGTCAGCTCTAATTTCCTTTTTACTTTAAAATTTTTCATGCTTGCCATGAATTATTCCCAATATTTTTCTAAATAACTTCCAAATTATGAAGTATTCTTATATCGTTTAATTTCCAGATCCCAAATTTGCCACTTTGCTTGAACTCATAAAATAGGTATCCCTTTAAGAATTGAATTCCAAAACCTAACCATCTGATCAAGTGTCATAAATTTTTTTTAAAAAAAAGTGAAACTAGCCATAAAGTTGAATTTAAAAAATAAATAAATAAAAATTCAGGGGTCAAGTGTTCAAGTTTTCAAGCGATTAGTGGATGCTCAACCTTGTTATTTATTTATTTTAAAAAGATCAAAGTCTTTAGGCATGTGTTTGGTTCCATTGTTAAAAAAATCTTTGGGTTTCCTTTCCTTAAGGCTCTTGTTTGGATCCTAGAAGTTGTGAGGAAAAGGAAAAAATTTTTTTTTCATTTCTTTAAGGTACTTAAGCATTTTAATCAATTTTCAATTTTTTTTTCCCTTACACTTTCTAAGATCAAAACAAAGTTGAAAATGAAAATGCCACAAAAAGTTTATTTCACATCTCATTTCTGAAAATTGTATTTTTAGATTTTATTTTAGAAATTTTTTTTTTTGAAAAAGTTTTTTTCTTCTTTTTATTTACTTTTGTAATATTCAAGAAATAACAGAAAACGTAGTGCTTTCGCAATCTTTTGCTGTTTATATTCTTATAATACTCACAATGTTGAGGTTACATATAGGATAGTTGAAGAACTTCAAATCTATGCCCCAGACCTACCCATGGGATGTTCCTGGACACCCTTATGATTAGACTACAGTTCATTGATGCCAACTTGCCTTTTTTTGCTTTTTCCTTTTTCTTTTCTGGCTAAGGTGATGCGCTAACTTGCCTAAGTAACTGAATTATGCAAGAAATCTCAACTACGAGATCAACAGGGGCTAACAAATTGCCAGCCTAGACCTTATAGTGCTCTTGGTTCGGGACAATATAAACGAGTTTGCATTGCCATTTTTCGTTCACATTGTAATACATGTTAACCAAGAAACAACATAACTATAAAATGGGTTGGGTTTGATTTAGGCATCTAAACTTGCCAACTTAAGTAAATTCTGTGGTCAATGGCATGACAGTCTAATTGCATTCGCATCACTTGTTAAATGAATTTTTTTAGGTTGTAGTTTATGGAGCAAGATGTCCAATTGTTGATATTGTGTGAGATGGAGGGAGGGTGGTTAGAGTTAAAGATAGCTCCAATCGGTTGTCAAAAAATTAAAAAATAAAAATAAAAAAACCCTACGAAGGGTAAAAATGGCATACTAATTATTTCTAACACATGAGAATATATAGAAAGGCAAAATTCGAATTCTTTACTTAATAAAAGAAGCATTTAATAGACATGACATCTCACGAAAAGTTTGATCATTAAGTGACAAATTGGCAAATCAAGTTTTGGTTGCACTCAAACCTGTATTGAAGAAGACCATTCAAGAACTAGCAAGTAAACAAGTTAACAAAGTTAACATTAACACGCATTATCAAAGGGTAGTCATGCTGGCATCCACAAACAACCTCATAGTTCCAAAAACCTCATAGTCATTCACAAAGTACACATCATTTCTATGTAAAAAATTGGTTCTCTTTCATTATTTTTCTAAATTAAGTGTTTAAGAGTATCTCAGACAAATACTAAGTTGGTTCGAGTCATAGGAGTTGAAGTGAGAGTCTTGGCCATCTTACATAAATGTGTCCTCATTTTCTGCAAGAAAATGCCCATACAAACCCCAGTAAAGTGGGGTTATTCCCATTCGTTTCTTGCTAAATCCACATCTTTCGTGTCTTATTTTTAAACAATTTTCTTTACTTTTATTCATGAAGGGGTGTTCATTTAACACAAAAGGGTGTGGAAATAGGTTTATCCTAAAATTAACCAATCAATAATTAGGTATATTCAACCATTATAAATGCAATACTATTCCGCATGTATTTGATATTTTAATCACAGTTAAACCTGTTTTGCACCTGCACAGGCCCGCCCAGTCATCAGCTCTACTCAATCAGTTGGTGGGGCTTTCATTAAAACCATTGTTCCACCCCACTCCCCCACCCGGACCGAACCCAATATTGGCGAGGGGGGGTGGGGCTTTCATTAAAACCATTGTTCCACCCCACTCCCCCACCCTGACCGAACCCAATATTGGCGAGGGGGGGGGTCCTATATCCTAATTAATCTCATGATGCCGTTTTCTCAAGGCAAATGATATGGCCCCTTTCCCACGTTGCCTTTAATTCAAGTGAACTCCCATATGCGCGCTATACCCACCTACCTTGAAAAACAATTTGTTTAAAATGCCGTTGCCACTTGCCTAGTTGCCTGGCCCAGATTGTCACATGAGCAGTAATCACTAGTAAGGTTGACTGTAACGGAGTAAGGGAATCTCATTTTACTAATCAAGTCATGATGAGCAAGTCTGGGCATCAATGGCTTAAAAAGCAATCAATATCACTAAATTATGAGTTGAAAAAGGAGCCCTATTTTGTTATCTATAATTGGCTCAACCAGCCCTTGTCGCCTTATGTCCTTATAGCAGATCTCTTTATCTTTGACAAGAAGTATGGCTTTCCCCATACAAGGAGGTCTTGGGTTAAGTCTTCGAAATCTTGAGGCAGAGGGTTTAATGGGAGCATCAAACCCTCCAAAGAAAGCTTATATGTAACTATGATACGATTAATGTAGTGTTATAAGTTAATGAGCGTGAAACAAAGTGAGATGTCAGAATATTTTTTGATCTCATAATCCCACTTTATTTTACTCCCATTGACCCGTGTGACACCACATAATCATGTCACAGTTACATGGAAGACTCACTCCAAACCCCCCACCCCATGATCATGTCACAGTTACATGGAAGACTCACTCCAAACCCTCCACCCTACTCTTTTTCTTGATTCTTGTAGTCCAAAGGCCTATCTAGAGTTTTTCGACTCTTTTTTTGATGATTATCTCAATCTACGTTTTAATAGAACTTACAGCAACACATTATTATAAGCTCTTTATATATATATATATAATGAGGTCAACATATTTGAGAGTATTACATTTTTCTAGATATTCAATTATGTATGAATAATTGAATTACTTGTATGGTTTTGTTTTGTTTTTTTTTTTTTTGCAAATTGATTTACGTCATCAATACAACCAATGTTTCTCAACAACACTTTTTCGTAATTAAGTTTTGGGTGAAATTCTGAAATTATGACGGGAATTTTTGCACCCAAACTTTATCGATCCTAAATCCCTAATGCAATCCGGCTTACTTGTTAGAATTCGTCTCGGCAGCTACCAATAAATGGTCCCAAAACCTTGTATAATAGTGGAGATTGCGTATTACCATTGCCTATTGGGACAGACCACGCTCCTCTAAATCCTTGTTCCCACTTCCCACTCTGCGCACTTCAGGCAGTCCAGCCTTCGCATTCGCGTGTGACAGCGATGTGCTCCGTCGTAAGACAAGTTTTTTGCGCATTTTTTCCCTTTTTTTTATCCTCTTCTTCCCTTGTTTATCCGTAACTTCTAAGAGCTCACCAACTGTCCAACACATGACTCACGAACCAACCTCCTAGAAAGCGCAGATCTGCTACACCCGTCATATCTTCCATTTGTATGTACCAAATTTATTGATTGGTTCACGTCATAACATTGGAACCCCTTCACTCCTTGGGCCATTGCCCATTGGCCCACGCAGATGTACACAAATTTGTGACACACCGGATCCCCATTCTCCCACCCATAGTATCCTACTGTCCTCTCTCCCTTTGTGAGGGTATTTATGTAATTGCAACCATCAATAATTTCCATCTTCAGACAGGCAAATATCGGCGCCCCCCATCCGGTAAATCGACGTCGTTTCGTTGACTCAAGGCAAGTATACCTCTCTTTCTCTCAATCCAGCACAGAACAGACCCCGTCTCTCTCTCTCTCTGAACTGTTGGGATGCCTTGCTTCGTCAAAATCTATGCAAATTCATGCATTTTCAACTGTTCCTATCTCCATCACTCGATTCTTTCACAGTTAGCTAGGGTTTCACATCTCTAATTATCTCTTCACTCTCTTTCAAGGTCACTTCTCTCTCTCTCTCTCTCTCTCTTCTCTCTCTCTGTCTCTGTCTCTTCTATATATATATATATATATATATATATATGCATATCCAGGCAACCAATTCTATGGTTTCCACAATTTCTGCTGTTTTCTCTCCGATGATGTACCAAACGCGGTTGTATTGAACTTCCCGATCGGTTTTTCAAACCGTCGGTGACATCAATTCTCCAGTTTCCGTGCAGTTCATACCGTACTGTTAGGACTCGTTCTTGACTTACTTAATTTGGCAACTAATTCTCGTTGTTTTCCGTTAATGACACCACTCCATTGTTTCAATCCATTTCTGTTTCTCTTTTTTTCTGTTATTTTGTTTTTATCATTTTCGTTTTCGTTTCGTTTTCTATTTTTCTTGTTCAGTGGTTTTCTGTTTCGCTTTATTTTTGTTTCAATTTTCTCCATTTTGTTACTGATTCTGTTTCCGTTTTGATTGTGATGAAACAAGAAAGGGGGGAAGAATCTGTGAGGAATGGCGAATCGGATGAAGGCAAGACGAGAAAAACGAGAAAATAATTCGCGGGCTTCTGAAACGTCCCGAGAATCGAAGGTGTATCAATTGCAACAGTTTGGTATGCTTTTTCCACATCCTTCTGTTTGGTTTCTGAGAAAAATTTTGGAAAAGAAAGTAAAATTTTGAATCTTATTTTTAACAACCGA
Organism: Liquidambar formosana; assembly: GCA_039720395.1. Classification (NCBI taxonomy): domain Eukaryota; kingdom Viridiplantae; phylum Streptophyta; class Magnoliopsida; order Saxifragales; family Altingiaceae; genus Liquidambar; species Liquidambar formosana. The sequence goes on from CM077826.1 coordinate 17,797,062, forward strand.
AATATGAAAAATTCACCACTCCTAATCCAACTAGTTTTAATCTGCTCGATTAAGTGGAGGAAACTGAGGAAGAAACTGAAAATTGGAATTCTATGCTTGCCACTGTACTCGATTTTAGAAAATGCATAATTTGTGTCGAACTAAGACAAACTTGTTTCGGGTTCAGTTCAATGGAGAAACCTGTATTCTTGGGGTCTTATAAAACGAACAAGCGGTGACAAAAACCATTTTTTTTCTTGATGAAGTAACATTCAACTATTCAAGCGTTGACAAAGACCTTGAGTATGGATGCAAATGTGATTCCCAATTTCAGAAGATATAGTCAAAAACTGAATGTGGCTTCCTTGAGATAGTTTTTTGTTGTTATTCTTAACCATATTTGCATCTTGAACCTGATCTTATGACATTTGCACACACAAGGACCCAGTGTTGAATATTGAAAATCTAAGAAGTACACTCTGGCCTGAACTCGGACACAGGCTTATGCAATTTAAAAACTGTTTTGTTTCACCAGACACTTTCGCTAGTTTTTGCTTTCTTGTTTATGTAATTGCTGGTCTCAGTGTAATTTTTGACACCCTTTTTTCAATGCAGTTTACCCCCAGAATTTTACTAGGTACACTAACCTTGATGCTATGATGAAGTAGGACAATTGACAAAGAATTTGTGAGAAGAGAAAGATCTGCATGTGTTATTAATACTGTAGATAAATTGATGATAGAACTCTTAGAGAGTGTGGAATGGACAAGAGATATAGAAACACAAATAATTGTGTCTATCAACACTCAATAATGTAAGAACATCTTTTTGGTTCTCTAGGGTTGCAGTTACTGAGTAATTTATACTAGCAGCTTTTAGTAGAACAGAATTGAATGGGCTTTTTTGAGAAGGATGCAGTGAGGATGAGCCAAGGAGGATAGGAGCAAAGGGGGAAGAAATGATGGAGGCTTTATATTCATATTCTGAAAGACAAGTTCATCCAATATCTTTCCTTCTGCGATTTAGCATTTATGATCATGGTATGGTATGGATCCACAATAGTTTGGTCCAGGCACAAGAAAAGGAAAAGGATTTACTTCTTTGCCAATAGATTCTTTTTTGTAGCACATTGTCTAGGAGTTCCTTTAATGAGCACAACTTACCGAATAATTTTGGTTACACATAGGAGAAGTGTGTGATCTTGATGATTGTTGTGTATGGTCAAATGTTAGCACTGCTGGAATTATTTTTGACTTGTCTGTTAAAAACTGTCTGATATACAGACTTCCTGCATAATTACTTGTTTGTTTGCAGGCTATTTTTTGCATTGTGTTTATGTCCCATACTATTGTACTTTTGAAATGACAGAATCTCTTATGACTTTTTCTGATTTCCTGGCTGCTATAGTGATGAAGTTATCTGGATATTTCCTTAACCTGAAAAATGCCATTCTGTAAAATGGTGCCATGACTAATATATACTCTGCCAAGCAGGGACCACAATATGTCTGCACAAATTTCTGGACATTTGTTTGCACAACCTGTAGTGGAATTCAGTAAGTGCTGATATATCTCATTGCACGCTTTGCTTCCTTTTGCTTTTGTACTTTCATTTTTATTTTAAAGGTATTTTATTTTTCGTTGTGCATTTGAGTGATGTGCAATGTGGTTTCACAAAAAATTTTAACAGCAGTCATGATTTCTCAGAGGATAGTTTTGATATGTGGGCCATGTAGATTCTAATGTTATTGTTATTATTATTTATTTATATTTATTCTAACTGACATATCTGTACTGAATCTTTTTACTTATTTCATAACTATCCCAGTCGTGAGTTCACACATCGAGTGAAATCAGTATCTATGGCTAAATTTACTTCACAAGAAGTTAGTGCTCTTCAGGGAGGAGGGAATCAGGTATACATCAATGCTCTTTCTGAATTGGTTGGCTTATTATTCTCCTCCCCACCCTGCACGCCCCTTCCTTTTTTTCTTTTTTTTTTAAAGATTTCATTCTATCATCACTTATTTTATTTTCTTGTGTTATTGGGATATTTTATTTTCATTTCACATTCGCAGTGTGCAAAGGAAATTTATTTTAAAGAATGGGATCCACAACGTCATTCTATCCCTGATAGCAGGTTATCATTTTACTCGTTTTATTTTGTGTTAGGAGTTTGGATGAGAATCATAGTTCTAATTATTTTTTGTGCTTTCAGTAATATTGAGAGACTCCGAGACTTCATCAAGCATGTCTACGTGGACAGAAGATATAGTGGGGAGAAGAATATTGATAGGCCTCCAAGGGTTAAGATGGTAAGCTGAGTCTTCTCCTCTCTATTTATCTGTAAAAAATCCTGAGCTTAAAGAAGCTCTGTGTGAGATGATCATGAGTTGTTCGCTTCATCAAAGATGGAGATACTTTAAATTGCATTTATTTTTCTAAACATATTTCTAGCCTTTTTACATATTGTATACAGGTTGACAGGGAGGATTCTTATACATATCACAGTGGCTCTCGAAGTCCAGTGTATGAGGATATACCTGAACGCCCTTATGGTGAAGGTCAAAAGTATGGTGATTATAAGAGAAGTCCTGCCCGTTTTGAGGTAGTTGATGACAGACTTCGAGATGATAGACTTGGAAATAGGAGATTTGAAGATAACAGGTCTTCTGATGGGGAGGCCAAGCCTGAGGGCAGGTCCCCGAGCCATCGAAGGGAACTGTATCCGTCCAGTCCCCCTGTGGTGCGTCCTGTTCGAGATATCTTGGGGGAAGATGTACCACCTCTTCGGGTAGGTGAACATCCTAAAGCATATGGTGGTAGGGCTTCTGATGGTTCTGCTCAAACACAGGTGAGATGTTTGCTGAAGAATTATGCTGGGAGCTTGTCTTTTCATGTTTGATCAATTCTCGAAAGGGAATTATATGTCTTTTTCTACTCTATTGCTTTAATTGCATTTTCTTGTTGATTTTTCTCTTCTTTTCAATAGTATGTGATTTTTCAACTTGTTTTCTTTTATTTGTAATTTTATTTTATTTTATTTTAATTATTGTCTTGTTGTCACTGTATATGCAGCACTGCCCTTTGGGTTCTTGCTCTTCTACATTTGCTTGGTTAGATTACGATTCTTTATTGTTTAAGCGCTTTTCTGCTACAAAATTCAGGAATGTGATTTCTTAAGACTGTTTTATGGAAGCCCTTATGATAGGACTCAGATCTTTATTCTGTGTTTCCCTGAAATGGACAATGATGCTGAAACTGTTGTTGGAATGTCTTGATGAATAATGAATTAATGGTGTTGAATAGTCTAAATTGCAACAAAAAATAATATGGTTCATTGTCAAGACCTTGGATGTGAGATATTTGTTACTTCTTGTGAAGATCAGATACACATGTAGTTTTGCAGCATTTTTTACAAAGTTTGATGCAGCTGGCCGTAAAATATACCGTGCAGGCTTTGTCCAAGTAGACTGCAAGGTTGATAAATGGCGAAAAGGAAAAGCTCTTGCTTGGCATTGCCCAATTTTGAACAGTACATGATCTAAGTGCCAAGTTTGTAGTGTAGGAGCTGGGTTGAATATGAAATGGGGCTGTTGAATTTTAAATCGGGAGTTTTTATTTATTTATTTATTTTTTGGGCTGGCCCCTCTTCAGGTGTATATGTGTATGCCTTATCATAGAAAGAGAAATTATCTTATTTTAAAATAGGATTAAATAAATCTAATTTTAATTGAATAAGCACTTAAAACAGTTATTGGACTACGATGGTGTTTTCAATCTAAATTTAGAATAACCAGTTATTGGAATACGATGTTGTTTTCAATCTTTCCATTTCAATTTGCATAAGCTTATCTATGTATCATTATTTTTAGGATGAATTGGTTAGATGCCATTATAGTTTTGCATAAATATTTGGAGTTGCCCTCAAGTTTCTTCCATTATTTAGAACCTCCTTATGGTATTAAACACCTGAAGCACCTTGTAATTTAGCATTGCACCCGTTATAATTGTTATTTTGTTACTTATCAATTACATTGGTTTTCCAAAATGGAATTTTAAAAGAGTGTATGTTTAATTTTTATAAAAAAAAAGAGTGTATGTTTAAGTAGTACAATGGCAAACTTTTTGGGATGTAGTATCATTTCAGAAACTTGAAGGGTATTATAAGTATTTATGCAGAATTTTTATATGGTTTTTACATGGTTGTTGGAGTGATCACCATGAGGTGTGACTCTTAGGGATGAAAGTGGCTTTGAGACAGATTCTCCACTGTCTGCAGGATAGCTGTTGCCCAACATGCGACTCATGTCAGAGCCCCTATTTTGCAGGATTGTTGGGGATGCTGGGCTTTGCTAGTGGCAGGCCCTGTAAATTTCAAGTTGCTTATTGGCATGGAATTTGGTGTGGGAATAACCATTACACTTAAAATCTTCCTTGCAATTTTCTTTGTGTTAGTTGTATGAGGTTACCATTAAACTTGAAAATTGTTTTAACTTTTATCCTCTCCCTCTCTGTCTCTCCTTCTCTCTCTCTCTTTTTCCCTCTCTGAATAAGAATTACCAACATTTGAAATTGGTTGGTGCAACCTCTGTGTGATGTGAAATTTTCTGTTGAAGTCAAGTCCTGACATCATTTACGCTTTTAGTACTCCTCAAATTCTTTTAATTTTTATCTGGGGTTCAAAATTATTGGCTTTGTTATTCCTGTAGAGATTTTTGAATTATGGCTTGATCTCGTCCTTATGAGGCTTATTATTGCAGAGGAGTGTTTCTTCTAGTAGCTTGGGATCCAGTTGAACGGACTTCGGCAGCACTTAAAAGGGCAAATTCAGGAAGGCCTGATTGACTTCAGTGCTCATCCTAAACCTCCTGAAGTTGCAGCTGCACCACAAGTACCACAAACATCATCTACTGGTCTGTCCATCGCAGAACCAGCAACTTCATCTATTAATGATGGTAACTGGGCTTTTTTTGATTCTCCCACTCAAGATAAGGTTTCTCAGATTCCTTCAAGTGCAAAAACACTGGACTCTGTAATGTCACAACTGTTAGTTCCAGCAGTTGCACCTGTGGGAGATGTGTCAATGTTACATGTCGGTGGTGTTCCTGCCACTGCACCATGTAAGCAACATTTCAGTTTTGACTCCTGGTAGCGGGGCCGTGGGTCCTGCAGCTGCATCTTCAGGTACAGCAACATTGTTCCCCATCAGTGGTGGGGATACCTTCACCAAAGTTAACAATGTGGGGCAGTTTCCAAGCATCCAGCAGCCTCAGCATTCTTTATTCCCCAATGCTGATAGTCAGTCTACTGCACCACAGTTTATAGCATCGGTTAGCAGTGGTTTAAATAATCAGGTAAGAGACATGATACACATGACTTGGGTTTTTTCTACCAAAGTAAGCAATTCTGTTATTGATGTAATAATAGTCTATCCTGTTGCTTTCTGCATGCTTGCTACAGTTCTGGAGTTCATCATCTGCATCAAATGCACAAGGATCTTTGAGTATTCCGACTTTGCAATCTTCTCAAGGGGTCCCAGAGCTAATTCATAATACTGTTTCTGAAGTTATATCACAGTCTCAACCTTTAGAAGCGAAATCTATGGGAAGAAAAGAACTTCCAGAGGTAAATACTTCTTTATGTTGATTCAAAATTTTCTGTTATGCATTATTGATATCAATGGGGTAGCACTATTTTCACTTTACATTTTGATGCATGCACTCCCCCTCCTATGTATTCATAAATTTCCCTGTACTCATGATGTGTAGCACAGGAAGTTGAGCATGAACAGTTCTGCCCTTATTTTTACTGAAACTATGACAACAAGAAGCCTTATATCCTAAATACTTGGGGCTGGCTACACAAATCTATCTCCTCATTCAGCTCGCTAGAGCCATTTCATCAGTTAAGTCATAGGCCAACATGTTTTGTCTCACCAGTCATCATATTGACCTACTCTTTTTTCGGCCTTCCTCTTGTCCTTGTAGGCTGTTTGACTTGAATCATGGCACTTCACCTTACTGGTGCAATTGTTGGTCTTTGTTGCAGTTGACCAAACCATCTTTTATTTGAATGATCTCTCATCTTCTCCTTGGTTGGTGTTACCTCTACCTTCTCACAAATGCATTAATTTCTTATTCTTGTTTATCTTTTAGGTTGGCCACTCTTCAGCCCAATCCTTGTTCTGTCATTTTCGTTGCTCGGTTGCTCCTCATTTTTCAGACATTATTTTATTTTATTTTATTTTGACTACTGAACTTTATCTACCTTAAAGCATGTCCTTATATCTTAGAACTTTCCCTTTAGTTTTATAGCCATCTTATGGTACTTTCGTTATAGCCATCCTTGTTCTATGTGCAAGGTTCTTTTCAATCCTCTGTGTCTTCAATCTGATCCTAGGTATTTCCTGTCCATTAATTTTCACTATTTCTTATTTCTAATCCTAGTTTTACTAAAGTTACACTCCATATATTCTAAGTCTTTTCCTAAAATTTTAAGGCATCTCTTTAAAAATTCTTACTACTACTACTGTTACTCTTAATGCTTTAATAACAAATATTGAATAGTCTGCAGGACCTTTTTACTGCTACTTATGCATCAGTTCCCATAGCAGTTCCTGGGTGGCAAGCAGTTCCACCCCGTGGCATGGGATATGGAATGCAATATCCTACAGCAATGGTAATATATGCTACATACGATAGTGTCAACTGAGTTACTTTTTACTTCTGATTATCCATATGATAAGTTACTAATTTGTGGTATTGGTTATGTAACAGCATTTGCCGGCTTTTCCCCAATCATCAAAATCGTCAAACCCATTTGATCTTATCAATGAACCAACTCTTGTTCAAGTCCCCACGGTAGGAAGATTCAAAATCCTTCAAATATGATTTGCTTAGATTATTGCTCTCTTGATTGAATTTGTTACGTTATGTATGCTGGGGTCACCTTTGCTTTATTCTTTTCTACCAGAGTCAATTAGTTAACTGTTTATCATATCGATGAAGCCCTTATATGCATTTTTTACTTTACTACATATACAGTTTTCTGAAAACTTTCTTGAGCTTTATTCAATGGTTTGAGCATAGAACAGTGAAAGGTTATTTTGAAGGAGGAAATTAATTTGTACATAAATATTTTTGTGAGTCATTTCCAATGGCAACATGGCCGTGTGATGGTTCTTTTCAAACAGTTTTCAAGACCTGTGGTATGGATTTTAACTTACATTTCGAAATCATGCGTCGATATGGTTGTTATGGTTTTGATCATGACAGACAGTACACTTTATTTAGTTATTTATTTATTTTTGATAAGGCATGACAGACAGTACACTTGAAGCCTCTGAGGAGAGTGGTCAATTTTCCCCTCCATAAATGATTGGGAGTCCACAGTACATGGGTCTGACATAGGAAATCTACATTATCCAAAAATTTTAACATATTGTGGTTGTGACTGCCTTAACTTCTTTTGTTAGGTAGACAGTTTAGATTGTTCAACTATAGCAGTTGGCAAGTTCTATAAACCAGATGATCTGGAGTAATTAATGTTGATTCTTGGCCCACACAATTTTCTCATCAAGGGTCAGCTTGTCATGGGTTAGGACCACTTTGAATGAGCGACATGAACTACAGCGTTTAAGAATCCATGAGGTTAGACAACAAATACAAGTGGGGCCTGGGTACAAATCACTTTGTTGCCTAGGCGTAAGGAGTTCCAGTTTTAATTATTAGCTATTGTGATTAGTTTATAAATATAGATTGACATTTGATTTGTAGGACTCCAGTATTAAATAAGAGGTTCAACTCGAAATCTGACTTTTTTCCTGCCTTCCTGTACTATTTTACTCAATCCTCTTGTCTTTCTTTCCACTTTTTAATGTAGTTGTAAAATTTAGTACTTTGAAATTTGCAGCTTATAAAGTTACACCTTTATTCATATTGTATATTTGTATTATTGTTATTATTATTTAATAATTATTATAAAAAAAAAAATTTTGAATCTTAAAGCTACTTATTTTCCAGACCCTAGCCAGTTTGCTTCCTTATTGCATTATAGATCATATTTAAAATGTACTATATGAAGTCAATTGGATCATTGGTATATCAGTCAATAGTTATGTTAAAGAATGTTTCTCAAAACTTTTGGTAATCAGAATCCTCAGTAAATTGCTTGGAGGGCGGAGAAAACTTCGTTAGCCTTTTTTTATTTATTTTTTTCCTTTGTACATAGTTTCCTTCCATGGCACCTTTGCAAGGAGCACTACCAAACTTGCCAGCTCAGAGGGTTTTATTGCGTACTTCCAGTCTGGGTTCCCCTTCCCCACAATGGATTCCCACCACAGTCGCTAGCCTATGCAGCAGCAATGCCTTCCCAGCCATCGGCTTATCCTTTGAGGATGCCTTCCCAGCCATCATCTTATCCTTTGGGAATACCTCCAAGTAATTGTTCACATTTGTATATCTTTCTTCTTTTTTTTTTTTCCATTTTTTTTTTTTTTTCCCCTCTTCACATTTCTTTGCAAAGTTGGTGCTTTACTTTTGCTTATATAAGATTAATGATCTCCAGGTGCATACATGGGGCAACAAATACCTGGCAATCTGCCTTCTTTTGGGTAACTTCTTGTTTATCCTATTTAATTCCATGCTTAAGTTTCATTTTAGAAAAATTCTGCTGCCATGTGACTACGTTAAATAATTGAGGGGGTGTTTGGATGCCACATGCAATTAAAATCATTTAGGGCCTGTTTGGTTGTCCAATTAGAAATTAAATAATTCAAGAAATTTTACATAGTATTGAAGGCACACTCCATCATCTTGAATTAACAAATTCAAAACAATGATAGTCATCATTACAAATAAGAGTGGCAATTCAAAATAGTGATATTTCATGAATTTCTTAAAATTGATTATACAACATCAAGTATAGTGATAACTACAACATTTGAAAATATTTTAATTCAAGGTGATAGATTTATGCTTCAACCCTATGTAAAATTTATAGAATTGTTTAATTTCAAATTGGACAACCAAACAGGCCATTATTATTTATTTTTTTTCCGTGACACATCCATGCAAAAATCCATTCTTGAGAAAAGAATGATACAAAAAATGGAGTCCAAGCAAAAATGGACTTTTGGATCTTGAAACAATTTCATTACTTGGAATCTTAAAAATAATTCCATATATCCAACAAACAGTCATTTCAAATACTTTGAAGGGAAAAGAATAAATTCCTTTCCAATTTTGTGTGAAAAATAGATGTGATGATCCATGTTGATGTGGTGCTAGTGTTGCATGCGTGTTTGTAGTTTTGTCTGTTTATTTACAAGTGTTGCCTAGAGAACAAAGTTATTAGCAATGGTTTGGATTTCCAGTTGGTGACAATGTATGCTGTAATAAATTCAAAAAATTTGAGTTTTATTGCAGACATCAAGGAGTTCGGGGCTTTGGCAGTGATGGAGCTGTTTTTGGCACCGTAAATGCAAATCAGCAGCTGGGTAGTGGATTTTCTGCCCCTGCTACTCCGAATTCTTTTTCTTCCATTGGAGGAAACCCATTTGGGTAAATTCAAGGAATAATGTAACACATCTGATGCTGTTTCTGGGCAGCATCTTCTTGTTGCTTGCCCAAACTTCTGGGGATAAAAATTTGGTTGGCTTTACTTGAAGATTTGAGAGTAAAACTACCCAGAGGAATGTACATGTGAATCTCTGGACAAAAAATGGCTCAAATGTCTGATTTGCCATGCAAAATTAGTGTGAATTTAAAGGAGAAGCTTTACTGAAAGTAGTGTTGATATTGTATTGGGATGTAGGTGTCCACGAAGGTTTTTCAATTTTCTTTTTTCCCCCGGTTGGGTCATGACGTCTATTTTAGCTTCGATTATTACAGATACTGTAATCTTATGTTGCCTTCCCCCCTTAAGGTTTGTGTCATTGTAATAATTATATTTGTATTTTTCTTTTGTAAATTTGTATTAAAATGTTTTCAGCTTTCACTTCTGCAATCATGGGGCATTGCATCTGCTAGTTGGAAATAATAGTATAACTGTGAGCCTTCTCAGAAAGTTTAATTAATAATAGAAGGCTTTGTTTTATTGTGGAATGTTTTATTGTTGTGGGGTGGAATATATCTTTAAAAGATTAATCTAATGCACTTCGTTCTAGATAACAGATCGAATAGCTTACTATGTCCTCATCTTTGATTTTTAAGAAAAAGACCCAACTCTTTATCAAGGGCCTTTATTTATTTATTTATTTAAAGGATACTTGACTTTGTTTGCTCACAATTCCTCTATAGGTTGTTATGCTTTCCTTATGCTGAGAAACAAATAGTTGGTGAAATCAGTCCATGGACACAATCTAATTGTTCTTCCTACGGTAGTTTGAAAACACGAGTAAAATATTGTACTTTTGGTGGTATGCTCATAATTCATAATAAATGTGTCATATTCCAAGTTCCATTTATTAACGACTCTCTCTCTCTCTCGCTCTCTAGCTTGATGGCACCTCTCCCTCACACTCAAAGGTGGTTTGGTTTTTGGGTTTCTAGGCAACAAAAAAATAAAAATAAAAATAAATGATGTAGGTTTTGACTTTGAAAAGGTTGGGCTTGCTTCTTTTTTTTTTTTTTTTTTTATTTTTATTTTTTTTCAGTCCAAGGAAATCAAATACAACTTTATATATAAGAGATTTGAAATTGTAACCTAGTCCTATCAAGAGAGGAGAAATACCCCTATGCTAACTACAAGGCCAGTGCAGTTCTTGCACTTGGTTTTATGGCTTTTCTCCTATAGAGCAGTATTATTCATCTCTAATTTTTCCTCTAATGAGCCACATCAAGAACCACGTGAGCTAAAAAACAAAAAGAAAATAAGTATGGCACACCAATAACCACATCATTAAGGAAAAAAGTTCCAAAAAAATTAGGGATTAATAGCTAGCATTTTCCTTATCCAATATTACTCTATAACTTTATCATTAATGGGACAAATCATTATTATTATTTTTTTCCATAACTTCAATGGCCATTAGTGATATATGCATGACACATCAACAACCTCATTAGCAAACTTTTTTTTTTTTTTCCTTTTTTAAATGCATAGCACATAAATAGCCATATCATTAAAGAAAGAAATCAAGGAAAAATTTAGGGATGAAATTCATTTTCCTCATCCAATAATGGGACAAATTGTGGACACATCACAGCTACCAATGCTCCCCAGTAGCAAGTTCATGAATCCACTTAAAAACTTTCTAAATATAGGGTAAAACCAACTGATGTGCACCTTAAATTAGATTGGTTTCGAGACCTATAAAAACTGCCCGAGGCAGCAGGGTGACTGCTTTAGAACACACAGAGAAAGTAGAGGAGAGGAGAGAAAAATCTTGAAGTCATGGAGGGAAAAAATGTGAAGGCACTTGTTGTAGCGGTTATGGTGATGGTGATGTCTATAGGACATGCAACAGCAAGTTTTCGTGAGTGCTATGCCGCATGCTACGCCGATTGCATTAGCGTTTTGAGGCATTCAATGCCATATGTGCAGAATAAGCTCCTGCCTTGTGCATTGAAATGCTTAAAGAAGTGTTTTCACCCTGCTGATGATCACCTATACTATTGTAAGCTTGAGTGTTCATTGGACTACTGCAATGATTTTATTGATGGTATATACTCGATCTCTCTCTCTCCTCATTTTTTTTTTTTTCCTCTTTCGACATTGGGTTTCATTGGACTACTGCAATGTTTATTTTATTTTTATTTTTATAAATTGAACCTACATATATAGTTCATTTTAAATTACTTGGTAGTATGTGGAAATACTTATGATTGATTGTATTATTGCAGATGCGACGAAAATGGAAAGCTGCGTGGATAACTGCTCGAACAAGGACTGCAACATCAAACATTAAGAGTCCCTTCTAAGTTTGTATCGATGAGGACAATGATGATATCCATTTGTAATTTCCTCTTCAATTAAAAGTTTGGTTAAATAATTTGAATTCATAAACATGAAGAATATGGTGTGCCTTTTTTCTTTTCTTTTTTCAGGGTGGGTGGGTAAAAGTGATTATAACAACATATCCAAATGAGAGGCAACAAAGAAGAGTAATTTTGTTCCTGATATTTCTTGTTTTTGGACACCAAAATAATCCCAAAAAGAAAAGGCAGATTCTGAATTTAATAAGATTATGACAATTCAAATTATTTTGGACTCGAGCTGAGGAGCTAACCCTGGCTTTTGATAGGGCTCATGGTTTTCTCCTTTGAAAATTTTGTGCAAGTTCAAATCAAAGTGATAAAAAAAAGAAGAAAAAAAATCATGAGAAAGAAAACCTAAAACCCTAGCAAATGCACATAACTAATGAAAGGCGGTGCCGGGGAACAAATATTAGTTTGATGAGTTGTCATCAAGGACTTTAATATCGATATCGATGGATATATCGAGGATCCTAAAAATATGGATGTATCGGATATATCGTTGGATATATCGACAATATCGATATCGTTTAAAGATATTGTGGATATTATGATTTAAACACAGATATTTTTATTGAAACTCTGGGAAACAATGATTTAGACTCTAATACACAATTTAGCATCAAAATATTGCAATTTAAATGTGTATAACACATGTATGTGTTGTGTAGGGTATAAACAGTGTGATACGAGGAGAAAATAAACATGTGAAAATTAGAAATTTATGCAAATTTAACATCCAAATGTCATATGAGATTAAAATTTGGAAATATTTATCATTTACACAATAAACACTTACATACTTACATACTTACATACTTACATTAGTAGTTTAGTATCATATGGAGTTCCTTGGTGGTTCAAAATCATTATTCCTATCCTTATACTGCCTTTCCATAGTGGTAATATTACTACAATAGTTTGGCCACATTATAAAATTAGCATAATTCAGTAAGAAATTTTGTAAATGACAGTCATATTTTTCAGCAAAACAATGCTATAGAAAGCTGGTAGTGAAGGAGTGCTGTGTTTCACACTTTCACATGAAAGGAAAGACTAATAATGGAGGAAAAGCAAGCAAAGAGCCAAAGAAAAGGCTTATCAACAATCTAGAAAAGTGATACTCTTCTAGGGTCGATATCATCGATATTTCGAATGATATATCCACAAAATCTCCACGATAAATCAAAGAAATCAGATGAAATTTAAAGAAATCGATATATCGACGATATATAGCGACATATCGACGATATCGTTCGAAATTGAGTTTTTTTCAAAATCCTTCAATATTGCAACAGCATATCATATTGTCCACCTTCAATACGACGATATATCGCGATATTTTGACGATATATCACGACATTTTGGTCCTATGGTTGTCATTACCATTTGGTAAATTATTTTTTGGGTGAATATCTAAAATTTCCCTTATTAAAAAATTCTATCTAAATAAAAATCATAAAATAATTTAAGGGGAGGTTATTGCCACCAAGAAAATTCCTTAATAGTCCCCACTAACTTCAAAGATTTCAAGGTACTATAAAAATATAAAAGATTTTCATGAAAACTAGCAGCATTGTTTTACTAGAAATATTGTTTTGAACAACATTCTAAATTTTTTTTTTTCCCAAAATCTATCGTTTAAGTGAACATTTTAGCCATTTGCAGTCTTAATTTGTTTTGTTTTTACAAAAAAATATTCTTGAAAAATGGTAAAAAAAAATCAACTTAAATAACAGATTTTGAAAAAACTTTCTTTTACAAAGTTGTTCAAAATGATGTTCTCGAATGGATGGCGTAGCCAGTTTTTGTGAAAACTTTTTATATTCTTCTTAAACCTTGAAAAGTTAAAAATACATGAAGGGTGCTTAGGAATTTATGTGGTGGCAATAACCTCCCCATAATTTAATTATTGACTTTATGTTCCTTTTTTAGAAAATCCAACCTAGGCTTCCTTCCCATTGATTATCTATCAGTGTATAAAGAATCTCTCTACACCCGATATCTCATTTCAATAATAAAAATTATAAAAGAAACCTCCTCCTCATTGTAATTTACTTGAAACAATTGTATTTATTGCTAGTAGTCCTTCATGTGCAAGGCCAAGTGTGACCGTAATTCTGGGTTAGTTGGCCAAATGCTCTAGCCTAGCATTGAACCAATCTTTAACCCATTTTAAACCAAAAAAAGAACATAGCATACTGGCGAAATTAATCAAACAAACCCAAGATGGTTGGCAGAAATCTTAGGTTGCATAGGATCAAGTTCCATACAATGTCTTGTACAAATCTTGTTATCAAAACTCCTGCATGTAGATGATTGGGAGTGAGCACGATTCGCCATATTACATTTACTCATGGTACATGATTACTCTGCAATTTTTATTTTTATTTTAATTTTGGGTACAATGGGAGGAGTTCGAACCCCTAATCTATATATCCTACTCCTACCTTTTTCCTCACATTTCCTCATCACTAGGCTAGTCCTAGTGGCTTGATTACTCACAATTTAAGTTGTCATTATATGGTTCAAGGCTGAAAAAAGTGTACACAAAAATGCCTTTCAAATTCAGCACACAACTAAATATAAAAAAAGAGCATGTACATAGTCTTGAAAATGTGTGGATCTTAGTGAAATTCGAGAGCATTGAGGACGCCACTTAGTGAAATTTGACTGTCATGCGCACTTCCATTCACTTGGGGCCTATTTGGAAACTTAAAAAACTAGATCAGACTAGATCCAGTCCATAACTATTATCTGGTTTTTAAGTAAACCAACTCATAGTTGGTTTGAAAAAAAACTGAACTGTTTAGCAGGAAAAACAAACTTTTTTTTTTTTTTTCGAGAAAGAACTTAAGCATCAAAGAGGAGCTTAAAATCCCAACCAGGTTGGCACTCTAAGACCTCCCAATCATGTGCTATCAGTTCTAAATATTATTAACAAATGAAAGAAAAATATAAAACTAGGAACAAAAATAACGAAACAAGCCAAAAGTTTGGCCTTAGTGACTTATAAATGTTACAATCCAGCTTACAAGATACCAGAAAACATTACACCACAACTCTGTAAAAAGGAATACCACTCATATCCCTAGTAAGCTCTGAAGTAACAAACCCCGGATTAGAAGGCCACTAAGTAAGATCAGGATAACTAAGAGCAATATTGGCAATCTTATCTGCAACACAGTTGCCTTCCCGAAAAATATGAGAAAAATAAACATTCATCCTTTGAAGCAGATACTGACAGTTCTTCCATTGAATACGTAAGGACTAGGGAGGAGAGAAAGATTGATTATGAAGGCAACAAACGACTGCAGAAGAATCAAAATAGGTTTTCAGGTTTGCCAAAGAGGCCCTTGGTATACATATCTTTGTTATGGGGCAATGGGCTATCTATGCAAACATGTTTAGGGAGCTGGGAGCCATACTCCACCACATAGCTCATCTCCATAAGGTTTGCACCTATCTATGCAAGCATGTTAGGAGTAGGGTTAGATTCTATCAATTGTCCAAAAAAAAAAAACAAAACAAAACAAATGATATTTATGTTGCTTCTGTTTTTATAGTTATTTTTGTAGGCAATGAACATTTTAATATAGAGAGGAGTTAGAAGACTCCTTGTTGGTCATTCAAACAAGTTCTACTGCTTTCGAGCATCATTCGGGTATTTGAGAATCCTGTTGTGGATATTGGGTGGCTTATGCATGTATTATTTTGAAGATGTAGTTGTTAGGTTTTAGGCAAGTTAATTGATCGCTGATTGTATTAATGCTAATAATCTAGATGAGGATAAGATTTCAGTTAGTTATTTTTCTAGGGAGTTTCAACGGGCTATTTTTTCAATTTTAAACATGAGGGGTGAAAAGTGATTCTCGATCAAAGTTTAGTAGGTGAAAGGTTAATTTTTCAAAAAAAATAAATAAATAAAATATACGGAGTATAACTACCAAAACGATCATTTGTAGATTTAATATGATTGCTAATCATACATGTTAAGGAACTACATAGATCCATGCAGGATTTGTGAGACACGAAATTAAAAAAGAAATTAAATAACGAAGATAAACAAACACATACAGATTTACGTGGTTCACCCAAACTTGGGTTACGTTCACGGAGCTACCACTATTTCACTATGTTTCGAAAAACAATACAAAGAAGCGTTACCACATAAACTATCTTGCCACATGAATCCACCTAATCAGCCTAACAAAAAACATCTCATTTAAAACCATGTGTTTTCAAGATCGAATCGGGTCGGGTGCTGTAAACCGGGTCGGGCGAAATACACCTAATTATTTCTCTGTTGTTGATTATGGAAAATTAATTGTTCTAATCCTAATCACTCCTCACTATGATGCTTAATTGCCAAGTGTGCCTTATTGAGATCTTACCGCTTAGATTATACTATTACACTAATTAATCTGTCGTACACACCTTTAATTAGACTTGATATCAACTATCTTGTCACGTGAATCCACCTAATCAGCCGTTTGATTGGAAATTATGCAAAATCAATAGCTCTAATTCAATTGCTCCTCGCTATGATGCTTCATTAATTTCCAAGCTTGGTTTTAAGTTCTGCTTATGTTTATAGTGTCTGTCTTCATCTGTTTGTGTACACCCTGGAATATATAATGTGGGTGAGGTGGACATTTATAATACATTCATTCTTCTTCTTTTATTATTTTTTTAAAATTTATTTATTTAATGTGGCATACAATATAATTAAGGCAACTAAAACCTTCCCAAAAGTCGAACAAAAAGAGATTTTCCCCCCCTTTTGGGTACATACATAAACAAAATAAGATTTTTGAAAAATCTAAAACCATAATGTTTTACTTCATCAGCTTAGTCATCCCTTAAAAATTGTCCTTTTTTGTCTTTTGAGCTGTCTCAAAATTTTTGTTGACATAAAAAAATCAATGAATCAATGTTTGCTTATTTCCCAAAATTTCTTTTCCTATGATATAAATTATAAAGTAATGATGAAGTCTTTTGCCATTATGGGTAAAACACTAAATACCAAAATAAATTAGTGAGTTAGAATGCATTAAATGCACTTTCCTAAAACAAAAAACAAAATAAAAAAACCATTTTTTTTTTTTTTTGGGAAATGCTACATACAACAACTAATTGCAACAATTAATTATAGCAACTGATGTAACATGCTAAGTTAGCATATCATGATAACCAAGCGAGTACTAACAGTTGTCTGTTAGAAAATGTCACGTTAATCGCTGCCTTTTGTTGTTGTATTTAATTGTTACCTATAACATTTTTTTTTCCTCAAAGCTGGGAACAGTCTTTAAAGGAGGGAGTAGAAGATTGTCAATAAATAAACAGAACCCCATTGAATAGGTACATTTGGTGTTGCTATTCATTTAGGTGTTCATCTTCATATACAAAGAGAAGATGGAGGGAGGAAGTGTTAGGGCACTTGTGATGCTTGCTCTAGTTCTAGGGATGCTTGTAGGGCAGTCCACTGCCACTTTCAAGAGCTGCTTTGAAGAATGCTTTGTTCCTTGTGTGATAGAACCTGGCCACTAGGGATGTGCACGGGGCGGTTTGGAATAGTTTAAGGGTAAAATACCAACCAACCCACCAATGGCGGGTTACAAATTTTTCAACCCGCCGCCGAACCATATGTGCTAAAAACCGGTGGGTTAGGCAGTTTGTCACTAATGGTTTGGACGGGTATGGCGGTTTCTATCATTGCCATTTTCAATTGAGTATTTTTTGACATATATTGGGCCTTAATTGATGAGTTGTAAATAAATCCAAAAAATTTAACTATTTTAGTTGGTTATGTAAAGCTTGATACATACTTTCACAATATCTTAATGCCACAAAAAGTAAATTATGACTTTGTAAGAATAAACACCCAATTAATGTAGATGAAATTGGAGATAATTAATATTAAATTAAATTCGAATCTTGTTGGAAAACCCAAAATATAGCAACCTAACAAAGTATCAATAATAAATAGCAAATTACACTAATATGCAACCCAATTCTATGTTTTAGAATTTAGATTTGGTTATGTGAATCGTATCATATCTTAATGAATTAATGTGCATCATTTGAGAACTTAGGAATCTAAGGCCTAAGGTTTTCCATTTAGCCATCCAATAATTGTTATAAGAAGATATATATATATATATATATATATATATATTTATTTGATGAAGTAAAAGTGTATTAATAATAAAGGCTTAGCCCAAGTACTAAAGAGCACCCCCTTCAAGCCTAAGAGCATCCACAAAAAATATAAAGGAAAGATTTGGAGAACTAGAGAAACTAGAAAACCACAAAAGAAGATTTATATATTTAATTTTTATAATTTTATACATATGTTGTTAAAGGCGGTTCGGTTTGATTTATTGGCGGTTTGACAACGTTTAACCCGCCAACCAAACTAAACCACCAATTTTATTGCTCAATCCATCCAAACCGTGCCGTCTTACCTCTCAAACCGCCTAGGTTGATGCGGTATGGAGCGGATTGGTTTGGTTTTGCATATTGAGCGGTTTTTTCCACATCCCTACTGGCCACTCTGTTCCTTCATGCGCTTTCAGCTGCTTGAAACATTGTGTCATTAATTAGAACCTCTCCTTCGGAAACAGATACTAATTACTTCTGCAAACTTGGCTGTGCTTACTCTTTGTGCACCAATCTTAGCACCAAACAAAACCCTGGTATCTCTCTCTCTCTATTCCTGTTAAGTGATTTCTCTTGGATTGGCTTTCATTGCGTGGTTTTTTCACCCATCCGGTTGGTCTACTCGACTACTACCACATCCAAATTTTTTTGAAAACATTTTGTTGTCCAAATGAGAATAAAAGGATTATAATGCATTTTATATGGTATTTCAGGTGCAAATCCATCATCTTGAATGTTATTATTCAAAAATATTAGATTCATGATCTTAATTGATGGCATAGTTCAGTTTTAGAAATTCACAAAATGCTTCTATTTTAAATTTTCATTCTCATAGGTCATTATGACAACCATTCTATTAGATTTTCTCACTCAAGATGTACTTTCAATACTTATTTTGTAAAATACACTGTAATCATTTAATCAGACAAGTTCTCTAAATTCCAATTTTTATTACTGGTTTTGTCTAATCAACAAAATTTTGAATTAAATGCCTAGAGTCTTGTTGTTTCATAAATATTAGTTGTAACAAAAAAATATGACAGTCATATAGGACATTTATGACAACCACTTTGCACACAATAAATTTTAGAATATATATATATATATATATATAGAGGTGATCCCATCAGCACGTGCTGATATAAGTTACATCAGCATTATGCATTAGGGGTTGTACCCCTTGCATTGATTCAATGCACCTCACATCTCACTAATGCACAAGGTACAACTCCCAATGCAAGTTTTGATATAAGATATATCAACACGTGCTTACCTAATCATCATCTTATATATATATATATATATATATATATATATATATTATGTCATGGGAAGACTGTGAATAACGACAAAATCTCCGCCCCAAATTTAAGGTGAATAAAAACTTGACTATGGCGCCAATTTTTTTTTTTTTTTGTCAAACTAATCCCCAACCCCTCCTCTCAAACCACAAGGCACCGTTTGGTTGCACTTATTTTAAAATCTTTTTTACTTTTGAAAACAAAAGGTTGTTAAAGCAAAAAAACTATTTGGTCAGAGGAACTAAAAAGGACTTCTAGAAAGTATAAAGCAAAAAATTGGATTTTAAACAAAAGCAATTAAGATTTGCTTTTAAAAGTCATTTTTATCTTTCGGATGAATTTAACCTTAATTCAAAAAATTCATGATCGGGAAGGTTGTGCATGTCTTAGGTTTCTATTTGGGTAATGATGATTCGATAGACTTTCTCCTGATATCCAAAAGATTACTGACAAAATCAAATTTACCAAATATGTTTTTATTTTTGTTGTTTTTACTTAGAAGTAAAAAATAAAAAAGTAAAAAATAACTTTTTGTACTTAAAAAAGGTGCAACCAAATGGTGCCAGAGATATTTGGGGCTAGAGGTCGAAAATGAAAATATATAAAAAATCAAAAAAGCGTATGGCCGGTTTGGTCAGGCTACCGTAATGGATTTTCAAATCTGCTGTATTAAGAGTTGGGTAAAATTGGGTCTCTTCCTGTGTCCCTTTTTAAAGTCTCTTTGTATGATTGGGCCGGTCATGTCAAGTACCATAAAAATTATTTGGCATCTACCAAATGATGAATCTTACTTAGTGTGCCTTTTTGTGCTAAAAATATCAGCTAGCTCATTAAAAAGTACTAAAACTGTTTTTTTCCCCTTAGGATATTATTGATCAAAAGTCTGGCCACCTTTCAGACAATCTGATTGGAATTAAAAAAAGGTTAAGATCATTATTTTATTCGTTTCTTGATAATGATTGGAATCTATCCTTATCCCTTGACCATCCTTAATTATCGACAAATTGATAGACTCTTTACATGTTATAAGGTACGTAAATTTTTACAGGTCATAAGGCATTAATTGGACTTACCATTCGATGGGTAATGATTTTGTAACGATGATGGAACACAATTATATGAATAATGCATGGAAAGTGATACGATTATGACGGTAGAGGATCTTCATTCGGATAGGACACTTTGGTCATTCAACTTTGAGGGTTGACTGATTGGTACTCAGGGAAAGAGGTCTTAGGTTCTGTTTTAACCACTCCTCCTAAAGGTTTTCTCATGTTTTTTGTTTTATAAATCGTCTGGTGCATGTGGGATAAAGATTAGATGTGTTGGGAGATTTGTCCTGATATCAATAAGGTGACATTAATGTGGGTTAGTTTTTTTATTTTCCATTAATAGATTATCCTTAAATGAAATTAAATGCAAAGTTGTCTGAGAATCTCTTCTATCAGCAAGAGATGGGTTTTATTACAACTTGCAAATGACAGATATTAGAGATAGAGATAGAGTCTACAGAAAGCAGCAATGGATGACAATGGTGTCAAGAGAGTAGTTATCTTTTTTTCTTTTTTTATTTGGTTTCCCAAGGTGTCCCGTTTCGTCCAAGACTAATCCTTCGAAGTACGGTCGGACGCCGAAGTGGGGATCTCTCTCAAGAAAGTTTTCTGCATTCACAAGGGCTTGAATCCGAGACCTCTTGCTTAAGCGATCAGAACCCCTTTCACTCAAACCCACTCAGACCAACCTTCATCGGTCAAGAGAGTAGTTATCATAGTGGTGATTGTTGTGGTCATGCTTGTCGCAGTCGTAGTGCAAGCTGAAACCTATGACGAGGATTGCTATCGAGAATGCTACTCCAAGTACTGCCGTGGAAAATTCCGTGGTGCCTGCACCTCTATGTGTCTACGCAAATGCAAGAAGCCTGTCTTGGATGTCTTCAATTGTACCCTTGGCTGTGCAGATTCCCTGTGCACCAATTTTGGCTCTGGTATAAATTCTTTTTAATCTTTTTTTGGTCATAGTTAATTTGGTTATCATCGAAAGCAATGACAGGCTCTCATACTAGAAGGGTCCAAAAAATTAAGGAAAAAAAGACCAATGCTACAGTGCTGACTAATTTTTGCCTCATTTTAACACAGGGATCTGGCTTTTCCACTCTAATCTCTTACAATTCAGTTTTCATTGAATCCACTTTATCATCTTTTGCTAAATTTGGATAATCTTGGTACTAGTTGTGACTAGTCAGTGAATGTCTGGAAAATCATGGCTGGGAAGCCTTTTTTTTTTTTTCCTTCTTCTTGTTCACACCTATGGCCTGTGGGGGCGAATAGAGAAATGAGCAAATATGCTGAAAATTGTCAGCTCTGTTTATCTATTTTTAGCATTTTCTTTATAATTTGAAGTCATTTGATATATATTCTGTGAACTATGCTTTAATTAATGTTGAGTGTATAATTCTATCGATTGACCACCAAAAGAAAAAAAAAAATCCCCTAATGTTGAGTGTATGAGCAATTCGACGTTCATGGAATCCTAATTGTGTATTAGACTCTCTAGCTAAGATCATTATATCTGGGAAAATAAATGTCGATAACGGTACTCAGTGTAGAAGATGACATCCTTTTCTAATGAGAGTGCACTATGCATGCATGCCTTAATCTAGAAAATATGGTTTTTAAAACTCTAATTTCTCATTAAATTCTTATCTTTAGTTATTGTTATCATGGCTAATTGAATCCACATAATCAAACTATTGTTTCCTACCATATATATTGTTCGTAAAGATGCTTTTTTTTTCTTTTAATTTTAAAAAAAAACACACATTTTTTATGGGCATTCTTAATGTGACAACAGATGGGAATAAAACTGAAGGATGCGTCGACACCTGCTATGAGAAATGCAAGATGAAAAACTAGCTATTAGTTCCTTACTAGTGTCTCTTGTACCCCATGACAGAAATATGCTGTATGTTATGTATGTTTTTGAAATAAGAAAGCAATGAGATATAGCATGTATCCCCTACATTAAGGAATGCTTTCAATACTGTGGGCTGTGGCACATGGTTGGGTTACTCATGTAGTCATGTGGTATCTAATTTTATTAGTTTTTAATTTATTCCTCCTCCCCCACACCGTACCCCCCCCCCCCCCCCCCCCCCCCCCCCAAAAAAAAAAAAAAGAAAAAGAAAAAACCCATCAGCCACACTCTTTTTTCTTTGGAAATATTTGTTGCTTGGAACTTCATTTTACTTGGGGAATGTATTGGTTGATAACCAAATGATTGACTAGAATGAACTGGTTGATCGAACCACCATGAGATGGATTTAAAAATTAAAATAAAAAAAAAAATAAATAAAAAAAAAAACACAGATGTTGCTTGAACTTCATGTTAGTAATTACTAATAAATTAATTGACACCCAAATTATAATGGGAACCCTCCAAAACTTATCACTAGCTAATCCAACATCTAAAATGAAATAAAACCTACGAAGGATTATTTAATTGTCTTCATATAGTATATTCATTATACCCAAGACAAAAAAATCATCTTTATAGCATATAGGAATTCAATTGATTCTACTTTACTCCTTGAATGGTGTGGAGAATGTAAAGAGCATAAAAATCTTATAGTTTTAAGTTTATTTAATTCAGCAAAGTTTCTCTATAATTAATCTATTGATCGAAGAGGCCTTTGCGCCTAATGGCATGTCCTTATTTTAAAAAGAGTGTGGATTTGTGAAGCTCTTGGTTTCAATTTTACGTTGGTGTGTGTTCTCCTATTGATTATATTGACAAAAAGAAAAATAAAAAATCTATTGATTGAATAATTAGTATTATATATCATACGGATTTGTACCTTGTTCATTGACCCAATAATGTATCTCATAACTCACTATTTTCACAAAATACAACCTCCAATATGAGTGTTGATATAAATGATATCAACATATCCTCACTTGATAGTCATCCTATATCAGCCAATAAGGTGAGCACGTGCTCACTTAACTTACATCAACACCATATATTAGAAGTTGTATTCTACGCATTGATACATTATATCTCATAATCCACTAATACACAAGATACAACTATCAATACAGGACTGATATAGTACATACGTGCTCACCTGATCATCATCTTATCCTATTTATATGTGTGGTGCCATTAATTTTTTCGTAAATTTATATTTTATTCCCATGTTACCACCGACTTGGTTGTACGAATTTGTCCCCCCCTCCTCCCTCCTCTTTGTTAACTCTATATAAACCCTTCTTGGGAAGTGGGAGTGGCATTTCAGTTTTAGGTTGGCATATTTCCCTCTGAGATGGAGAGAGGAAGTGTAAGAAGACTCGTAATGGTTGGTTTGGTGTTGGGGATGCTTGTAGGTCAGTCCACAGCCTCTTTCATGGAGTGCTACACACCCTGCTTCATTCTCTGTGTTATCGTACCTAACCACACTGCTTTCTCATGCGCTTTGGAATGCTTGAAAAATTGCATCATTCCAAACCCACCTTCCACCATCCATACAGATACCCATTCCTTCTGCAAGCTTGGATGTGCTTCCTCCTTGTGCACCAATCTCAGCACCAAACAGAACCCTGGTAATTCATCAATCTCTCTCTCTCTCTCTTAGTGCTCATATCATTATTTTTAATTTTATTTTATTTTTTTCAGGTGGAGAAAAAGTGGAAAGTTGTGTAGGTTCATGCTCAGAGATGTGCACCAAGAATTACTTATCTCCTTAGAAGTTAAACTTGGAGGAGTTTGTGTTTGGTTTATGAATTGTCTGTGAGAATTTTTCCTTTTTTTTTCCAAATTAGTGTATAATTAAGTTGATTAAGATGCGCATGAATGCTCTGCCTAAGATGGTCCTACGTTATAATGTTATTTTGTGTCACGGGTTCAAAGTCCAAAACTGCCTCAGGAAAATTACAAAGTTTAGTGTTGACCTAATTCAGTGATATGCATGTACTTCTTAGTATACACAGACATCGAATCCCCGAATCAAAGCATGACACATCATGGTACCATGTCATTAAATTATTATGGTATGCTCTTACAGAGATTCAAGCTGCTATTTGTTATGATATTTTTAATTTGTCTCAATATAGGTATCACTTTTCTTTGCTAACTTTGCTTCTTTTGTGAGTTGGATTGTGATAATTATAAGCCATTCTTTTCTCTTTCTTTTAATAATACTTCAAATAGCAAATATATAACTAGGACATCTGGTGTACTAACCTAATTGAGATATCAAAGTCTCTTTTTTACAATTGGAAGGGTTTGAATCCTTGACCTATATATCATGATCATACCTTTTATCCCACGCTCCCTAATTACCACTAGATTAGCCCCAATGGCTTAGATGTTAGAGTTTCTTTGATGTTTCTACTCTCTTTATTAAAAAATAAAAAATAAAAAAATAAATAGTATGATGATGTATGGTAATTGGTGGCCACGAATTTTGGATACTTAAAAGTTATATAAGGTCGTTTCTCTTTATTATTGTAATAGCCCGTGAATGAATAGAAGCCAAGTTGGGACAAAACGATGGCATGTGAAGAAAAGGCACCTTCTTAGCGCATTGTTAAAAGGGGTTCGTTTTTGTTTTTCCTTCATGTATTTGTGGTTCCAAAAGCCCACTGTGGGGACCTAAAAGTCTAGAACAGCCTTTCAAAATTGTCGTAATCACTGCCATTTTTCCCCGGAAATTAAGATTATTGGAAATTGAGTTCTTTTTACGGAACAAATTTTTTATACAAGTCCATGTGCATGATGGGGTCTGGCAAGTCATCTTCTGGCTCAATAGTCATATAATTATTTCCTAAGTTTTCCGTTTATTCACCATGAGCCACGAACTACTAAAGTACTAATTATTATAGTTTTAGAGGTGTCCAATCCTCCACCCATTTAGCAATGATGAGACCCCACTATCCCCCTTCACTCATTGCAGTTCACATTCCCAGAAGACAAAAACCAATTATATATATATATATATATAGAGGTGATCCCATCAGTACGTGTTGATGTAAGTTATATCAGCACTATGCATTAGGGGTTATATCCCTTGCATTGATTCAATGCACCTCACATCCCACTAATGCATAAGGTACAACTCTTAATGCAAGTTTTGATATAAGTTATATCAGCACGTGCTTATCTGATCATCATCCTATATATATATATATAACTGTGATACGATACAGTGATGTAATGTCACAAGCAAATGAAAACATAAGGAAGTTGGATTGTCAGAATACTTTTTATCTTACAATTTCATTTTGCTTTATTCTTTTTGACCCATAATACCACGTGACCATGATTTACATGGGCATAATACACGTACAGTTTCCAACTTCCCTATCCTTTTCTTCTGTCTCATGCTAGCTGAAAATTGAGACCACTTTTTGTAACAAACCCACCAATGCAAATCTCATGTTTATATATATAAGAGAGTAAGAAACTAAAGGATCATACATACTCAATATTAATGCAAAGGGGGCTTCCGTAGGTAATCCTAGTATTGGGAGGGTGGGAGAATTTACAGGGGATCATACAACAAACTTTACCATTGAACTTTTGATAATTTGACAAAAAAAAAATGCAACTTGCGTAGTTTAAATGTTGCAAATTTGTTGTCGAAACTGATTTATTGATTTTTATGGTCTAGAAGAGAAGAGACGAGAAAAAGAAAAAAGAGAAATGTTTTAAATTTAAAGAAGCTTAGGCCATGTTTGTTTAGCTGGAACGGAATAGATGAGAATTGAATCTGATTCCATACTTGAAGTAGTCTAAAATGAAAAGAAATTTGAAATGGCAGTTTAAACACATTATTTTATTCTATTCCTATTCAAAGTACCTCGTCTAAACATGCTATTTAGAATGAATTAAAATGAGATTTCATTCCATCCATTCCATTCCAGCCAAACATAGTCTTATAGTGTTGTCTATAAAACGCTTTGGTGTATCTCATCAATACATGGACTAAAATAGAGGAATGGGATCAGTGGCATTCGTGACCTAATGGTATCAAGATGGGGTGAACTGGGATGTGGGTGGTCTAAGGTTGGAGTTCATTTAATGTAAGCAAAAATCATAATAATAATGTAGAGTAATGGAAACACTGCATGGGCCGCATGGCTTTGCGTGTTAACGAAAGGTCTGATAAGGGAACGGCTATTGTAACCCTCCAATCCTATAAGTTGCCCCCCCACATTTTTTAATTAAAAAATTTATTATGTAAAATTACCAAAAAGGGCTTATCCCGGCACCCACCCCACCGGCGACCCTCTCCCGCACCCCTCTTCTTCCTTCCTCCTCTTCCCTCTTCTTCTCTTTTTTTTTTTTCTTTTTTTTTTGCTTTCTTTCCTTTCCAAAACCCCTCTCCCGCACTCCTCTCTTGTCGGCAACCCTCCATCCCTCCCTCCCTTCCCCTCCGTCGGCCTTCCTCTTCTTCCCTCTTCTTCTCTTCTTCTTCTTCTTTTTTTTTTTTTTTTTTTTTTTGTTTTTTCCTTTTCTTTTCTTCTTGTCTTCCCTCCCTTCGGCAGCAGATCTGACCAGATTTGACCAACAGAGGCAAAAAAAAAAAAAAAGGCCGTCACCGTTGCCGAAAAAAATGGAGGTTTTGAAAAAAAAACCTCCCTTGCCTTTCACGCACAGATCTGACCAGAGCAAAAAGAAAAAAAAAAAAAAAAAAAAAAGTCACCTGTCGTGGCCCGTCGCCGTCGACGACCCCCTCTCCTGCACCCTTCTCCTACAGATCTGACCTCCCTCGCCGAAAAAAATGGAGGTTTTGAAAAAAAAACCTCCCTCGTCGGAAAACCACAAATCTGACCAGCAGAGGGGAAGAAAAAAAAAAAAGGAGAAGAAGAGAGAAGACGTTGCCGTCGCCATCATCGGTCTTCTCCTTCCTCGGCGTTGCCAGTCTTCGCCTTTCAAGCCGTCGTCGGTCTTCGGCTTCCATCGGGGCTGTGGGGGGAGTGGGGTGGGTGAGAAGGGTTAGGGTTAGAAGGAGGGGTATTTTAGTCCTTAAGGAGGGTGGGCATGTAAATTGAGGGGGTGGGAAAATAAGGTGGGGGTGGCTTATCTCTTTGAGGGGTTGCAATAGCCGCTCCTGTCTGATAATTGTGCAGAATGGTCCAGCTAGCTTCAGCCCTGGCTAGTATGTAACACTAACCAAAGCCAGGCCCGACTCAATTTCCTGCTGGGAACGGCTATTGCAACCCCCCAAAGGGATAAGCCACCCCCACCTGATATCCCCACCCCTCAAATATATATACCCACCCCTTTAAAAGACTAAAACACCCTTCTTCTAAATAACCCCAACCTCACCCACCCTTTCACCCACCTCACTCCCTCCCACACGAGATGGCGACAGGAGAACGGCGACGGCGACAGGAGGTTCTTCCCCTTCTCTCTCCTTCTCCTCTTCTCTCTCTTTCTCCTCTTCTTTCTTCTTCTTCTTTTTTTTTTTTTTTTTCCTTCCTCCGCTGGTCAGATAGAAGAGGTTTTTTTTTTCAAAACCTCCATTTTTTCCGATGGGGTGGGGTGCCGGCAACGGGAGGTTTTTCCTCTTCTCTCTTTTTCTCCTCTTTCTTTCTTTATTTCTTTCTTTCTTCTTCTTCTTCTTTTTTTATTTTATTTATTATTATTATTATTTTTATCCCTTTGCTGCTAGTCAGATCCGTGTGTTTCCAACAAGGAAGGTTTTTTTTTTCAAAACCTCCATTTTTTCCGGTAGGGTGGGGTGCCGGCGACGGGAGGTTCTTCCTCTTCTCTCTTCTTCTCCTCTTTTTTCTTTCTTTCATTTTTTTTTTCCTTTGCTACTGGTCAAATCTGTGTGTTTCCAACAAGGGAAGTTTTTTTGCGTTCGGATTCGGTGCTAAGGTGATGTTTCCTTGGCACCGTGTCAAGCTACCTCCGATTGCGACACGTGACTTATCATCTCATCCGACGGTGGAGGTATTTCTCATGATAAAACGACCTCATTTATCTGCGTTTTGGTTCCCAAATGCACCGTTAACGGCGCACTTCCCGTTGCCCCCCATTTGAACCAAAAATCTTTCCTGGTGGTAGTTCTCCTGTGAGAAAGCGGTCGGATTCACTGGGAGGATTTTGGGAAGCACTGGCATGGCACGCAGATAATCGCCGTCGACTTCTCTCCCTCAGCTCGCCTCTCTCTCTCGCCGTCGGCCACCGTCGCCCCTTAAAATTGAAAAAAATAAAAAAAATAAAAAAGAAAGAAAGAAAGAAAGTAGAGGAAAACCCTTTTCAATTCAATTCATGGAGCTGCATGTAAGATGGTAGTTCTCCTGTGAGAAAGCGGTCGGATTCACTGAGAGGATTTTGGGAAGCACTGGCATGGCACGCAGATAATCGCCGTCAACTTCCCTCCCTCAGCTCGCCTCTCTCTCTCGCCGTCGGCCACCGTCGCCCCTTAAAATTGAAAAAAATAAAAAAATAAAAAAAAAAGAAAGAAAGAAAGAAAGAAAGAAAGTAGAGGAAAACCCTTTTCAATTCAATTCATGGAGCTACGTGTAAGATGGGTTTCTTGTTAGCTGGTGGTTTGAATGTTGAAGGGGAAGAAGCCAAAGGAAGTACGTGTAAGATGGGTTTCTTCCATCAATTTCCTTTGTTTCTCAATACATGAAATCCCTAACCTAGCAGCAGCAGCATACACGAATTCGGCAAGAAATCCCTCAATAATTTCTCAATAATTTAAAAAAAAAAACAAAAAAAAAAAAAACAAAGAAAAACGAAATTCGGCAAGCACTCCATCCCAAGCCAACGTCAGCGCCCATGGGTTTTGTGATGATGCCGGTGAGAGGATTTGCAGGAAGCCCCTTCTCTCCATTTTCTATTTAACGAACCATCTCAACTCTCTCTCTCTCTGTTTTTTTTTTTTAATTTAAAAAAAAAAAACTTTTTTGAGAGAGCCATGGCCATTGCTTCCATTGTCGCCGGCCATGGTTCTCCTCTCTTTCTTTTTGTTTGGTTTTCTTGTTCTATGGGTCCAGTAGATTTGGGGAAAAATGTTTAATTTTGTTTGGTTTTATTCTTCTACGGGTGGATAAAATAGGGAAAACAATTTAGGGGTCTTAATCTTAAAGGAGGCAGTGCCGGCGAGGAGTGTTGGTGGGGGAGGCGATGGGTCAACGCTTGGCCGGCGGTGGAGGCTAGCCCGTCGCTGCTGCTGCTTCTTCCTTTCTCCTTCTTTAATTTTTTTTTTCCTTTTTTTTTTTTGGTTGTTGCTTCCATAGTGGGGAGGCGGTGCGGCAAGGGTTGTTTCATCGGAGAGGGAGCCGGAGCCAGAGTTGGGGTTTTGGTGGGGGCTGAAATAGGTGATGGCGGTGCGGCGATAGGTCTTCTGGGTTTCAAGAATGGCATAGGCAGAGGGCAAAACACTATGTTTTTGGAGTAACGGTGACATGCGCCGTTAACGATGCGTTTGGGAACCCAAACGCACATGGCTGAGGTCGTTTTATCAACTGAAGCTTTTCTCACCGTCGGATAAAAAGTTGGGCCATGTATCGCAATCCTCGGCACCTTGGCACAGTGTCGAGAAAACACGACCTTAGCACTGAATCCAAACGCGGTTTTTTTTCAAAACCTCCATTTTTTCCGATGGGGTGGCGTACCGGCGACGGGAGGGAAGAAAAAGAAAAGGAAAGAAAAAAAAGAGGGCTGCCGGGAAGAAAAATAAAAATAAAATAAAAATAAAAAAAGAGAGAGAAGAAGATGTTGCTGATGGGAGTGGGGGCTGCCCTCGCCTGTCGCCGGTGGGTTGGTCAGATCTGTGTTTTCCGACAAGGGTTTGTGTTTTCCGGCAAGGGGTACTTAAGCCCTTTTTAGTAATTTTGTATAATAATTTTTTTAATTAAAAAATTAGAGGGGGCAACTTATTCCTTTAGGGGGTTGCAATAGCTGTTCTCTTTCCTGCCTAAATCAGCCCATTTAAGCCTGTTCATTGGCTTAATAGTTAAGCCCAGGCCCGATTATATAAGGGTAACTTCAAGGCAAAAAAAATGATTTATCATATCCTCACTAATCAAATATATATTATGTTTAAAAATATATTCTAAATCATTTTTACATTGATGAGGATTAAATTTTGATGATTAATTGGTATAGACTTAAGACAAAATGGACTAGGCTGAGTCTAGAATTGTCCGGTACCAACCCACCCAAGAATCACTAGACCAAGGCCCACAATAACGAGGCTGGAACTCTTGGGCCACTCAGCCATATCCACCCTTGCGATGCAACGTACAATGGCACAACTATGCGTCTATTCCTTTCGGGAGCACTCTAGTAATTAATTGTTGAATGCACTAGGCCAATGTAAGGGAATGTGCTCTTAAGATCGTAGGGGAAGGGATTTAGTCGACGTATGCACAAATTGGCTCGAACACCTTGACCTGTCAGAAAAAAAAAAAAAAAAACTATGCATCTATGCCTTACCCACATCCGCTAAAGAATGTCAATTGTACATGCAACGTATGGTTCTTTTTCCATTTTTTTTTTTAACAAAAAAAAAAAAAAAAAAAAAAAAAGGCGTACGGTTCTTTTTCGTCATATATAAAAATAAAAAATAAAAAACAAAAAAAACATATGGTTCTCTTTTCCCCCCTAAGCGACAGAAAGAACTCAAATCCCCCGATATCTACTTCATTTAATATTAAGGTTAAGTTTCTGTTAAGTTTCCAACTTGAAAAGCCTAAATTTATAAGTGGAGGGCCCAACAGGTATATGAAGACATGTTAAACTCGATATTTAATCGATATGGGATGTGGTATATTTCCAACACTCCCTCTCACGTGCAGGCCTAACAAGACAATAACGAGCCTGTCACGTGGACAATAAAAACGGGCTTACGAGTGAAACGAGCCCAAAAAGACATGCTCTAATACCATATTAGAACACCACTTGACGCCAAAAGCTTAATCTTTTTACAGTTTTGAATCTGTAATGTTTTCTTTATAAGAGAGAGATACTATCACGTAAGGGTGCAATTTGGCTCGGCTTGGATCAGCATGGCCAACCCGTAGGTGGCTATAACCAAACCAACCAAGCATCAATCGGTTTTCATTTTGTTAACTTACAACCAAACTATATACTAGTGAAACCAACCAAACCAATCCAACCTAACCTACGCAAAGTTCGGGTTCGATTCAATTCAAATTGGTTTGGTATGAAAAATATTTTTTTTTTCGTATAACAAAACAATAAAGATTACTACAACAAAGAGATACCTAAGTAAAAAAATCAACAAAAGACAAATTTTCTCTATATAGAAAATAAATACTTCATTAAAATATGGAAACAAAATGAAGATTAAAATTGGAACAATTGTAAATCACATACATACATATGAAGGGAGATGATCGAGTCTAAACCATCCCGGATGAGATCACACCGCTTAGAGTTGTGTGTGGCTTTCATGCACGATGGTCCAAACCTTATTATTTTTGTACATATGTATAGTTAACATTATATTATATACATATGTATGTATAAGATTGGTTCTCGAGTTGAGTTGTTTTATCCAATGTCTCAACTCAAAAAACCAAACCAAATTAAGGTCGGTTCTTAATTTTTAAATTCAAGTTCGAATCAAGATAACACAATAACAAAACCAAACAAACCCATGAAGTCAAATTTAGTTTGATTCTCAATTTACACCAGCCAAGTTGCACCCCTACACTACAAGTTGACTTGAATGAACTGTGAACACATTAAACATACTTCTATTTGGGAAAACCTCCATCATTAAATTCTATTAATTAAGGGTGTATTTTATTCCAATATATAGATCTTTTGTAATCCAGCATTAATTGAAATCCTTAAATGACATTTCCATCTAGTGGCAGCAGGTAATTAAGCACTTCACTTTATGCTTGGAACTCAAGCCCAAGGGCCTATAATTTAAGGTTTGATCCTTTCAGCTTTCAAAGGACAAGAATTTTGAGAGAGATTAGACAAAGAAAGAGAGCAGCTATGGATGCTAATGCTGTGAGGATACTTGTGGCAATGGCGATGGTTTTCATGATGCATTCGGCGGTTGAAGTGCAAGCCACAGATGAAAACAGAGCTTGTTTAGTAGAATGCATGATAAAGTGCCATTTAAGTCCCCCGTGTTACGCTGAATGCTTACTTGAATGCGCGTTTCCAGCGCCGCCGGCATTCCCTCCCCCATCGGAATACCCTCCCCCATCAGAATACCCGCCGCCATCGGAATACCCTCCCCCATCGGAATACCCGCCGCCGTCGGAATACGGGCCACCGTCGGAATACCCGCCGCCGTCGGAATACGGGCCACCGTCGGAATACCCGCCGCCGTCGGAATATGGGCCACCGTCGGAATTCCCACCCCCGTCGGAATACGGGCCACCGTCGGAATTCCCGCCCCCGCCCCCGCCCTCGGCCTCTGATGCACTCTACAATTGTTATCTTAATTGTGCAGATTCCGTGTGCTCAGGTATCAAATTAAGAATTAACCTCAACCTAAATCTACTATCTATATGGATTAAGATCCTCTCAATTAACTAGACCATTTAGTGTGAAATTTGGGTCATTGATATTTGATGGGTCTCACATAAAGTAATGACTCTCACATGATATGAATGATTCAAATTTTCCTGAACCATCTACTAAATGAAGCGAAACCTTTCTTTTATCTATATACCTATATATTCATTTATATACCTATATATTCATTGCTTGCATAGATGCATATCCCCACATGCATGAGTTTGTAATGTTTTGTGTATTAACAATTAAAGGGTCTTTTTTTTTTCTTTTTCTTTTTTAACTACTCCTATTATTATTCGCATCCAATTCACACAATTCAACCAACTTTTTTGAAATAATATTTTTGTTAATTTTCTCTAAAATTATTTTGGGTATATATATATATATATAGCTTTGATCATGTGCGAGATATCCCGGATATCCTGTTTGATCACAGCCGTCCGTGAGCAACACGCACGTGCATGTGAATGCGCGCATGTTATCCACGGATAGCTGTGATCGAATGGGATATTCCGGAATATTCTGCACATGATCAGCACTATATATATATATATATATATATATATATATATATATATATATATATAAGATAGATAAAAAAAAAAAAAAAAAAACAAAAAAAAAAAACATGTTCATGTTGTATGATAACATCTCATTTTAAGAAAAAATAAATAATATTGCTATATATGCATTTAAATATACGAACACATTTACAAGAATCTTTAATGGTGTTTCTAAATGTGGCAGGTGTGGAAAAGGTGGAAGACTGTGTGGATTCCTTGGAGGACTGCTCTAAGAATTGTGACCAGAATCACAACTAGTTTCTAACTAGCAATCGATGTACCCCCATGAGAATATACATGTACTTCCTATCCTAAAATAAGAAAGCTATGTGATGCATCTAAGACTAATGAATGCTTTCAATTATGGGCCATAGCGCCTGTTTGATCTATCGTTTTCCATTTCTTTTTCTCCAGTTGTGGACAATATTATTTCTTTTCTTATTCTTTTCTTTTTTAGTATATTAGAGGAAAATTGACTTCTAAACCTACGGCTATTCAAAATCCTTGTGCTCCCAAGTACTATAACTTGGTCGCAAGTGGTATAGACTATATTGTTTCATGGCTTCTAAAGAGGTACATGTCAAAAACACAATAGACAATCATTTTCTAATTAGCTGATTAGTAAATAAAGACGAGTATCCTTACTAGGATTTAAAATTAGGCATGGGGTGCAATGCTCTCAAGCTTTATCATCCGACTTAAATGACATCTTTTATCATTCGTTATGTCATAAAAACATTTTTTAAAATTTATTCGTGGCCCTAAAACACAAGCCCCCTCCCCACACCCCACAACAAAAGAAAAGAAGTCTACATTTTTCCTTTACGAGTATCCTTCTTAAAGAAGCCATTTCTACATATAAATCGTAGGACAAATTTGTGGTAAGTTTTTTCATGTACGTACCCCATCAATTAGTAAATAACAAACAAATTATGGGTCCATAATAATACCACGAATCAATAGTGTTGATTCCTTAAAGTCCTGAACAATCACCAAATTAAGTTAAAGATGAGCAATAGGATGCAAGGATTTGAACACTATAATAGCCTAATAATTTTGCAGTCATCTAAATATCCATCTTCATGGTGCAAAAGGGAGTCCATCGCGACAATGATGGCCTAATGGGCCAGGCACTTCTTCCCCTTTCAATGGGGATGTATTCATGTCGAGTAGTGGTAGAGTATATTTAGTTCTATCTGGTGTTCTTAACTATTACTATTAAATTAGAAAAATGAATAAAAATTAAAAAGAAAAAGGTGTAAAAGGGAGTCGATGATCAATGGACCAATCAAAATGTAAGAAAATTCATCAGAGTTGAAAGAAATAAAATCACAAATTGTAGTTTTATGACTATAATTTAAACTGCAGTGCATGACCCATAACCTTGGTTATGATTGCACCAAGTCTATTGAACAAAGCTGACTAAAATGCCTATGGATATATTATAATTTGAACTAAAATTAAACGGGGGGATTTTAGATTGGTCAAGTTATAGGAAAATAATTACAGTTAGTAGTTGTTTTTAGTTAAGTTAGTAGTCATTTTCTAGGAAGTCAGTAGTAGTTCGCATTGAACTGTAATTACTTTTCAGTAGCCCAACCGATCTAAAATTCCCCCAAAATTATGTTGGAAATTATATGTTACTTTTATAATTCTGTCAAAACAGTAAGCATATAAAACACAAATAAAACGAAATAAATTATGAAAAATCACAAGCTTACAGTACGCAGAAGATGATTAAGGGCCCGTTTGGGAACGCTGTGGCTTTTAGAGCTTTTGCCTTAGAAGAAGAGAAATGGAAGCTAGTGTTTCTAATTGATTATTGTATTGCGTTTGGGAATTGTATTTCAAAAGTGCTGTTGGATGTTGAAAGTACTTTTCTACCTGTTTGGCAAGTAAAGTCCTGAAGTGACTTGTAATTCTGAAATGACACTATTACCCTCACCAATTTGGCAATAAATACTATGTAAAATTGCATTTGCTATGATTTTATAAAACTGCATAAGTTAATTAAAAAAAATTATGTAAAAAGAGGATAATATAATAAACCACAAACCAACTATTCAAAATATTATAAAATTATTTAAAAAGAGGATAATATAAAAAGAGCATATTTGCTACGGAATTGTAGGGAATGGTTGCTGGGGTGTGTTTTTCCCTTCCTTAATTAATCAACCGTCCACCACCATGTGGGTTGTCAATTTCTTATGGTGAAAGAAAATGGAAGATAAAAGGATCTAGGATTTGAAGAAAAAGGGGCTTGGGATGAGAAAATAGAGAAAGGGTGAAAGGGGGTAGGTTTAGCTGCAAGATTCGCCGGAAAGAGCGACGCATAGTCACCGGAAATATAGATGGATAGTTGCTTGAAGGATAGACGCACAGTTCCGGACAGCAATCATCATCTAAGTTTCAACAACGAAGAGATGAGCTTTCTGCAAAAATGGAAATGGCAGTCTAGGATTGGGGGTTGATTGTGATGCTTAGGGATTCAAAGGGTATTTCCTTTCTTCATGTTTCAATTTTAAGGGTGTATCTGGTATTTTGAAAGATTCATTAAATGAAAATTGGCTTCCCGCATCACGTTCCGGCCACGTTTTGGAGAAGCAGCCATCATCTTGCTTCAAGGCCAACGCGCGTTGGGGCTTAGAATCACTTTTAACTTTTTTATCCAAACAGACTCAAACCGTGCTTTTGGGTCCTAGAAGCACGTTTGGGCTGGCGAGAAGTGTTCCCAAATGGGCACTAAAATAGAAACAGAATGATCAAGGCTAGCATTTGACGCTATATCCTTAAAACAGATTTCGCCTCTCACTTGGCGCTTTGAGTCGCTTGGATGTTTGCCTCCTAAGACAAAATGATTTACGCGCATGTGTTTTACCCAATGTTGGCTAGGTCCTCCCCCCTCATAAAACTTGGATGCCCTTTAATTGATGCAATGAGTTGACTCCATTCATTGATTATTAAAACCACCCCAAACCTATGCTTTTATTACTGACTTATGACTTCTTTTCAACCTAATTCATCTCAATCCTAGCAGATTCTTGCATTTACTATAGCATTGATTATGATTAATTTCCACTTAATTATAATCAATGCTATATAAACCCTCATTAAAGCATAGGGAAGTTGGTCCTTAAATAAAGAAAAGAAGAACAATAGGATGGAGAAGGGAAAACCCAAGTCAGTGGTGATGGTTGTACACTGTACTGATGCTGGGGATGCTTGTGCGGCAGTCCTCAGCTACCTCTTTCCCAAGATGCTATGTCACATGCTTCCTTTCCAGTGTTCTCACAACAGTAATTAATTAACAACTCTTTTGACACACTTACAATGTCTGTGGCCACATGTGCTCTGCAATGCTTGAAAGAATGTCTTCAAACCAAGCCCTCCTTTTGATAACCACCACTTCCGCAAAACTTGGATGTGCTTCCTCGTGCACAAATTTCAGCACCATACAATACCCTGGTAAAATTAATCTTGATCTCTCTTGAACCCATAAAATAAATAAATAAATAAATAAATAAAATTCAATCTCTCTCTTTGTCTTTCTCTCTCTCTCGTAGTTTCCATGTTTTTGTTCGCCAGATGGAGAGAGTGGGAAGCTGTGTGGATTCTTGTTCAAATATGTGCACCAAGAATTAGAAGAATTACAAAACTCCTTAGAAGGCTCTGTTTGTTTTGTGACAATGGATATCAGGACTCCTCTAATAATAGAACAATGTCATAAATTTTCCACTTAGGGAGCCTTACTTTAATATAAAAGGGAATTATCTTATTAAAAAAACGTTTTATCATTGCATTTTGTAATGACAAACATACCAAGGCTGTGAAAATTTAAAATAATAAATGATTTCTCACCACTCCTACCTCCTATTCTATTTTGTTCTTATTTTTTAGTCTTGATTTTTCTGTCATTGCAAAATGCACCAAGAGTGCTCGTCTTCGATGGGCTTACATTTCTGTTATTACTAAGTAATCAATACAAATCCCAAAAATGTCACCAAGAAAATCACAAAATAGTGCTGGATCTAACTAGATAATATCCACTACGGGGACCATTTGATTTTGGTAGAAATCCTCCATCACTCTACATACAAACATTGAAGAAGCCACCTAGATCAGATGGTAAAGCTTGTGGAGATGTACCTTTTCACAAGGTTTAAATCCTCATTAGGCTCCCGATTTCATCATTTACTTACAAACCCACTAACCGTATAAACATTGACGTCCCCAGCTTAAATGACTAGAACACCATGTCTCCTAGTTGAAATGATCAAACAGTCGCATGGATTAGGAAATGAGAAACATCAAAAACAAGGAAATCCATTTAATCCACATCAAGTAGATACTCTCAAAGCAAAGACCAAATTCTGGTACCATGTCACATTACTTCAGACTTTAATCTTGTTTCCAATCCGGATTTCTGAACCAAAATAAGTTAATATGGCATTCATTATAATGCCAATGGAGAAAAATATAACCCTAAAAGTTTTAGGCTAAAACTTAGCTTGTAAACCAAAAGTGGAGGGTCTGTTGATTTCATCAATACCTTGATATGAGAATACATTATCAAGGTATTGATAAATCTACTTTTCTCTGGAGTCTAACAAGCATCTATATAAAGACACTGGCCCCTTCCAGGCAACTAAATTTCCCCCCACTTTATGTATTTTATATAACATTAAGGTTCCCTTCTAGGTCAATGTAATCTTCAATCCAGAATAAAAGTTTCCTATCCGAATCATCTTTCCCTGTTCTGCTCTATTTAAAGCCATATTCCCATTCTAATCATTTCTTTTTTCAGTACCTTGGCTCACTTTTTTAGCCACCTTCATCCTTATGCTGCCTTCCAACTTGAATCATACTGTTAAAGGCAAGCGCATGCAAAATCATACACCCCAACCTTAGTGTCCTCCCCTTAATGGCTGGTAAAATCATTCATAAGCAGTAAGAAAGCAACTTAAACCCCGCTCTTGATGTAAGCCTATTGTCGTTACTCAATAGTATGAATGATGTATATTAATGTACAAAATGAGCCCCCACCCCCACCCCTGCGCGCGTGGGCAGCAGGTGGTCCCTTCTTCTCAAGGAATAAGAAAGAAAAGAAAGAAAAAAGCAAGATACCAATTGCAGAATAGCATCCATTGTTCATCATACTCCAAGAGATCATGAATCTACATGTTGAAATGTCCAGACTATAACATCAAAACTAAAAAGACACTTATCACGATAAATCAAAGTTCATCCACAAGTGTGCCATATAGTATGATGATTGCATCATGAGTGGCTCAACCTGTTCCAAATACAACTCAGACTATCGATGTTATAACAATCTATTTTCTAAGGCATTCCAGTAGGGGGAATATCAAAAGACCAATCCAAACATTCAATAACAATCTATTTTTTAAGGCATACCTGTAGGGGGAATATAAAGAGACCAACCAAAACATTCAACATGCATCAATGCAGTTCCATTATAATCCAAATGAGAGGGACAACTGTAAAACTATGCCAAGCACTCCACATCGTTAAAGCTAAATATTATGCCATATGAAACCAGGATTTACCCAAAAAGAAGTAGAAACATTCTGTCAAAGACTGGACTCTAGATAAACAACAACAAAATGGATACGACTCTGCAGCATAGGCTCTTACCAACACTAAACAAGTCTCTCTCCTTCTTTTTTTTTTTTCTTTTTTTTTTTTTTTTTTTTTTTCCTTTTTCCTCCTCCCCCCCTCCCTTTTTTTTTTCTTTTTTCTGAAGGTGAAAATGACAACAACCTGGGTTGAATTCCCCGCCGAAAATTGGATACTCTACACATTAATGAGGAGCACCTTTTAATCATCTGTGGCCTTGGGAGAATTTTCCGGTGTCTTCAGAGTAGAAGCAGTCTTACCATTATGTGCCGCAACAGCTGCGCAAAAATCTTCTACTATGGAACCATCCTTGAACTTCAGAGCAAATGTAGAAAGACCATCCTTCCCTTCACCAGTGCTATTCACGCAGGCAAAAGTGATGCCTCTCTTCTCCATATTGGTGAGCTTCATGTCCGGGTAAAGACTAGCATTCAAAATCAATCTGTAATTTCCCCTGGCTCTCATAACAAGTCTAGCTTTTCCTGTCCCAGTTGTGGAGACATTCACCTTTAGTTCTCCCTTCCCACGCTCCTTCCAACCTCCGTCAAGAAATTCAAACAGCACAGAATCAGCTGAAAAAACCGAAACCTCATTCTCTTCCCCTGTTTCAATGGGAACCTCATGCATAGATGGAAAACTGCTTCCCTCGGTCTTAGAAGCAATGGACGTCCCTGATGTGCCAAAGAGGGAAGAATTTCCATTATTAGAGAGACCGAAACCAAAAGAAGGATAAGAAGGCTGGTCACTTTTCAGTCCAAAAAGAGACCCAGAACTAGCACCCGATTGAGACCCATCTTTGGAAATTGACCCAAACGAGAATGTAGAACTGGAAAACCCAGTTCCAGCAAGTCCTGTAAAGGCATTTTGGCTACTTGAAAGCTGTTGAAATGAATTCAAACGAGTAGCATCTGCACTTGAATCTATATTTTCGCTACTTCCATCCTTACCTTCATTCTCATTTTTATCACCTTCCGTAGATTGTTCATCATCGACCTCAGGTTTGGCTGCCTCACTGATAGTATCACTGTTCTTATCCTTGGCATTCTCTGTACATGCAGCAGATTCAGCCAGTGGCTCATCAGTCTTGCTTTCCGACTGATCTTCACTCCCATCTTGCCCCTTTTCAGTTTCTTTGCTTGCATCATTTTCTCCATTCACATCTTTTCCCTCTTCAGTTTCCTTTCTGCCATCATCTGTTTCACCCACACCTTCTGAAAATGTTTTCTCACTAACAGCTTGAGCTTCAGTTGTATCTTCAGCAGGGATTGCACTGGATTCAGTAGGAGGGACCAAGCGGATCCCAGCAAAAGGGTTAGAAGTGGGGGCTGATGTGGTTTGTTGACGACGAACTTTCACAATTCTTCTGGCAGCCAGCACTTCATCACTAGCTCTCTTGAAAGTTCCAGTCTCCTGTTCAGGAGCATCTTCCTCATCATCAAGACCGGGGTTTTCTCGAGAGAGTTCCCTTCCGGCAGCTCTCTTCTTTGAAGGTGGAAGGGAATTTTCCGCATCCGCCATTGAAAAATTAAGATAAACAAACCACTACTTATGATCTGTGGGGTCTACGATGGAACAATGATAAGTTCTGCAGAAGATAACAAATAAGCAACCAAAAGGCATGATTACCAATAAAATTTAAGGAGTAAACAATACTTTGAGAAACCATCAAGTTATCTTCCCTCACGAAAATAGAAAAACTAAATGAATAAATAAGTGAAACAGGGGTAAGAAGACAGACAACTGCACTAATTTAGAATGGAACTTCAAAATTAATTTAAAAAGCTTTTCATTTTTCCCCATAACAAGTTTCATAAGAACTGTGTATAACATGCATGTGCGTGAGATTTTGTACAAACAAATTAAAAATAGAGCTACACGATGCATAAAACAATTCCCCATTCCTGTTCAAGATGTTGATTATATCAGCCTAACCACCCAAAACTAAGGGGGCCAATCAAAGCATATCCTCAGGCCCAAAGAACATAACTATGCATGTGAGATTCCCATATGCTAAGTCAATCAAAATTACATAATTGTTAGAAAAGATTCAGACAGAAAACCATCTATTGTTATTTTACAAATGAATTTGGCCTTGCTTTTGTTCGCCCCTTTTTATGAACAAAGATAATCAAGGTTTATGATTGTGCACATTAGGGAGTAGGCACAATCTAGGGTGCTATGAGTTCATTGTGTCAACCTCCCCTCTACGAAGCAGCCTCACAGATGCTTCCACAGCTACACTCATGCACAAAGTGGTCCAAAGATAAAATGCAACCAAGTGAAATCAGTAAAATTTGGACTTTCAAACATTGAATTTTTTAATGGATTAATTAGCTTCATCTGAAGTTTGGTGCTCCAGCTTAGATCCCTCACATTCAATTTCAGATGACATATACGTATACCCAATTAGCTAGTAACGTCCTTGTGCCTTCCTACCAACACATTGTTTTTGTCCACATATACCCTTTTTTTTTCCCCCTATACAAACAATACAAAAATATTATATTATTTCTTGACCCGCCCAAAGCCAGCTTAAACGACCTTTTACACCTGAGTTTATTAAAATGCCCCCTGGATATCTACTAAGTAACAGTTTGCAGCTAATGTACTTAATCAGATAATTCTCCTTTTCTATGGTATATGAGGAGGCCAAAGCCTAGAATTATCAACAAGAACGGTGAGCTGAGATCCCCACCATTTCACTAGACAACAGTTTCCAAAGGTCCCCCACCCGCACCCCCAATAAAAAAAGAGGGGGGGGGGGGGGGGGGGGTTGTTTGCCAGGCCCAATGGGCACTCTAGGCTGTGAGACTGTCAGTGTGGTAGGCATTGTTCAATGGAAATGGAGAAATGCCTAGCATTACACTTCTTTCAGGTCACACTCACTCGGTTCTTCAGAAAAAATCTGCACCACTGCTTCAAAATCTGATTCCATCTGAACCCTCATGTGGCCTTTCGTCCAGTCCAGATTTAGTTGATTACAAATAGCCCAAAGTTCAGTGACTGTGTTATTGCAGATGCTATACTTCCCATCCCAAAAAATAGTAGAAATAATAATAATAATAATTATTATTATTATTATTTTATTATTTTATATTTTATATATATATTTTTTATAATAAAAAAAAGGTGCAGTAAACATAAGAAAAAGGAGCATCTACCATCTGGCCCCATTTTTTTTTTTAATCATCAATACAAGTTACCTCTTACTTATCGTGAGACACAGAGAGAGAGAGAGAGAGAGAGAGAGGGACACCACATTACCACCCAAATAATGGGATAATATATTTAAATTTCTGCTAAAGAACTAGTGGTGTATCATAACAGCATACATGAATGAATACGTGTATGAAAAATTTACAGCAAGACGGAACATAAGCTAAACAATGATAGTGCAAAGCCTTTAAACACCAATTGATGGAAGCATAACTATTTCATAATTTATAGCTTTCCTTACACAAGTTTAAATTCAACAGCTCTATATCTCAAACTAATGGTTTCTCACAAGTCATAACTAATTGATTGAGCAGCAGTGATTAGAGTGCCTACAACACAATATTTAGTATTTGTTCCATATCCTAACATAAGAATACTGGTGAAGTTACTTTACTAGATTACTTTTATTCTATCCTACCTAATTTTTGCATTTTGAAGTTGGTCTTAATTAATATATTGATATATATATATATATATATATATATAGGAAATTTAGCGCTGAAGTTACCTAATGAAAATTTTATAAAACAATCAGAAATACTCATTGCTAACCTTATAATATATATTTTTTTTTTATCAAGCTTATAATATTTAAAGTAAAGTACATTATCTAATCAGGGAGTAAAGTGTAAAAATTCCCTCACGGTGTTTCAACAGCCTCAATGACCTCCCGGTTCTTTTGAATAAACATGGCCTCAGATATGGAAAAACCAGATGGTTTTCAGTCCATAGGTGATACGTCTGAGATGACCAATGTGATTTTCATAGAATTGCTCAACCCCAAGGATGAAAAACTCAACTCCCTATTACAGAAATGAAGTTGGGAAGAAAGTTTAGACAAAGCTCATACCATGGGTGGTGAATCTTCCTTCCAAATGGAAAGGAAGTAGAAGCGATGCTTTTTGTCCTCCCATGAGCCACAAGGTGGAAGTATCACCAGTTAAAAGTTCAAATCTTCAGAAATGAGTAACATAAGAAGATATTCGATAAAATGATAGTGGCAATTACAAAAGACCAAATATTTGTCGGTCATTTTATACAGAAATTGAATACCCAAACAGATATGAAACAGCTGAAGATCACAATGAAAAACAAAGTAATTTAGGATTCCAAAGAACATGTCTGATAGGCCTCAGAACCAGGATTTAGGAATGACAGAGATTGCCAACAGAGACTCCAATTCATATTATAAGCAAAGCAAGACATCCCAATCAGAAACCATGACCAATATCAACAACTAAAATGATGGTCTACAAAGTTCGAATTGGATGCACTAAGACACAATTTTGCTGCAACTTTGCCTCACAAGAGTTCAAAAGGGTATCAATCCAAGATGAAACAAGATCACAAACTAAACAGTAGAACCTACCATTTCAAAAGCAAGCACAAAATACAAGGAGAATACACAAATATATACTAATAAGATATATATATATATATATATATATATATAGACACACACACACCCCCATAAACACTGGTTGTTTTTAGAAACCAAGACAATGAAGCAAACTAAAAGCACAGATATAACATACAAGAGAAACACCCACCAACTCACTTCAAGTACCCTTTTTTCTTTTTGATAAGGAATTCATTTCAAGTACCCTTAGGAGATGCATCCCACATACATACATGCATGCATACATATATATATACATAAGACACTCCTGAGAAGTAATTTGCAATTATGACTGGTGAATATCTCAGGTACTTGGTGATATGCATTCTTAATTGGGTTTCTTGGAAAACAAAGTCCCAATCGTAACATATAATTTTATTTTTTTTATTTGAAAAAAAAAAAAAAAAAGGAGGAAATGGTAGAAAAAAAATCTGTAAAGCTTCGTTTGGTAGCTGTGAACCTGAGAAGACGAAAAACTCTTCGCACAAATGTTGTTGAGTTTTTTCGGTTAAATTGGAAACCACAACCACAAACACCATGACATTAAATATTTCATCTCCAATTCTTTTCTCGGCAACCAAACAGAGAGACAAGAGAAAAAGAAAAGAAAAACCCTAACATCTGAACAGAATATTAAAAATCAGGAACTGGGTCATCAAGAATAGCATCAGAAAATGAAGAAATTAACAAGATGAGGACTTACCCAG
This sequence comes from Liquidambar formosana, assembly GCA_039720395.1. NCBI lineage: Eukaryota > Viridiplantae > Streptophyta > Magnoliopsida > Saxifragales > Altingiaceae > Liquidambar > Liquidambar formosana. Next base: position 17,841,530 of record CM077826.1, read on the forward strand.
AATCAATGCAAGGCAGAAGCAGAACCTCAGTGTAAGAGAGAGATCTGCTATTTATTTTTTATTTATATAGATATATATTTTCTGTCCTTTTGGGATTTGGGAGTTGGAGTAGGGTTGAATACTTGAATGGGAAGAGAGGCGAGGGTTTGCCCCTTTACCTTCAGCCGTAGAAGGCCAAAAATGTACATTAAAAAAAAAACAAAAAATTGGGAATTGTTTTGTACCCAAGAGGTCCATGGAATTTTCATGTTACCAAGGGCATATAGTGACACGTGTGTTAAGGGCCTAAACAATAACTTTTGGGATTACGATGGTGACCAGCCCTGTTATGTTTGGAACATCAAAAAATCACCATTTTCTTCTCTTTTTTTTTCTTTTTTTTTTTTTTATAGATATCAGGAGGTTCTAAATGTTTTGCACTTGACTAATCTCTCTCTTATCCAATGCAAGTGGGCATTTGTGCATGGTGAAATATTAGTCAAGGGTTTGAGTCTCATAACGGTGGTGTGACATAAATTTGTCTCTTAATAGTTTTAAGAGTGAGGCTATTGTCACCACATAAAGTACTCATAACCCCCCATTAGTTTACATTTTTTAGGGTTTTATGAAAAATATAAATGGTTTTTACAAAAACTAATAGCATTGTTCACTAAAAAAAACATCATTTTGAACCACTTTATAGAAGAAATTTTTTCCAAAATCTATCATTTAAGTAGACTTTTTGGCCATTTACAATTTCTATTTCATTTTCCATGAAAAATTGCCAAAAAGTCTACTTAAATGACAGATTTTGGAAAAATTTCTTCTACAAAGTTACCCAGAATGATGTTTTCTAGTAGATTATGTGATTAATTTTCATAATTTTTTATTTTTAATTTTTATAAAACCTTAAAAATGTAAATTAAATGGGGGCTTAGAGTATTTTATGTGGTGGCAATAGCCTGGACCTAGTTCTATTCATGCATTGAAGTCACTAATTTTTGGTGAGGTTGAGATTAGATTATGATTCAACCGACTTGAGATAGTATCTGTGGTTCTCCTACTTTGTGGATTCGTTTAGGTTCTTTTTGGTTATTAGTTCCTCAAAATATGTTAAAATCAACTCACATTATCTGATCAAAGTCCACGGACAATTTCAATCAAAATATTGTTTTGTGATAGAAAATATCAAACTTTTATTAGCAAATGTGATTAAATCCATGATGTTTTATAATGAAATTTTGGATGAGACCCTTGTAGGATCTTCTATTCAATAACAAGGCTGTTGAAGCTTCTCAGTATGCGGATAAGGGCATCATCCCATCATAGCTTCTCTCTATTTGAATTATTTGTCATTAGCCCTGTGATCTTTCAAACTGAATAAAATAATTAAATAAGTAACAAAACGTCAGCCTCAAAGTCAAGTGATCATGCTTGATATGCATTTTAGTGAAGGATTTTACCGATTCAAATGGAAATAAATATATTTTTCTCCCCCAAGCCATTAAATTGCTAAAATTCGTGGTTGACCAACGTTGGCCATCTAGTCTTTGGCTATATGAAGCTCAGTTTGTATAGGGAACCGCTATTGCAACCCCCCATTCTTATAACCTCATCCATTTCTTTTTAGTTTTTAAGATTTTATGAAAAATGTAAAAGGTTTTTGCAAAAACTGATCGCTTGGTCCACTAGAAAACATCATTTTGAACAACTTTACAGAAGAAAGTTTTTCCAAAATCTATTGTTTAGGTAGACTTTTTGGCAAAAAATGAAATAAAAGATATAAATGGCTAAAAAGTATATTTAAACGATCGATTTAGGAAAAACTTTCTTCTACAAAGTTGTTCAAAATGATGTTTTCTAGTGGACATTATAGCCGGTTTTCATAAAAACCTTTTATATTTTGAATAAAACTTTAAAAACTTAAAGGATGAGGTGGGGTTATAAGAATGGGGGTTGCAATAGCTATTCCCGTTTGTATAAGAAACCTAGACTAGTGGTTCAGGAGGCTCATCAAATAGCACGTCACATTATTCACGAAAACCAAAAAAAAAAAAAATAGCACGTCACATGATGAGGCCTGATAAATATCATGTAGTGAATTATTGTTAATGAAGTTTTCCATCATTTACCCCACCCCCAAATAAAATAAATAAAAGAGGGAACCCAGTAAGGTCATTTTCGTACTCTTTTCTCTATCTTTTCGCTGTGGGGCGGGGATTGATCCATTACAATCCGTCTTCGCTGTATCAAATGGCAATGATTGGATTAATGAATCGAAGTGAAAGCATAATTTTTGCCTCCATGGTTTGCTCAAACAGCCTACATGCAAAATATGGAAGATCGAATGGTCAAAGTCCAGCAAGAAATGATATATAGAAGATTGAATGAATCAAATTCCAAGAAGGGGCAACTGCCGCAATTAGACAAGATTGGGCCAAAAATTCCTCCACCTTTCCTCTCCCCCCCCCCCCCCAAAAATGACCAATGATTTACCAGCATAATAAGACTCTGGTTAACGCTTTATACAGAAAGAGTTCAACATTCTTTGAACATCAATGAGAACAATCAAGGGGCGCCCACTTAGCCCGTTGTGCTTGGAAACCAACAAGAAGAGAGGAAAAGTTGGGATAGGGTTGGGGAACCACCCTTACAAAAGGAATCAGAATAATAAGCGACAAAACTACGTCCGTTCAATCTCATTCACTTTTCTTTCACTGGGCATCTCTTATTTCTTATTGCTTGATCATAAGTGACCAAGCAAACCTAATAATTAAATGGTTCATAACCTTATATAAACAGAGATTTAATTGAAAATCAAATGGACATGATTTTGGAACAACCTCCTCAGCGGAGAGCATCTAATATATAAAGAATCATATATCCTGAAAAAACAAAATGACTGTAGAACAGTAATGGGAACCAAAATCGTAAAATTTGAGTAATGAAAAATGGGTTGATCTGGTAATCATCACTAATACAAATTTTTTATACATTCACAATGGCACATGAAAATTTGATAATAAAAAAATAGGCCTCAAAGAATATGCTAAAGATATATCAACTAAAAGGGCAACTAAAAGAGTAACTGGAGCTAGGAAACTGTTTCAAATATGTATCCTGTGACAAAATTCACTGTGCTACGAAACCACACACCACTGGAAAACAGAGACAAGCGGTCCCTTCAATCACTTTTCTGGCCTCCGGTGGGAAACCTAGCAAAAAAACAAATCAAATTGAATATCACATACAAAAGAATGATTTAAATTTGCTGTCTATAAAGATTTTTTTAAGGCACAAATCTATTCCACGAAGTTGGGCTGTAATAAAGTAGTCGACTGTAACGAAATTCTGAAAAAGGTATCCACTACCTAGATGAAAATAGACTCGTTCCAAATGCTACAGAAACAGATGGTAACATTTCAAAAACTATAAACGACACAAGGGAATAATATCATTTCCATGGAAATCCAAATGCACTCCAAAAAAATTCTCTTTTCGAGCACCTGAGTTTACGTTGTCAGAAGAATGGCTAACAGAACAATGAAGAATGCCTCAGATGCATACAACGCCAAAGCTGTTTTACGCACAACCTCTACTGCAAAGGCCAGACCAAATGGTACACAAACACAGGTAGTAACAATCTTTGTATGTCAGCTACTTTGGTGGGTCCCACTGAGGTCAATATCCTAGATCAAATACTAACCTGGATCAGAAAGCCACCTCAACCCCGGCTCCCCACTCTCCCCCAACAAAGAGAATAGGAAAACACAGGCAGTTTGCATCTGGTCAGGAAACTAGACCATATGGGTACCAGGTGCACAACTTAATTTAGAAAAACCTAAGAAACTCTCGGAAACATGGTGAGAATAGAAATTGGATGCAAACTCAATACTACAAGCTGAATAGCTCCAAGGAGCCTTTTTGGATGTTGAGTTCATGAGTGTTTGTGTCTAGCCAAAAAGGGGGCACATTCAGTGCAGTTAGTGTTTTGTTGAAATCCACAAAAACCAAATTTTTTAACTATAAAAAGTTGCAAGTAAGCTCCTTATAAAGGCCTGAAGTTATTGATTGACAACCAACAAAATACATGATGCCAATTTTCTCCTTTCCAAATAAAGCTTTACAAAACACCTTTTTTTTGGGTACCATAATGCGGTTTACAAACCTGCCCCTGTGCGCGCACAAACAGACACTCAAACGCAAACACCACATTATTGTATTGGGAAAATATTTCCAGTACCTCAACAATTAGCAAGATCTCTACTGGCACAAAAATAAAGTGATTAAATAATCTGAACAGTGCAATCAGAAGGTTCAGATTACTCATGAAACATATACTGGTAATATTCACATTTACAATAGAATAGGACATGAAGATATGATCCCACATAAGCTGTCTTAAAGAAATATCTTCAGTGAAAGGTACCAAAATAAAGACAAAAAAAAAAAAGAATCCTTCTCACCTTAAGTAGTGGATACATACAGCTGGAACCGAATGTCCTTGATGGGACCTAGTGATGTGGTGTAAGCACTGCCAAATCAGAAAGAAAAGAAAAGGAAAAAAAAAAAGGAAGGTAAGAGTTAGGACCTAGCAAAACCATTGACTTTATTATAAAATAAACCAACACAAAATTGTAATTTGCAAGGAAACAAGAAACTGCCACTCAATTCCAAACTACATTTCACAAATCAAATAATAAAATAAGAAAAAAGGTTTAAGGTAATACAATGTGCTAAAAAATAGACCATCTGTAAAAAATTGACAGTAACCAAAGATGATAAAAATAAATGAAAAATATCAACAAAAATAAAAAGTAATTGTATGGTATTTGATAGGAAAGATTCAAGATACAGGGATTTTAGTAACAAAGAGCCACAGCAGAAAGGCCACGAAAATCCAAGTATCAGAATTTCGGTAATGAAAAAAAGAATCATATAGCTCTTTATGATATTAATCAACACAAAAATCTACAGCATGGAGATAATGTGGTCTTTCCACATTTAAGACCTTAGAAGTCATGTGATGCCACTCTTTGAATTTGCCTCTGTGAAAAACGGGAAGCAATTAACCTAAGTTATCACAGTACACTCTACAGCAGATTAAAATGAAATTTTAGTGTACACATGTTAAGAAATATGCCATTACTTCTGCATAATATAAAATGAAAAGCAACAAGTTCCCAAGGAACTTCATCATTTGGTAGTAATATAATCAGCTCACCTAATGCTCATAATTTCTGAGGTGTTTCATAAAGATGAGCTGATATTAGTAGTACCAACATTGATATCATATACAAAATAGTAGAAATATCAAGGAAGTAGTAGTAGTAGTAGTAGTAGCAGCAGCAGTAGTAATAGTAGAGGTAGTACATTACTTCCAAGTTGTATAAAATTAGAGGTAACAAGTTGCCATGAGACTTCACCATGTTTGGTAGTATTAATTCAGCTCAACTAATACCAATAATTTCTAAGGTGCTTTACATTGATGAGCTGGTAGTGGTGGTCTCAAACTTGATAGCATATACAAAGTAGTATAAGTATCAACAAAATACTAAAGAATAACAACGACAACACCTCGTGAAAATGGGAGTCAGAGATGGCACTTATAAAGAAAATCAATTAATCACCAGAGACAAAATTTGGATTTTCACTCTGGCCCAACCAATTGCTTTTTAGGCTGACGGAGTTCCTTCATTATTCGTACCCCACTCTTCTTCAGCCTCGTTTCCATTAACGAGTACCACACCATCCGTGGAATCAGCATCCACCACCACAGCCTCTTCTTGGCTCTCCTCTTGGCTCTCTTCTTGGCTCTCTTCTTCGCCATTCTGATCTGTCACCTAAAAGAAAGAAAGAACAAATAATTAAAACAGACACACCAGAGCGAATTTGCAAGTCCAATTATCCAACATACTATAATCAGTGAATTTCAAAGACAATCTGCAATCAGACTTAAAACAAAGACACATCTACTTTCTGGAATATCAAAGTCATATCCTCATTTACAATTGGGAAAAATAATCCAATAAAGCCAACTCAAAGAGTTTAAGTTGTCTAAATCCAATAATGGCCCATCATCAGCTGTGTCCAAAAACCAGGACAGGTAAATGCACATCTTAAGAAAAACATAAACCACCCTCCCACCCACCCCCCGCCCCCCCAAAAAAAAAAACAAAAAGAAGCAATATAAATGAACTTGAGAAGTAGGACATCAGAATTTACCTCATGATTAGAGTCTCCATTTTCAAGAGGCTCTTCATCCATTTGCAAGTTTCTGAAAGCCTCCACAAGGTTAACATGTGATCTCTCGGCATAGTTTAAGTATTCCTCTGCAGGAGGATAAGTACTCCTGTACAGCAATTAAAAGAGGCGATTAATAATTTCTATATACTTTGATGGTGATTGTCCAAAACTATTTTCAATTCAATTTCATAATGAAAATCAATTGTCAGATTCCTTGGGCTTCAAATCTTGTGTGAGGATGATAGAAAAACTAGATAATAGAACTACATCTGAGTTGATTTTAATGTTTCATTATAATGAATAAATCGTTTTTTAAAAACTATTCCCCCCCACCCCCCTCCTCTCCCCCATTCTTTCCTAAAACCAACAGTGGTATGATCTCCACATGGGAATATGTAGGCAGTCCGTATTGATATTCAGGTGCACCTCTCCCTAGGGTTTCGTTAAGTTAGTTCAGTTATGTTATTTATTTATTTATTTATTTATTGTCTTTCTAAAAAAATAAGAAAAAATGTTATTTTTGTTGACACTTGACACATTTAGGTTTTAACATATTTTAATTCGACTTGGATTGTTTATATTTATTTTAATGCTTGGATTAGCTCATTTTCAGTAAGACAATTACTATATCATCATGGCAATTAAAGCTTCATGGGAGTAGAGACCAACCCTTACGGTTGGGTAAAGTGAGTGCTAACACCTTCCCATTCATACCAGATCCCCAAATTCAGATCTTTTGGTCCAACAACGCCATGTTCAAGGAGCCATCTCTCTCTCTCTCTCTCTCTCTCTCTCTCTATCTCTCTACGATTCATCACAGAAGAAAGAACTCAGTAAGTCCCACGGGGAACTCACTAATTAATACTAATCTAATACTAACAGGATAAAAAAAAAATACTAATATAATAGAAAAGAACCTCTGGATACTAGAACCATTTTTTACCCCTTTTTTTTTTAAATAATAGAAAAGAACTGCTGCATTCTAGATCAGTATAAACATCATGAGCTGTCCCGTAATAAAACCAGTTGTTGCTGATACCTTCTTCTCGGTTCCTTCTTCCATAACCTGAGCTCGGAGAAGGAAGAGATAAGAGGGCCCTATGGAGAATGTGGTCAGAAATCCATAATAGAGTCCGACCACAACGACCGAATTGATTATCTTAATGCATAAGCTATGAAGCACGGACACGGACACGCGGCATAGCTACAACACGACATAAACACTCCTACATGACAATTTCTAAAAAAACAAGACACGAACACACAGCAATAAATAAATAAATATTATATATATATGCATATTTATAAATTATAATTATATATGTTTATGTGTGTGTGTGTATATATAGGATGATGATTAGGTAAGCACATGCTGATATAACTTATATCAACACCCGCATTGGGAGTTGTACCTCATGCATTTTTGGGATCTGTTCGCTCCCTTGTTAAAATCTCTATACTAATAAGAAATCACAGTTGTTGTATACCAAAAAAAAAAAAAAAAGAATTCACAGTTTTTTTTCTTTCTATTTATCCTCCTTGTCACGAGCATATGTATTTTATAAATTATCACCCAAAAAAAAATTTATTAACTTTTATAAGTTAAGATCTCCCCGCCCCCCCCCCCCCCCAAAAAAAAAAAATCCCCCCCCCCCTCTCTCTCTCTCTCTCTCTCTCACATGTGTGTATGAGGCTGCTTCACATTTTTATTTTCATTTATTTTTTACTTTTTAAATGATGTAGTAAGGGAGTGCAATGTTTTCTTCTTCTTTTTTTTCCTTCAAATTTTAAAAAGGAAGTAAAGCTTTGCATTATTTATCTTAAAATTTTTAAAAGCACATAGTTGGAACAAAAGCCTTGTACCCTATCATGTTATTTAATTTTCTAGTAAAGTGCACTACAGATTATAGGTTAGTTTTCTCATTTCTTGGAAAAATGAGGTAGTGACTCCTAAATTAATTGGAATTTTGGTTACTTCAATTAAATTAATTAATAGCACAAACAAAAACAGTCAAATAAAGCCAAATATGACAACTAAAAAGGAAAAAATGAGGTAGCAAAAGGCTACCGAAATACTACCTGGTTTCTGCAACTTTAGATTCCACGGCAAGAGCGACTTGCCAATCCTCAAACAAATTAGGATACTCTTCAGGATCTGCCAAAGATTCTGCAGCTTTCTGATTAACCTGTACATTACAATGCCTTTATTTAAGCCATAAGAAAATTTATAAGGGATCCAAGCAATTAATGAATATACCTGCCATGTCCTGATGAGCTAGCAATCTTAATAGCAAGTCTAGAATCCAATCATGGAAAAAAAACACTATGCATGAATTATACACTAGAAATTCAACATATGTAGAAAGGAGGTGTGTCACATTATAGTTGGGCTTTCCTAAATTTTTTGATCCTGCAATTGTACCTGAAATTTTCTGGGAATTTTCAAGAAACTGGTAAAGATTTTCAGTAACCATCTCTTGGACACCAGATAGGTATGAAACAACAATATAGGCTTCACTGTTGACTCAGGTTATATATCCAATATCTAAGATTATCAACAGATACTTCAAAACTGATATTAAAAGTGAAGTCAGTAATCCATTGTACCAATCAATGTATTTTTAATATTTTCAAATACTAGATAGGTATTGATAGTACAATCAATATGCTTATAAACCTACTGTGACAATTCTTGTCATCACTAATCATTTTTTTTCAAGTAGTTTTCTTCAATTAGAATCCAACTTCTTTTTCAAAAGTATTATATTCAAATCCAATTGATCACAAGAACTAAAAAGCTTTCTCCAAACCCTCTAGTGAAGAGATTTGGTATTGCATAGGACATGTAACATTCAAAAACTTTAATTTTTTCTCTTTATTTTTTTTTCCTTCATTGCTGTTCTATACTGTGCTTTGTATTCTAATATGGGTTTATATTGTGTACTAATATCTCTTTTAACATTTCCTAAAGTTTCATTAGAAAAGCCAAGACTTTTAATGCCAATTTTTATACTTCTCTCAATTACTGACAGTGGCATCAACATAGATACTCCCTCTGTCCCATTTTGTTTGAGCACTTTGATATAACACACATAATAAGGAGACGTATATTATGCATTGATATGTCAATTAATTAGTTTAAACTTTTGAATTTTACCCTCCTATCATTTTGTCTCTACTTTTAATTTAATTTATTTTGTACCATTACCAATTGTAATTTTCATTTTTCAATATAGCAAAGGGTTTTTTAGGAAAGTAAATAATTACTTGCTTTGAATTTTGACAATGAACAAACATTTTGGGACATACAAAAAGGAAATGTGATCAAACAAAGTGGGACAGAGGAAGTATTTGAACCTTGGATGCCAATAAGTGAATGAGATGTGAACAACAGCCTATTTAACACAAGTCAGCTTCCAAAAATGGAAGGTGCTTTATTGATTTTGGTGGATTATAGAAAAAGTATTCTGAAATTGTTTTCCACATCAAGTTTTCATAACACCGAATGGAACCTAGATATCAAAGATAAAACACTCTTACCCAAAGCGTACAACACCTGAGCAACTACATTCTTTATCTCTCATATGTTTCTGTGGACCAAAAATCAGAATCAAACAGAAAAGACAGATTAATGAAAAGTAACCTTTTTCAGGTCTTTTCTCCAAATTGCAACTATCTCTGAGACCTTGCTTGGGAGATAAGACCGTGCCATCAAAGCTGCTTCAGGTATCCGATTGCTGCCAAAAGATTGCTTCAATTATCATCCCAGAAATGCAATAAATATAATGGCATGAGTCAGTATTCTCACATTTAAAGTAATAAGAGGATTTACCTGTCCACCAACAGCTGGAGGCAGTCTTCCAATTTACCCAACATAAATAAACAAAGGAATGCAACATTATTCTTTCCTTGCTCTTTAGCAAGGAATGCAAGTCTAGATATTCCTTCTGCATCTCCTAAAGAAGAATAGAGCAGTAACAAACCACTCAAGTCCATTGCATGCTTTAAACATTCTTCAGCCATTTCTAACTGCAATAACATTACTCATCAGAATAAAGACAATTCAAAAGGAAGTAAAATAAATGAACAAACTTACAACTGACAGGATAAATGTCTACAGAAGCGTTATTTAGGAAGCAACATATGCAACAGCAAAAGAATAAACAAATAATATCAACAATGAGAAAATTACTGCACAGTTTAGAAAAAGAAGCGGCTCAAATAATACAAAAAGTTCGGATACACATTTCATTTGCCACTTTTAACCAGGAGGATTTACATGTTTCATTTGCCATTTTCAACCAGGAGGATTCTCCAATCTAACTGGGCTGTCTTTATCAGCATAAACACAAGAGAGAGGGAGAGAGAGATAACTAATATTCAGAAACAAAGTTGTCTTTCCAGATCTAGGAAGTGAAAAGTTTCAGTCACTTCAAAAAAAAATAAAAATTCACATGGTCATATTTGTCACATATCAATTTTTTTTCTCTTCTTTTGATCCACATTTGTCACATATTATTCAACTATTTAATGTTTACCAAAGACAGAAAAAGTTACAGAAAGCATATCTGTCACTAATGGTGGACATTTTTGGCTCAGACAACAAAAGATCCATTGAATGTAATAAAATACCTTTCCAGTGGACATGGCTAATTCCCCTAACTGCTTCCATTTGGACTCACTCTGCACCTCTGTGGCAATTTCCTGCAAACAAAGAAGATGACTCTTTAGTCAGGATGCTTGTTAGTTGTTACATGGTACATGTCATTCTTCAGAAGTAAAAGATGCTCAAATGCTCAAGTAAACTAACGCTTCACCAACTAGTTATTTCCAGTTATTGATATAAAATAAACAAAAACTAACCTTTGCAATCTCTAGTCTACCAAGCTGTATGGCTAGCTCAAATCTGTAATCAGGATCCGTAGCTACTTCCATTGCTTCCTCTATCATACCTCGTGATTCCAAGAAACGAGCCACACTAGCAATTAAAGCATATTTCCCATTAGCTTTTCAGACATGTTTCAGTACCCAGACTATGCAAACTTAAATAACAAAAAGAAACTAGAAATGAATCACAAGATAGAAATATAGAATGCTAAAAAATTTCTACACCAAATGAAAATCTGACGTGTTAAATTAACACCCATGTGACAATGTAATAAAAAAAAAAAGTATTTTTAGAGTAATTTATTAAAAGGCTGGGAACATTAAATAACATAAATGATATATCTATTATAAATATGCTATCATCGCTAAGCAAACCACCTGGATTGAAAATATACAAGATGAAATTGAGCCAAAAAGGTCATATCAAGATTTAAAGTGGAAAATCCGGATTTGAAGCGACAAAAATTTGCAAAAAAGATGCAAACACTTCACTTTAGTTCGTTTTCAATAGGCAGAGAATCAGTTATTGTGGGATCAACAGCAATAAGAAAGTATGAAAAACACTCAAGTTAACAGAAGAAATGGAGGGAGGGAACGAGATGAAATATATCTATCACTAACCCTCCAAAGTATCCATTTTAAAAACAATTCAACGAGCATGTTTCACTAAACAAAGTTAATTTTCCAATATTTAAATGTAAAATGAATTTATCATGCACTTGATGACTCAGGTAAATTTTCACCAGGCCGCTATAATGGTCAAAGGTGGGATTTACCTATTATGATGCTCTTTAGGAATTAAACGTAAAACTTCATTGGCCCGTTCCAAATCGCCACGCATCACAAGAGTCTTGTACTCAATCAGGCTAAGAAGTAATGTGTATCCCATCACACTGCATAAAAAATAAATACAAACAAGAGAAGCTCAATAATGAAGATGATAACAGTCATTACTTCCAAGTATAGCTACCAAAAGCCCACTCACTTGAACTCTTTGTCTATGAGATACACCCGACTTTGACTAGCAAGATATCCCAACAAGTACATAGGCCGATCCAAATGAAACATAGTGGTTACCTGAAATCACCATGGTAAACATTAAGATGGCTTCATTGCATCCATGAAAAGGCACATCTGACTGCATGAAATATTATCAAAACAAAGGTGAACCACAGCCAATACCTCACCACCAACACAGTAATTAAGTCGCCACGAGGAGTTATTGTAAATAAAACAATCCCCAACCCATATTCCAGTCCTGACTCGCTCATTTGTTTCATGGAGAAGCTCAAAGGCATCCTCGACACCTTGATCATCTGTTGGTCGTCCACTATCTAAATAAGAAGAAACTACGTCGCGCTGAAATGTTGAAAATCAAATTCAATTTTAAAATGCATTGAAGCAAACCTCATATCACAACATAAGTGGACCAACTGTACGAAGAAAATAAAACTATTCTCCAAAAGAAACATTACAAATTAAAGAGAAGGTTAGACGCATAAAAATTCTTACATTGTACTTTAGGATGTAAAATGATGAATCACTGGCAATTGCCACTAAATCACCACTATCAGCCCAATAGAGGTTCTGAAATGGTAGGGCGAAAAAAGCGAAGAAAAAGGTTATAACATTCTTCATAGTGTAAATGAAGACAATAATATGATAAGCAAGAGACCCGAGGTATGTTAGGGCTTACTTTGACATTAACATCTATTCGTCGAATCAACCTGCATTCAGCCCAGTCGTAAAAACAAATAAAATCATTTGAGCACATCGCCAATAAAGTTCCACCATGAATGCGCTCAGCTGAAAATGTTGGCCGGATACTCTTCTTTTCCTGAAAGATACCACCTCTATTAAAATCCATCCCAATTCTCCCAAGAGGAAAACATTACACTTACCTAGCAGTTTGTAATCCTGACCACCAAGACAGGAATATAAATATCTCATATCCAACAACCCCAAAAGTTAAATGGAAACATATGATCATATAAATGATAAGTTGGGCCAAGGAATATAAGGATATGATGCCAAGAATGAAGTCAGAGACATGTTAAGTCTTGACATTGATGCTTGAGCATCAAAAACTTCTAGCAGTCAGAAATATTTTTTATGTTTCCTCTCCCCCACCCCCAAAAATGAGAAAAGAAACAGAAAAATGCCCCAGCTTTCCAACAGGCGTAATACAAAATCAGTTGCTTCTAGTAACTCTTTTAACACAAAAAAAAATAGAAACACAGAACCTATAAACTATCTCAAGAAACAAACCTGGAAAGTTTTACTGAAAATTTTTATCTTTGAAGTACTCTCCCTGACAGCATATTCTCCATCCGATGACCAAACAAATTCCAATGCTGAACCAAATGACTTATTTCTCCATGCAACAGCTGTATATATAACATACTCACCATCTCCACAAACAACAACAAACCTCCCATTGGGGTTATGCTTCAAACTCTGGAAACAAAAGTCATAAACAATAATTAGACAACACAAAAGATTCAACATTTCTTCGGATACTAATGATTTGAAACATAAACCTACATTTGAAAATTCAAACATCCCCATTTCGAATCTAAAAAATTCAAGTATGATTTTCTCACACAACATAATGCAATTTTATGATGGTTGAACATCTAGAATCAACTTATACAGTAAACTTCTATGTCACCGATCACCAATAACTTGTATATAGTGATTCTATGTATTAATGCCTTTCAATGAAAAGCAATAGAAGAAGGCATACAAAATCTGCACTGCAACAATATAACTTCCAATATATATATGAATAAAAACATATTAAGGCCTTAAGCAGAAAGAAACTTCCGTGTCATGAAGGATGGAGAGAAAGAAGAGGGGGGGGAGGGTGGAGACATGAAGCATTTATGAGGTGTCATAAAAGTGTAGGACACAAACTCGTAAATCTCTTCATCATACAGTTTAAAACAGGTTCTGTTAAGTCATAGCTTCTGAACACAACAGTGTGTTACTTCATGTACTCTTTCTTCTTTCATTTATTGGTACATCTAATCAACGCTGCTTTATGTGCGCTAAAAACTAAATCCCAGAAAGTATTTTTCAGGAAAGGAAGTACTTGGACATTTCAACTGAGAAAGTTACCAAGCACTTGTTACAGAGATATACAAAAACAAGTATACATAAGCTCCCAAAAGATGAAAGATAACACAGTAGGAGCAGAAGGCATGAAACAACAGCAACAAAGAGTATCATGGAAAAAATAATCTATGGCCAGAAGAAGGCCAACTTACTTGTGGGTAAAGATCACAGGTTCCCATCTCTTTGACTGCCAAAGGCAATCTTTCTCCATCTGTAACCTGACAAAAGAAAGAAACAAAAAATATAAACTATCACATTCAGCAGGAGATACTTTTCACTACTAGGTTTCATGTCATGCAGCAAAGACAAGAGTCAGTGCAACTAAGTTCAGACCTCAAAACCTGCTCCCAGATTCTTTATGTTTACAGTCTGAATTTCATTATGCTTGGCCCATATGATTTTTCCACCACTGTCCATACTAGCTACAGGCTCTTCTCGGCCAATTTTTACCATAATGGTTCCTTCATCATAACCAATTACAATCCTGTATAGAAATAATAGTCGTAGATCATAGACAAGAAAAAAATGAAAAGAAGAAATATTAGAGACTTTAAAGAAGGCATACAAATTTAGCAAAAGAATAAATAATAAATTCATTATTCCTAAAACCTGTTTTGACAATTGAATATCCGATTTTTGTTTGCGATAAAAAACTCTACTCAACCATATGCAAATATTTAATGTTGGAGTGAACAGTGAGACAAAATTATGATTTAAGAATGAGTTGTTCCTTTGCATGCATTGAGCAGTAAAGCAAACTTCAACACACTAACGTCTCTTGGAACAAACCCCCCACCCAAAAAAAAAAAACGAAAAAAAAAAAAAAAAAAAAGTGTGCCAAGTTGATATTTTGAGCCTCTTGAACATGTTTGTAATTTTTAGGAGTAAAAAAAAAATCTCCCTTAAACCTCAAATCTAAAAGAGAAATGAATAGTAGTAATAATAATAATAATAATTATGAAACTTACCGGCGAGAACTTTTCATGTATCCAACAGCCCAAACTCTTTCAAGACCATAGTTTAATGTGTTCTCAAGCCTGCAAGTTAATAAAATGGTTGAGACATTTGATAATGAAGGCTAGATGAACTACAAAGACAAAAATATTTTTTACTACTCTCTCCATCACCGTTTTTCAGAAAAATGCATTCACACCTACTAATACATTTTGGGATTCCAGTTTTACCCACAATAACAAAGAGTATTGCCTTATCTTTATTGTGCAATTTATACCATGGGAAAGCATACTTTATTATTTTGAGAAATAGATCAAAATTAATCCATTGACCGATTGATAGCGTCAAATATTTTGGGACAGCCCAAAAAAGATATAGGGACTATTATTATTATGGGGTGGAGGGAGTACAATGTAAAAAAGTGAAACTACACTATGCCGCAAAATAAAGATAAACCGTAAATACATAAACAAGGCTTGAGGTTTAAGTTTCAACATCATGTCACAACTCAATTTGACCTTCCTCAGGTAAAGACACAAAAAAGATGAATCTCAACATAACCTGTGAATACATAAAATCACTTAAAAAATTAACCTCATACCACTTCGATAACACCTGTCTCATAAAAACAAGCAAGGGATAGACAGAGTTCAAATACATTTGAACTTAGTATTAAGAGACTTTGTATCACACAAAACTTACCTATAAGTGGTCGCATGCCATATACGAACAGTCCCATCCTCAGAACCCGTAATGATTATGGGTAGTTCAGGATGAAAACATACTGCAGAAACATTATGTGTGTGACCTTCTAGCGTCTGGACACAACCTTTGGTTTGATAGTCCCACACCTGCTTTCATTGACATTATCCATGATCATTCTCAAATTATCATACCTATATAAAAACCCAACATGGATTAATAAAAAGAACAATTAAAGACAGACCTTAGCAGTATGATCATCAGAACCAGTGATTAGATAAGGTTTATCACCACCCGTGAAGTAATCAACACAATTAACCCCTTTCTGATGGGCATCCAGTGTAAAGTTTGGGTCAGGGGAGCCCAGATTCCAAATCTAGAAAGGAGACATTAAGAGCATAGTTACCACATTCATCCCTAATGAAGCAAAAGAATGCAGTTGACAAGTTACCCAAATAAAGTCTCATTCATACCTTTATAGTGCGATCAAGAGATGCACTTGCAAAAGTATTGGTGTCTTTTGGATTAAATGTCACTTGCATCACGTAATGGGAATGACCCTCAAAGATCTGAGTACATGCCCAACCCTTCTCCCAATCCCAAAGTTTTATGAGCATGTCATCAGATGATGACAGCACATATGGAAGGGTAGGATGGACAGCCACACACCTAATGTAATCTGTGTGTGCCTCAAACACTTTAACCTTATCCATTGTATTGTAATTGTACACACGAATAAACATATCGTCAGCTCCAGCAACAACCCATTGTTTACGTGATATAAACTTTGCTGACCTAACTGCAAGCGCATAATGTAGCTGTTAGAACACAGTAATGACCTAACCATGAAGAGAGAAATGCTAGTAAAGCGCTCTTCCAAGTATAGAAAAATGCAAACCAATAAAGGATAATAATGTGTATCACGTACCTGGTAACTCCGTGACCTCAAAAGACTTCGCCATAGACTGAAGCAGCATCAAGGAATTTTAAGTTAGCATTTTAAAATTTAAAAAAAAAACTAAACCCACAATAAATCATGATAACTTGAAGAGTAAAAAACATAAAAATACTTTGCCATAGTGTGGTGCAGTATAGCAAAAATGTTACGTATATGAAATAGTGAAATACTACAAATCATCAACTAGCTGTCACACACAGGGATCTTGCTAACTAAGACACACAAAAGGAACATATAGAAATGATAGCAAAAAAGAGTCTTATCATGTTCTAGCTAGCATTTACAAGACCTTTTTTTGTGTATTCTTCAATGCTTAATTTAAAAGTTAAATATTTAAAAGAACCTGAACCCACAAGGACTCATGTCAACTTTAAGACTGAAAAAAATAAATAAATAAACAAATACTTTGTCACATTCTGGAGGTGCATGGTGAAAACTTTAACTGGATGTATTAAATCATTATATTTCATTATAAACAATTAGGTATGCCAACCCTATGGAGTCAACTAATCAGAAAATGTGATCAATTACACTACTGGAGTTCCAGGAAAAAGGCTTTTGGTTTAGCTGGTTGGCATTGCTAAAAATTCATGCTTTTGTTGGCTGCCTGTAATGCTAGAAAAGCGTACAAGTGGTGCAATAAGAATGTGAGATCTTATCCTATTGACCCAGTAATTAATTTATCATTTTATCAACGATCAGGACCCAGTGAAGGCCTTCATTTTCCTTGAACCTCACTCTATGTTGTAAGCCTCACAAACCTGTCAAAAATAATATATAGAGATACAAATAGATAGATAGATAGATATAGGGAAAGGCGTAAGGAGGGAGGGAGGACCTAAGGTTCTCCTCCGTGGGCTTTCCGCTCCTTGACCTAGCCACTCAATCTCTGCATGATGACAATGCCTTTCTTGTGTATGTATATATGGATTTGTATATTCTCAGCATGTAAGTATTAAAATTGTTTAACTAACCAAAATGGGGTAATACTGGCAAACATTGAGTCCTATGACCAACATCAACAGATGGCAGTCATGCAATTGGCGAATATTTTGACCTTAATGATATTCCCAACGGTGGAATATACCAGAAAAAAAGAGAAGAAAGTGTATTGAAGGAGTTACAAGACTGAAGACAAAGTGCTATGGCTTAAGAAAGGAAAATGCCAAACAAACAAGGTCCACTCCATGGTTACAGCGATTAAAGAGAAGAAAGTGTATGGGTAAAATAAAGTTCCCACTATACCTATGCTATTGTTTTTTGACATGAAGTAGGAAAACCCATGAGGTTTGCACTAGTCGCAAGTTTACCATGCAGCCTAGACAACTGACCTACTACAAGGATGATAATGCTAAGTGGCCGATTGGATGTTGCAAACGGAGGTGGAGTTGGGAAGCCCAATTCCAATTCTTCTGTTTGGAGGCGCATAAGAATTGAAATTTAAAAATTCCACCGAATTGGGACATAACTTAAAACCAAGCCCGGAAATTCTTAGGGGTGGGGGACCAGAATTGAAAACTTATAAGTTTGAAATGGAATGCGCACTCAATCTCAATAAAAGAACTCCACAAACCCACATTTCGTCTCATTCTCTGGTATTGGGTTTCTCTAACCCCATCATTGCAACAAAGACAAAGGAAGCACTCCTCCAAGCGATGAGGAAGAGATTGTATGTAGCTCATCCACACCTCCACTCCCCACCTCTGTTGCACAGGTGTTCTCCCTTCTTTTTGTTCTTCATCATTCCTTGTGTTTTTTTCTATTCCTTTTTTTTTTTTGCTTGTGTGTGTGTGTGTGTGTGTGTGAACAAATCTATTTCAAATCTGAAACAATTCTCGTAGGAACGTCAGATGAGGGGCTGATCAAGGGCAGGGATTGGATGTTTAAGTGATTAGATCCGGTGGTGGCGAGCAGAGGGTTGTGGGTGTATCGAATCAAGGTGTTGAAAAATGGGTTGATGGATTGTATTAAAATAGAAATTATATATACACACACATACATATATATATATAGAGTTCCCTTCAAGTCTAGGATCCAACGCTTGAAATTCGTCCGGGATCTCAAACTTTAAGTTTTGTGTACGTGTGCGTGTATATATATATATATATATATATATATATACAGGTTATGTTCTCATCAGCACGTGTTGATATAAGTTATATCAACACCATGCATTGGGGGTTGTACCCCTTGCATTGGTCCAATGTATCTCATATCCCACTAATGCTCAAGGTACAACTCCCAATACAGGTGTTGATATAAGTTATATCAGCACATACTTACCTAATCATCATCCTATATATATATATATATATACGGTTATGTTCCCATCAGCACATGTTGATATAAGTTATATCAGCACGTGTTGATAGAAGTTATATCAGCACCATGCATTGGGGGATGTACCCTTTGCATTGATCCAATGTACTCCGTAACCCACTAATGCACGAGGTACAACTTCCAATGCGGGTGTTGATATAAGTTATATCAGTATATGCTTACCTGATCCTATATATATATATATATATATATATATATATATATATATAAGGGTTTAAGATTGTGAGGATGATGGTGGATTAAAGGTATTCGGAAAGATATCAAAACAGTTTGGAGGATGGTTCCTCATGCTATTTTGTGGTGCATTTGGAGAGAACATAACTTGAGAACTTTTGAAGAAGAGGAATCATCTTTTGTGGAGCTCAAATCTTCTTTGATCAAAACTCTTTTTTGGTGGTCATGTAGTTATATGGGTGGGAATTACCTTTCTTTTATAGATTTTGTTGACTCCTTGTGTTTCTAATTGTTAAGGGGGTTGAGTTTCTTGTTGGGCTCTTGTTTATTATGAGCTACTTTTTATTCTCTTGTATATGTCTTACGTACGAGGGTCTAATCCCTTCTTTTCTTTTATAATACAATCATTTACCTTATCAAACAAAAAAAAAAAGATTGTGAGGATGATGCTGCCACTGACAGTGATGTCAGTAGGACGAAGCATGGCTTGGAACTTAGGTGATGATATTCATAGAGCTTCATTGACGATAGTAAATAAGGTGCTGCCAGAAAAAGCTACCATATCCCCCCCCCCCTCTCATTGGTTCTTGGATCCAACACAATCAAGCAAAAAAATTGAAATTAGGATCAAAATTCAATTTCTTTGACTCCAATTCTTTATGTCGTCCAAATAATGGAATCTTAATTTCATTAATTCCAACTCAATTCCAATTCCATCATAATTGGAACTAGAGTTGCAACTCTTTACTCTGATTGCATTCCGAGTTCCATTTGGACCCTGATACAAACATCCTCTAATCGAAATGAAATCTTCCAAGATAGTTATGCGAGTTACCCAATAATTGCAACATATCAATCAATGATTAAACAAGCTAAAAACATCAATATTAATGTATCTGTTCATAACATACTCTGAACGTGTTTTCCAAATCATTGCTGCATATTGCCTAATAAAATGTTTCCATTTTCCCATGAGGAAATGATACCCTAATGCCAAAACAAGTAAAACATACCTCTGCTCCTCATAGTTTAATCTACATATGCTATTCCTCGTTCTGGTTACAATCTATGTATATTATTCCTAGCTCTGGCTACAATAGTATCATAGTTTACCACATATATTTTATACCGTTGTCTACAATTTTATTCATCCACTTTACTTTCTAGCACAAAATCCTGAAAATGAGAAAATCAAAGGTGTATTGGGAGGTCCTGAGGAAAAGAAACCATGCCATTGTGATTTAAATAAATCTTGAAAGTATAACACAACATATAAAATGGAGCCAATCCCACATATAATGATAAAACATCATTTCTAGGATTTCATGTGATGTCATGTCAAACTTCTTCATTCACTGCTGATGGTGACTCCATTATTTGTAATCAATGCAATCTAGTAGAACTGTCAAATGCTAAAAATTTAAACCACATGACCCTAAAACAATGTGTCCACTAGCCACATTGTAAGTCATCGCCACTCCCTACCAAGAACAGAGGAAAAAAAATTTCCCAAGAATTTACTTTATTAAGAAGATGCTTCCAATCCCAAGAAAGACATGGGGACATAACAAGCAACAAAACATTGAAAGCCACAGAAAATTACTAATAAGAATCTGTTTGATTAAATAATTTAACTCCATTGCAGAAATAACGTAACAGTTCCATACCTGTGATTGGTAGTTCCAGATACACACAGTTCCTGAATACAAACTCGCTAGAATCCTGCAGTAATAAGATTAATACAACATATTTCAGTAAAAAAGCCACTTTCCACAACATTCACCGAGTTCAATATGTTGTTTGCATAAAACAAATTACATAACACATCAGCACATATCCAAATGGAAAATGTAATTCTTCCCAACTAAACTGCCCCTACTCTCCATCCCGACTTGTGGTAAAAGCACTATTGAAATTAATGGGAAATGATGGTTTTTTTTTTTTTTTTTGAAAAGAATGGGAGAAATAATGAGCCACCTCCTTTCACATGAGGAGTCAGGATGTATATCTTTTTAAAGTAAACTAGAATACAAAACACTGAATTCAGAAATGTAGATGACGTAAAAAAACATTCACCAACACATAGTTAAATTACCATGGTTCTGTCGGATGTAGATCCACAGATTTTACTCTTTCTGATCTTTGCGCAAGTTTTCTCTGATCCAAACATCATTGTAAGAAGGTTATTCAGACAATTTGAATTCACAGTCTCACTCTCTATTTGGTTACTGAGAAACACTAGGAATATTTGTGACAACTTGAAGGTGAAAATGGCTGTCATAAGATTCCAAATTTTCTTTTCGTTTCCTTTGATTTCTCCGCAACCAAATGGAGCATCAAGAAAATGAGATCTAATTACATATATATATATATATACAGAGAGAGAGAGAGAGAGAGAGAGATGGGAAAGGATTTAGAATGAGTGTATAGGAATACCTTGATTTCGAGTCTGAGAGGCTGTCAACAAATAACAAAACCAAACAAAGATCAATCAGTGCATAATCAAACACCAGATCTCAAATAAATTCAAATCTGTAATGGATTCTAGGCATCGCATTCAAATTAACAGATTAAAAACAGTTAAATTTCATGATTAATAGCGAAAATTCATGCAAATTATAGCTGCAATGTGACATTCATATAAAATCGAAGCAGATTTCACACCAGATCTAAGCTATATTCGAATGCCAAAGCACTCGAAAGGCAAGACGAAATCGTGAACTTACCATTTTTACAGATGAAACTGCGAAGAATGAGCTCTGATTCAAATCACGAACCCTAGAGAGAGAGATCAAGAGAGAGAAAGAGAGAGTCTTAGAGAGAGGGAGAGGGGAGGATTTGCTCTTGTATCGCGACCTCTGTGTATATACACCAAATCGATGCTTTGCAGTTAAGAAAATATAAATTTATAATGATAAATTAAATTACGAAAGCGCCACTGCTTCGAGTACTGCCACGTCTGAAAATCCACGTTGTTGATGACGTGGCCGTACATTTATGATGTGGCGAAGGTTCATTGGCATAGTGACTCCAAGTCGCTCTGAGAGTCTGCTAAATGTCGTCACTCGAGCATCGTATGCCGTTGATGAAAGTAAACAATTTTAAGAATGTACGGTGTAGATCGAGGCCGAAGATCTTCCGAGGTCTGACTGTATGATGGCAGTAGCAACGGAAGAGTTTTATTTATTTATTTTTTTTTTTTGGGTGAGAGGGATTGTGGCCTAAGCTAAGCTAAGGCCTAAAAGTGCCTACAGAAATCATATCAGTCAGGAGAAATTTAGTCAACTCCATGGGGGTGTTCAAATTGCATGACGCATTCGTTTTAATTTTCTCCTATTTCAATAAGGAAGTCAGTATATGAATTCTCTTCACGAAGAATGTGTTTGATAGAGTAATTCTAATCTCGAATCATGAAATTTCAGTAATCATGAATGATAACCACAAGAGGATAGTCATCATCATCTCCACAGATGAGGTTGATAGCCAACTGAGAGTCAGATTCAATTTGGATTCTTAGAATGGAGTTTTTCCATGCCATTTATAGACCTGGAAGAGTTTTATTATTATTTGGCTTAAAAAGTTGCATTGCCATTCCATAATTATAATAAAGAATAAAATTTGAGAATTTCAAAAATTATTCCTAATATTTGAGATATTTAAAAATAATTTAAGAATTATTTAAATATGCAAGACAAATTCAAGTTTGATTTGTTTGATGAAGATCTTAAATAAATCCAAGATATTTTAGAATAATTTGAGAATTTTATTATAGAAATGCTATAGTTAGTCACCACGATTTGAGAATTTTATTATTAGGATCATGCGTCAAGGTCCATTGATCTTGCCGTGTTGTGTACTTGTATGAGACCGGGGCCTACAATGGCACAACATGAGAGGCATGTTCGGTTCCGTAAAAATAAAAACACGTTTAGGATGGCAATGGTTTTTAGAGTATGGCAGTATGCAAAGTTGCATACTCTAATGCAACCAAACATTTAAAAATAACTCTTTGGCTGATTTAAAAATAAATAAATCACCTTTTGGGGTAAGAAAATAAATTAAGACTCTATTAGATACTATTTAGGGAAAGTTAGGAAAAAGTTCACTTTATTGGATTGATGGAAGTATAAGTCTATGAAAAAAACTTATGTGGACATAAGTCCACTTTTAAGTAAAACAATTATGTATTTATCTAAATCTTAAGTGTATAAACTCAAATATATCTTTAAGTTGTTGTTTTTCTTTTTTATTTATTTATTTTTAACTTTAAAATAGCATAACTTTCAATCTATCCATTAGTTTTTTATAAAATTTATATTTTTAGAATCTATTCTCCGAGACCTTTAAAATAAGATTATGATGAATATGAATTTATGCAAAAATAAAAAATAAAATAGTTATATTGACTTGCTACATAAAATACAATTCCATTCAACTGTTTATTATAAAAATAAAAATAAAAATTTTGAATATTTGCATAATCTAACTTCAATAGTTTATGAAAACTATCAAATCTAAGTGTTTGTACCTAAATTTAATTTATTAAAACAATTAAATTTAAATGATTATGACTAATTTTAATTTCTCCATTTTATCTTAACCCTCAACTACCATCAATGTTTTCTGAAATTGTTATTATGTGCTCAAATCGTATTCCTCAAGATTAAGGTGTTCAGAAATTTGGTTTCAAATTTAGAGCGCTTAATAATGATGATGAGCCACCACACTATCAAACCTGATGATTGAGCGCCTCCTTCGTTAAAAAAAATGGAGGTTTCTTCTCTGCACACCACTTGCATTGTCAAAAAAAAAAAAAAGAAGAAGAAATTTAAGTGATGACTTTGAATCTAAATATCTCCATCTCTTGAGTAGCAAATTTACAGTTCTAATCGACTTCACACAGTCAAAAAATGGGGGTTTCTTAAGTGAGCAGTTACGTCGTCGGCCACCATAGTTTTTGGCATCACAAGTTTTGATGGAGTGAAAATAGAAAAAACTTGCAGACAGAAAGAGAGAAAAGATGGAAAGGGAGAAAGAGAGAGAACGATATTTTTACTGAAGATGTGAATATAATAAATATGAAAGTATTTTGGTCCTAAGGATTGTTTGATGGATCTAGGGTTTCACAAAAATTTCCAACGGACTGATGTCTGCATAAGTCCTAAAATTTGGACTTGTAGCCAAAGGCCCCTACTATTTATGAGGTGAGCCTAGGGGTGAAAAAAAATTGCCCACGGTCTTGGTTCAACTAGAAATTTTTTTACTACGTCCTACCTGATACCCAATTAGGCCTATCCAAGCCTTAGCCTGATTATTAAGATGGGTGGGATTGGACTTGAGATTTGTGACCCAACCCAAAGTTAGCCCATTTTATATTAAATAATATACTATTAGCATATAAGTTATATTTATCATTATATTCAAATGAGATTAAAAAATAATGAAACAAAATTTACAAAAAACAACACCTAAAGATTATATTTGTCTTCCATTTTTTTTTTCCTTCAATTAATATAATGAATCTATTTTATTCAATGATCCATTTGCAAATGTCTTATTATAAATTATAAATGTTATTAAATCATATAAACATTGATATAATGTTTGCAAATGTCTTTATAATTTATAAACATATTATGTATATAAACTTAATAGAGTTTAAATGTTATTTAGTAAAGAACCTATAAATAAGAAGTTGGCCCGAATTAGACCTAGTTCGAAGCCCGACACAAGGCTTAAGTATGTCTTAAGCCCGAAACCGGGTTTGGGCTTAATTTTTTTTAGCCAGCCCTAAAATTCAAAATCCCAATTAGGCCCAGGTCAAGCCCAACCCTACAGTAGGTAAGTCATACTGCGCTCTGCTACAAAGAAACACAATAAACCACATCACAACTGACGCGAACGAGGCTACCTTTTGTGTGAAAAAAGATAGATTTTCTCTTTTTCTAACATGTTATGTTACATTTTATAGGTTTTTTTTTACCTCATTCTATTTTTTATTTTATTTTATTTTATAAAATTTATATTTTTGGAATCTTCTCTTCGAGATATCCAAAATAAGATTCATGATGAATTGGAAATGATGTAAAACAAATTTATTGAATTAACAGATAAATTTCTAAATTTGTTTTTAAGAAAAGGCAAAATACTTGTTAGGTGTATTTTTCAAAGGTCATCATTTCAACTCCTTGTACTTATTGTTGTCCATGTGAGTATGTGACTTCTCACATGGGCTATTAAAGGATTAATTTGGGTTAAAACCTTAGCAAAAATAAGCCTGTGATACTCCTAATTGTTAATCCAAAGAAAAATGGTGAGAAACGATAAATGGAAGACTTGCCATGTGGCATATTTTCTCTTTCATATGATAATACAAGCAGTGACCTGCGCAATGCACAGAATAATATATAATGTTTTAATTATACAATAATATTATATATTAATTTAATATCTATATAAATAAGCTGAATTTGGAATTCTAGATAATTATACCATAATATATATATATATATTCTTTTTTTTTTCCCCTTTTCAGATTCATGAGTCAAACTGGTTAAATTTAGGTATGCTAAATTTTGGTATTTAATATTAGTATTCTTTAATTATTATTATTTTTTCCTTATCATGATTCTTGAGTGTCCTATTTAAATTGAATTTGAATAAATAATACGGAGTAAATAAGTGTTAAATAAATTAATGTCTTAAACTAATGTAAAAATGTCACGTCAAATTTATAAGTGGGGCCACAGCCAATGAGAGAAAAGAATGAGAGAGAGGGAAGACCAAAAGACGCATGCTACATCAAGGAAATGAGCTCTATATAATACTATAAATAGGTTTAATTTTTCATACATTGGATGCTTGGATGAAAGTATGAATAATTAAGCTGCAAGTGTATGCAAATTTTTAAAGGTTTTATGAAAAATATAAAAAATAATGAAACTAGACGCATAGTCCACTAGAAAATATTATTTCAAACAATTTTGCAAAAGAAAGGTTTTTCACAATCCATTGTTTAGCTGAACTTTTGGCAAGAAAACAATCTCTACTTCATTTTTGGTTAAAAGGTTTACCTAAACGACATTTTTTCAGAAAAGTTTTATTCTACAAAATTATTTAAAATAATATTTTCTAATAAACCACGCTGTCTAAAAACCGTATATATTTTTTCATAAAACTTTGTTAAGCTAAAATAAGGGGGGGAGTGTGGTGGCAATAGCGAGAGGGTTAGAGCCAATGGCCGGGTTAGAGAATCTCGATGACCACCCTCTAACCTATAGGCCCAGTCAAATAATAGCAAAACCCGTCTAGCTGGTAATAAAAAGAGCATCTCAACAACACACCAAGGAAAAACCCAGTGCATTTTCTCGTAACATTCCAATCTCCCACTTGCCTGGAAACTTTAGAATGCATCAAGTTTCTTGTAACCCAAAAACCCCTAAAAGCATTTCCTCGAAACCTTAAATTCAACAATTTTCAAATACAAATTTAAAATTTGATGGATAAAACTAAACATAATGTTAATCGGTTATGTTCTCATCAGCACTCGTTGATATAAATTATATCAGCACCATGCATTGGGGGTTGTACCCTTGCATTAGTCCAATGTACCTCATATCCTACTAATGCACAAGGTACAACTCTCAATGCAAGTGTTGATATAAGTTATATCAGCACGTGCTTAGCTGATCATCATCTAATATTTTATATATATATATAAATATATATAATATAGGCCACAGATATATGATAGATTTAACCGATGAGATTGAGGCATTTGTGTGGTTTGGACTTTGGAGGAGCAATTCATGCGAAAAAGACCTCTGTCATGAGATCGAGCAATGAGTAGAGAAATAATTGAAATTTTACAGATGAGCTAGGCCCATTTAAATTATTGTCAGACTGGCTCCTTTATGGAAGAGTCTCTGTTTTGAATGGGGGGTTGCAAACTTGCAATAGCCCTTCCCCTCTTGGGGAACCGCTATTGCAACCCCCTATTTTTATCACCCCACCCATTTTCTTTTGGATTTTAAGATTTCATGAAAAATATAAAAGGTTTTTATAAAAATCGGTTGCTTGGTCCACTAGAAAACATCATTTTGAACAACTTTGTAGAAGAAAGTTTTTCCAAAACCTATCGTTTAGGTAGACTTTTTGGCAAAAAATGAAATAAAGGCTATAAATGGCTAAAAAATATATTTAAAACCTTTTATATTTTGCATAAAACGTTAAAAACCTAAAGGATGAGGGTGGGATGATAAGAATGGGGAGTTGCAATAGCCATTCCCCTCTCTTTTGGGCCTATTATCAACAAAGCCCACTGAACTTTGGACTAGCCCATCGAAATTTGAGGATGATCATTCTACAATGCAACTATGCAAGTGCATCCAAGTGGACTCCCTTGAAAAGCTTTCACAATGTCTTGCTCAATTAGCCTAGATTATTATATCTGGGGAACCATGTATTATTCACAAGGTTAACAGTTCAAGCAATTGTTACTTGCATCACACCTTGTAGTGAAATGACTGATATATATGTATATATATAACGAAAGAAATTTAAGTAAAATATATGAAAAGGAGCACAAAAAATGTGCCTTCCCTCATTCTGTAATTCCCCCACCCCCACCCCCACCCCCACCCCCTCTTCTTTTTTTTTTTTTTTTTTGGGGAAAGTAGCCCATGTTAACTTCTTACAAAAAGGCATACAGTAACTGCTTCTTTTATGATTATAAAGTGGAAGTGTTTGAGCTTATCAAGCTGGGACATGTTCTTAAGAGCTATGAATTTTTTTAATATTTCTTAAAAATCCTTTTTGTTTCACTGTATCGGATATGGATGCTGTCAACTACAACCTCTTTCTTTTCTCCAATATGTTAATAATAGAAGAAAGGGATTACATAGAACATACATGCCGAAAAAATGGTGGAAACTATTCCCAAAATAGCTAGTTTTGCGGCCATGGTTTCCCTCATGTATTAGAGACCAATCCCTCTTGCTTAGTCAGTAAGCATGATGGAATAAATATATTCCAGGAATCATCATAACCACAAACGTCTTTTATCACTTTGTGTCATGCTTTATTACGTTTAATATAGTACTAATAACCTTGATCGAGAAGATTAAAAGTGAAATTAATCTATTCATAATGAAAACACGATAAGTGATGTATATGATAAAGCAGCACTTTTCTCCTCACAATATCACTAAAAAATTAGGATGAACCCACATGTTCCACTATCCCTACTCGATCCCTTAAAGCACCCCCACAACACCACCCTCACCCACCCCCCCCCCCCAAACACCCACCCACACACACACACACACACACACACACACACACAAAAAGAAGGAAAAAACTGCTGATTTATCTTCAGCAACCTCTCCTTCCCAATAGCCTTTCATTACTCTAGTCCTCCACTCAAGATTTCAAGAAGACATGATTCCAAGTATCACCATACCAATATACTTTGTTTAGGTAAACGTTTCTAGTCCACTGGAAAATGGTTAAATGGCCAATGAATGACTGTCCAATGATTAGACACTTCAAAATATTCTGCCAAAGTAATTCCAACTTCAACTGAATTTTAAAATCAAACTCCTCTCCTTGCCCAGAGCTTTTCATCACTTTATTCCTCCACTCGATCTTCGTTTCTAGGAAACAAGATTCCAAGCGTAACCATACCAATAGACCACCCCATAGGACTTTGTTTTGTCCTATGGTAGGGCTCATAGCTCTTTGTAGGTATGTATCATTGCTCAAGGCTTTCAAGGTACTAAGTGCCTTCACCACTTTGATTTTAATGGTACAAAATGCGAAGACTCCTTTTTAAGATATCAAGCACCCCTCAGTTGACATCAATGGAGGACCAATATACTCCAAGAACACCCAAAATAAGTCAGCTAATGTATGATTATAATAAGGAAACAACATGGGATCCAAAACTGTAGGCCAAAAATCAGAATGGAAATGGTATATTCGTGGAATAAACTTGTCCACTCACCGCCCCTCTCGATTCCCTCTATGATTTCTCAAATTCATTTTGAGTGGAATAGAGTTGGACCCCAGTCTTCTACAACTAAAATTTTCAACACGCCGGTTACTTGATAATCCCACACTAGTCAAATAGGCAAGACCCATATTGACGTCGGTTCAACTCAACGTCAATCGATAATGTGGTGGAGGGCCTGCACCCTGTCATTCAATTGTGGCATGGAAGGTGCATTTTTTCCCTTATTGGGAATGACATGCCTATGCACTTAATGTTGGAAAATAATAGAGAAGATGCTACCATATAAAATAAAAGTAATACAAGAATTGCAAAAATACAAATAGTGTCAGTTGAGGCGCACATTATACGCTCACGACGCGTCTGACTAAGTCAATTTTCGAACCCCTGTCCCGAAAATTGATCAATTGGGTTTCGGCTCGTGTGCACGTGAGCCTCTTTAAACTTCACCACATGTTACCATATACAACAAGTGGAATACTGTATAAACCCATTAAAACTCTTTTACTTTTTCAATTGAGACAAGGTGTTATCATACCCAAGTAGAAAACACTTTTAAGAAAACATTTTAGATTTTTGAAATACTTATTCTATACTTAAAATACAACACTTACATCCCCACTTTCGCGGCAAGAGGGTTTAAGTTTGCTATTTGCAGCATGATTGACGTTGCAATTAAAAGGTTGTGTTGTTTAGTTTGAAGCATAATTGCTGGGAATTCTTATCATAGGTGGGAATTTAAATGCCACTTCTCAAGAAATCCATTTCCCAAACTGATGGAAAAACTCCTTGAAAATTGTCAGGAAAGATTGATTCCAGTGACCATTTTCTCCTGCTAAAAAATGAAGGTCTATACGTTATTGCCCTGTAGCATTGTTATTGTAATGTTGGCATTCTATGTTATGAAGTATTTGCATATGAAATTATCGATATGGACACAGCCGGCCTATAATCCAAAAATCAGATCGACTCCTAATATGGAAAAAAAGAAAAAAAAAGGAAACAGAGGAAGAAAAATGAAATCACTGATTCACTTCCCTACAATTTGGAAGATTGTAAAACATTTTGTCTACAATTTAATGATCTTTTTGTAAGTGTGAGTTTTCAAGTACTGTGTTCTGGTACTCTTAATTTCCTATTGAAAATGTCCTTGAGACTCTCAGGAAAGGAGTTTCCCAATGTATTTGATTCTTCATGGGCTTTCTTAATGCTTCATATCCAGTAGAAATTAAATACTCTCCTTAGTTTTTTCTCTTTCCAACTACTTGATTGCTAAGAATACCAAGTAAAGAAAAATAAAAATAAAAATAAAAATAAATATATTAAAATGGGCCACTGCCACTGCCACTCCAAACCCAAACCTGTCATAACCTTCTCATTTTGATTTTTCAGGGCAATTAAGCAGAGCATTTAAGTTTCTTTAATCATCTTTGAACTGCTTTCCTACATGTTTCCATGCTCCTTTGGGTCAAGTTTTTTCACTACTGTTATCCTTGTCATCTCCTGTTCCCACTTCCTAAACTGTAATCATGGTTATTTGACGGCACAAATAGCTTAAATTCATAATGTTCCCACTTCCTAAACTGTAATCATGGTTAATTTGACGGAACAAATAGCTTAAATTGATGGTTAATTTGACAGCACAAATAGCTTAAATTCATAATGTTCCCACTTCCTAAACTGTAATCATGGTTAATTTGACGGCACAAATAGCTTAAATTCATAATGTTTCAAATAGTTTTAATCTAGTGGTTGTTTGATGTCCAAAAACATCGCCAATGAAACATTACCTACCATCCACTTCACACCACAACTGTCCCAGCAAGGACCTAAAAGCCTCTAGAGGGGCGGGTGCCTCTACTTCCCCAAAGCAATCATTGTCTTTAGTTAGGTAGAGCTAGACCTGCCCTTGCCACTCTCTAACTGCAAAACTCTATTAAAATCCTAGTTCGTGTCCTAGACAAGCATGCTACTCCACTTACAGCGAATAACAATTTTTTTTTTTTTTTTTTAATGACACTTACAAAGAATGATTCTTGTGAGGCAAGCAGAACCTAATGGATCGAGGTGTTTAAACCCTCACCCTCAAATTTATAATTCATAAAAAAAAAAAAAAAAAAAAGGACTTAGGAATTAGGATAGCCATTTGCCTCGTTCAAGTTTCAACAAATTCCTAGTGATCGATGATGGCACACCATGTGTAGTGTACGTATCCCCCATAATTTTTCGTAACGCAAAAGAAAGAATATTCTCCCTTGAGGCTTCATCTGTATTTTGGAAAAGTAGGTCACGAGGAAGATGCCGTGATCGAATCTGGTCCATCCATTGTGGGTACCATAAAAGTTTTGTTTTTGACAGATTGATTTGCCTTCTTTCATATCATATTCTGAGGTAGAAATCGAATGCGTCTTCCTCTCGCCGCGTAAAGTGATGTCCTTTTCTCCTCCATTTTTTGTTCGTGGCGTATGGGGGAGAAACAGGACTCTCATAAATGTCAAGGATATATATATTCTCTTGCCATGAAGTAACAGCATGATCAATCAAGATAATATGCGGCGATAAGGCGAAACTTTTGACCGTCCAGGACGAACCACCCACTGGTGGATTAAAATATGGATCTAGAGTAGCACCATATATATATATATATATATATATATATTTTTTTTTTTTCAGCAACCAAAGGATGGCAACAGTATAATATTACTAAAGAACTTCACCAATAAGGCAATAATTGAAGATAGGTATACCCTCTTGATTTGGACAGATACTACAAATCTTGAAATTGGATGTTGCAATTGGGGGGTTCTACACTTTGTTGTTAATGGAAAAAAAAAATTGAAAAAAAAAAAAAAAAGAGAGGAAAAACTTAAGAGTGAAGAGAATTTCTTAATGGCTTTACAACATCATGCTGCTAAAGAGGGGGGGTGGGGTGGGGATGCCCATCTTTCAACTTCCATTTTAAATTATGAATTCGGATTAGCAAAAATAAAAAATAAAAAATAAAAAACAAAAACAAATACCAAGCCGTAGAAACATGAATTTCCTGTTTGAAAATAATTTAAAGAGAAGTAAATAAAGCCTAAACATGCATAATAAAGGGAGATCCTCTGCCTCCCTCCCTTAGGGGCAGATCTGGAATTTTCTTCAAGTGGTTGTATTTTTTTTAAAGTTTTAATTTTAAAATTTTTGCTAAAGGTAAGATGGTGAAGGGAAAAATGTAGGAACACATATCGGTATCATTGAATAAAAGTGGTGAAAAGACATAAGATTAATAGATATGTCACACTTTAAAATGCTTATGTGACTTTTAGAGACGTAAAACTTGTTTATATACTACTCCTAACACCCTTGTTTAGCTGATGTAGAACAAGGTCCTAGCAAAATAGGAAAAGGGAGAAAAGTCACACATTGATATGATTGAATAAATGTGATGAAGTAAGACATAAGATTGACGCTATACTCTAAAAACCTATGTCACTTTTAGAGATGAGGAACTTTACTTATATACTACTTTTAACACCCCGTACCCAATATGGGATAAGGTTCCTCTTCATGGTTGCACATAAAAATAAACTAAACAGACAATACTTGGTTCCTCATAGTGGAGGAACAACTCCTCCTCCCTCTCACTTATATTATGTCACGTGTCATATTTAATTTTAAAAAATATGAATACATGGATACAGACATGTGGACATATGAATACAAATATATGGATACTTATTCATATTCATTTGGACACATAAACATATATACATGGATATATAGACACATGTCTATAATAACATAACATAAGGATATATGTACACAATTAATTTTCATTTGTTATGTTAGACATGTGACATAATATGAGTGGGAGGAAAGAGGAGTTACTCCTCTAATGTAAGGAGCCAAGTATTATCTTAAACTAAACCTTAACTTTATATAATCTACAAAAGTGGTAACTTTAATAAATTTAATCAAAATTTAACTAGATTTAATTAAAATTAACTATTTTTTCTCAATAAAGGTTAAAGCACTGCATAAATTTACTTATCCAAATTTGAAAAAAAAAAAAAAATAAATAAGTGGTTGCACAGGCACATATGTGCACCTTAGTGCAACCACCTCTGCCCTCCCTGACCATGCCCCTTACCATTTCTTTTTTTTTTTTGGTTTCCCAAGGTGTCCCCAGGTTTCGCCCAGAACTAATCCTTCGAGGTACGGTCGGGCGCCGAAGCGGGGACATCTCCCAAGAAAGTTTCTTGCATCCACAAAGGCTCGAACCCGAGACCTCTTGCTTAAGCGACCAGACCCCTTACCATTTCTTGCCTGTATATTTGGGCCCCATTAGCATCAAACAATTGAAACGTACCCCACGAGCTAGTGGGTTTGACTAAGAGCATTCTCGGTCTCCATGAAAATCAGCTATTTTGAATGATTTTAGACATCCAATTAACTTGATTTTAGTCAAAATTGTTTGAATGATTACAGTACTTCTAATAAGATACTCAATTCTAATCAAACGGTTAAACCGAGTCATCTGTTAGAGATAAAAAGGTGCAATCAGCCCCGCCACCTATGTGGTGGGTCCTGTTATCATTTTTCGCCATGCCAATATATATGGCACATTCAGGAAGAGGAGACATGGAATAGGGTATAGAGAAAGTGATAGAGGATCCCTCATAATAATAATAATAATAATAATAAGTATTACTTGGTTTGACTTGGTCACGGCATGGTACCCTTGAAGGATCCTATTAGGCGCTTGCAACAGTTCTATTCTTCTATTGCCTTCGTTAATAATGACTGCTTCATCAAAATATAATTATTCAATTGAGCACTTATTTGGAAAAGCACTTTCTCTTTCTCCCACCACCGCCACCTTTTTTTTTTTTTTTTTTTTTTTCAGGTAGTATCAAATAGCAATACAATGCTGTATAATAAAATCAAGCAGGTTATTTATCACATACCCAAGAAAAAGAAAAATGAAAAATCAAACATAATGCTGTCAGATTATCATATCGATAACTTTTGACCTAAAGATCCAGATGGAGCCCATCCAATGTTGGACCCCCTGTTCCAAATATACGAGGCATGCTCTTGTTCAGTTGTTCTCTTTGATATTAATGAACCTCACGTGATTGGCACCTAAAAATGCCTTTCCCCTTTTTGTTTTTTAATTATTTTTAATTATTATTTTATATATATATATATATATATATATATTTTTTTTTTTTTTTTTTTTTGGGGGTCCTTTAAACAGGCCTACCCTTTTTGAACTGCTACATTGTTTGGCATCTAGGAATACTTAAAATACAAATATTGTGCGCATGGCATAGTTGATATCTTGGTGGGTCCAAAAAATCAAGAAATATTGTGGCAGAAAGAAGGGCTATATTTTAGTGACCCCAATTCAACAAGGGAAGCACTTTCTGCAAAATTGATTGGATTGCTCCCACTTTCAATAGAGGCAGTTTATTGGGCATTTTTCAGTTAAAGAAAACATAAAGAATCTCACCATTTTGACCAAATTGCCTCCCGATAATGGAGAGGGGCTGATGATAGAGGGCAGAAAGGTTGTAAACCTACTTAATTGTGATCACCTCTTCTTTTTGGTAGGGGAAGTAGGGTGTTAAAAGTTGTCCTACCATGGTTTCTAATATGCAAAATAATGGGCATATATTTCTATATTTTTAAATGTAATCTAGTTGAACTTATCTGCACCTAACAGACTTTCTAGAACCCTGCCACTCCCTCTCTAATGTATTCAATGAGTTATAAACAAGTTGTATCAAGGTTCGGATTCCAAACCAACAAAACTAAAACCAACCCAATTAGCATTTCTAATTATTATTTTAATTTTAGTTTCAAATATTTTTTTTTTCAAATTTTAAAATATTAATTTTGATATTAATGAATTGGTAAATTGGTTATAAGTTGGTCAATATTAAATGGGTAAACTCTTTTTTTCCTCCACCGTCTTGAAATGGGGAGGTCTTTGTTTCGAGTAGTTTGTAGAGTGAGTTAGATATTTCTCAGCGTTTTTATCTAGTTATCTGTTAAACCTCCCCCCTTCCCAACCCCCCACCGCCAAAAAAAATAATTTTTGAGGACTTTATGTTCAACTGGAACACTCAAGAATGGATGCTTTGGTTTTCACCTAGCCGCTGTAATGACATTAAATTATCATAATTACTTAATTACTTAATTATTAATTTCACAACTTGATTTAATTTAGAGCACAATTTCAAACCCATTAAAAATAAAAATAAAAATTTATGATAGATTATAAGCAACCCTTTTGAATTATAGGTTAGATTTATGAAACTCCCCTAGACTTTAGAAGTGAACAAATAATCCCTTATTAAATTTGGTTACTTTGTCAAACTTAATACCAAAATTCTTAAATTTATGATCTATTTTCAACAAATTTAAAGCTTAAACCAATTGTAACTATAATACTAGTTTAGACATTAAATGATTAAATTTAAATTGGTTTAACGATATTGCATAACGCGCACATAATCTAATTCATCATATTCTTTGACGTCGATAGAGAGTAAGTGTCACAATTTTATAATGAGATTTCATAGCATGTGTCTTAAAGGCATATGTTAATATGCATTTAATGAAAGAATAATTTTATAAAAACTGCATAGAAAATTATGTAAATAATATAGGAAAATAGTACAACTTGCATAAAATATGAAAAAAAATACATAAAATTTTTTGTAAATATGTTTTTCCAAGTAATTATTGCTTCATAACATCTATCTCAACATGTACCTTAAGAGTAAACATTAAAAAAAATCCCTTAATTCATAGATTATTTACTAAATTTAAAATTAGGATTCCGTGAAACAGGCCTATAATTCACATGGTTTTCATGTAATTTATTAAAAAATTTAAGACATCAAAGAGGCATGAACTATTGAACTGTCTCTTCCCAATAAAATAAAGTCATGACGGTTGTATGGCTTTTATCCCCCCACGCCCCAAAGAAAGGGAAAAAGAAAAAAGAGAAGAAAAGAAAATGTCTGGTAAGAAAAATCATTTAGGGAATAAATATGGGCAAAAATAGATTGTAAAGAAGCAAAAAAATCACCGAATGAAAGGCTGGAATATTTCCACTAATATAAAGTTAGACTGAACGGTCCTGATTGCATGTCCCTTTTTTTTTTTTTTTTTTTTCTTTTTGGGTCGAAAAAATGAGTCAGAAGTTGAAATTGAAGTTGAACTGAGATATTTCCACTAATACACTTCTCAAGGCTTATTTGAATGAGCTTTTTAACAGCCTAAAATCATTTATATGGTTCAAAATTACTTTTTGAGCATATTTGGATGATTTGTCCATAAGAGCATCTCCAACTATGTGAGGCATTTAGGTGAGTTATATGGTTTTTTTTGCATCGCTACGGTGTAAAAATACATCGTTACAGTGAAAATGCATCACATAAAAAAAAATTACTAATCCAATGCATGTGAGTCATTTTTTTGCTAGAGTAGTCATTTTTTTTCCTCAACCACCTTTCTCTCTACTTCTAACTATTTCTTCGAAGATGATATGACAAATTTGCATTTGAGTCATTTTTTTGAGTCAAATATAGCTCAAGATTTGCCTCAAGCGATATTTGCCTCACCCATTGGAACATCTACTTTTCACACTTATGGGTTGTAAAAAAAATTGATTTTAATAGAAACAAGGTCCTCCCAACTTTGGTAGAAAAGTTGTACAAGAATCAGATAACCTTTAAATGGTAATCATGAGCATGCCCTCTATATTATAATGCGTGAAACAAAAATACCAACCATATCTTTTTGCTTTTAGCAATTTCTGATTCTCTTCTAATTATGTTTACCAACTGAAGTTATAGTTAACCCAAACAGAATTTGAGTGTGCAACTTCCGAACAACTGCAAACAAGTTCGCTAGAAGCTTATTTGAATTTAATTGATTATTAAACGAGTAAATTTCAAGCTCGACATTAAGACTTGTCTAATGAACAAGTCAATTAAGCTCAGGCAAACAAAAATTTGACTTAGTGGGATTCGCAAAAATAGGCTTATTAAGACTCGGATTTATCATTTTTTGTATATTCGATATATTTTTCAAATGATAAAGCTGTAAACGAATAAAACCATTTGCGAAGCAAATTTGTTTAGTATCTCTATAAAGCTCATTCGAATTTGATTATTTATTCAACCACCTATCTCAAACAAGCTTGAGTTGAGCTTATCACTTTAAGACGATCAAACTTTGTGGAGCCCATTAAAAAGCGAGGGACACCTGTGTCTTCCAAGTTCCAAGGTCTACGCTACCAAAGATTGTCCACAATCTACAATACGTACTGCACATTAGTAACATGAAGCCCAGAGTGTTTCCTAGGGCCCACCATATATAATGTTGCGCTGTCGCTTCACCCTGTTATTCCCCACCTTTTTTATAATGACAAATACTCGTTTCTATCTTGATACCTGAAATGCCGAAGATGCCCTTAACAACTATGGGAATGGCAAGTTAACAACTGCCAATTACGATAATAAAATGACCAGAATGCCCTTAGCATGCAAATGACCAGTCAAAAAGCCCTTTTACATGCAAATGAGTCAAATGACGACGCCTACTCATTACCTCAAAAAAGGTGAATTACAAAGAAATCTCATGATGTTTAATCATTTTTCATATAATTCCTTTTTTCTAACAAAAGTCCGTGTAATGTCTCCCATTAATTAGATTTTGGGTGAAAAAATGAGTAGAAATTGGGTAAAAAAACACTATAGGAATAAGTGAATATTATTAAGCATATAAGAGATGTATCATTTTTTTAGTATTTTTCCCTTCTAATTTCTGTTCAGTTTTTCATCCAAAACCTAATTGAGGGAGACATTGCATTGATTTTTTTTTTTTTTTTTTTGGGTTACGTGAAATAGGGCTAAATATTAGGAGGTTTCTTGTAATTTACCAAAAAATAATAAAAAATCTAGGGCAAACTACATATTAGTGTCATAAACTTTACCCTCATTTTCAATGTGGTGTATTAACTTTCAATTTGCACAATTTAGTGCATCAATTGTGCATCCGTGTGTCAATGTAGGAAATCAGTGGACGGACGTTAGATTCATAACGGTGAAAGTCACGGGCGCACACGTGGTGGCCAGCTGGCACCTACGTGGCATCTTACATTGCCAGATGAACTAATTTCCCACCATTTTCAGAGCACGTGCTCTGCACGTGAGGATTAGTTCAATCAATAAGCCATTCTCCCCCCATTTGAGAGCACAGGGTCTGCACATGACTACTCCGGTCAACCTATAGATTCTATACTCCGGCCAACTCCATTTTTTCTGGCCAACCTTTTTTTTTTTTTTTTTTTTTTTTTTTTTAAACTTTAATCAAACATTGGAACAGACCACAGCAGCAAGACCTCAATGACAGCCACTTCTCTCTCTCTCTCAGCCCTACCCCCTCATGTGCAAATATAGGAATATTTGCTCCTCATTGCTACAGTTCTCACCACGGGAAGGAAGGAGAGAATGAGATGGGAGGGTAGGAGAGGAAAGGAAAAAAAGAAAAAGAAAAAAAATAGAGGAAAACAAATCAAAGAGAAGATCGTCGTTGCTTCGCCGATGTTAGAGATGGTGTTGTAGAAGTTGCCGACTCATCTGTGAGCAATTGGAAGGCGGCGGAGGGTTTCAACGATGGGTCTCGTTAGAAGGTTTCAGCGATTAACGTTGGATCTCGTCAGTTGTGGTGTTTGAGCAGTAGCGGAAAAGGGGTTCTCGACGGTGGAGGTGCAGCAGAGGTTCCGACAACAAATGGGGACTTCGTGGGGTTCGATCAGTAGTGGGATCGACGGCTAGACCTCGCTGGCAACCCGCTCCAGCCCTGTCCAGATCCAGATCAAGCCTCCATCGCCTTTCTCTCTCACTCGTCCTATTTCTCTCTCTGTTTTGAGCCCTAGATTGTGTCCAGCAGCATACAGGGTGAAGGTAAAGGTAAAGTAACCCTCACGTGCAGACCATGTACTCTCAAATGGGGGGAGAATGGCTTATTGATTGAACTAATCCTCACTTGCAAAGCACGTGCTCTGAAAATGGTGGGAAATTGGTTCATCTGGCCATGTAGGATGCCACGTAGGTGCCAACTGGCCACCACGTGTGCGCCCGTGACTTTCACCGTTATGAATCCAACGTCCGTCCACTGATTTCCTACATTAACACATAGATGCACAGTTGATGTACTAAATTGTGCAAATTGAAAGTTAATACACCACATTGAAACTAAGGGTAAAGTTCGTGACACTAACATGTAGTTTGCCCAAAAATCTATTACTGCTTACTCCCTTCGTTTCATAATAAGTGTCTTACTTTCCTTTTTGGGATGTTTCAAAATAAGTGTCCCATTTTAAAAGTCAATGGACCTTTTTTACTCATTTCCTAAAATACCCTTAAAAATGTTTTCTTTCTTTTTCTAATGTTTTACAAACTTGAGGGTAAAATTGGAATTTCAAAATATATACATTGATGTGAAAGCATTTAAAAGGGTTTCATTAAAAAACGTTCTTTTCAAAAGGAACACTTATTATGAAACGGAGGGAGTAATAATTAACGAACTGACAAAACACTGCCCTATTGAAATCAAATCCACTACTTGTTTTCAGTGTATTGGCTTTGTATTTGGTTGTATCTAGAGCATTTAATGGATGAAAAAGTATAAGCACAGTCATTCATTTTGAGTGTAGAACATGTGTTTACCCCTTTTTTTCTCATCAAATGATATTTTACATCATGTAGATGCTATGATACGAAGACAAGCACGAATTCAACACGCTTCAAACAAGTAAAAGATCCAAACTCCCCTCTCCGCCTCCCTATAAATATGGCCATGATGTGTATTATGTACTCAACAATTGAGTGAATTTTCAGAAATGGGAGTGAATTCTAACAGAGTTGAAGACTCCTCAGGGGTTGCGTGCCATGAAAACACTGTGAGAGTCTCAATAGAGGCAATGCCACCTTTGGAAATACACACAGTTTGCTTACCACCAACCCAGACCACTCTTCACAAACTCAAACACAGGCTCTCTGAGATTTTCTTCCCAGACGACCCTCTCCACAGATTCAAGAACCAAACACTCTTTACAAGAGTGATTTTGGGTCTTCAGTACTTCTTGCCTATTTTTGAGTGGGGGTCTAATTACAGCTTCAAACTTCTGAGGTCTGACGTTATCTCTGGACTCACCATTGCTAGCCTAGCAATCCCACAGGTGAGACACAAATCCTGATGCCTCTCCCTCCCTATCTTTCTATCTTTCTCTCTCTCTACACACACACACACACACAAACACACTAGGTGGTGTTTGTCATCTACTAAGATTTGAGTAAGAAAGGAATCCCAGTGTGATACTGCATGTATTCCACTTGTTTCTGACCTTTTGGACTAGTTTGTTCCAAGTTTATTCAAGAAATGGTTTATATGAACTGGGTTTCTAATAGGAGTATGATTTCAATTTTGTTTATGCTTCTACTTAAATTTTCAGAAATTTTTACAGGATTCTCTATTAGAAAGCCTTGCATGAATTAATGGGTCTTACCTGTT
This sequence comes from Liquidambar formosana, assembly GCA_039720395.1. NCBI lineage: Eukaryota > Viridiplantae > Streptophyta > Magnoliopsida > Saxifragales > Altingiaceae > Liquidambar > Liquidambar formosana. Next base: position 17,882,476 of record CM077826.1, read on the forward strand.
GCTTTCAATTCATGGGTCATATTTATTAAGTTTAGAAAAATTAAGTTTCGGATGGTTTTATCTTATTTGGTTATGTTCTTCGAAATTTTTTGATTTTGATTCATTTTATGAGTTAAAATCGGTTTTCAGGACATTTCTTTTAAAATTAACTGCAATTTGAAAACTAAAAAATTATATTTATTCTGGTGTTCTAATTTGGTTTCTTGTACTGCAGGGAATTAGCTATGCAAAGCTGGCGAATTTGCCACCAATAGTTGGACTCTGTTAGTATCAATACCTTGTTGACTCTGTTTTCTTACTGGGTTCTGTTAGGAATAAATACAATTGTCTTCTACTCTTTTTATTTTTATATTTTTCAATTTTTTAGTTAAGTAGTAAATTAACTGAATTTTGTTTTAAGCAGACTCAAGTTTTGTGCCACCATTGATATATTCCATCCTTGGGAGTTCTAGACATCTCGCAGTTGGTCCAGTCTCAATAGCATCCTTGGTCATGGGCACGATGCTCAGTGAGGTGGTTTCCTATAGTGAAGAGCCAATTCTGTATCTTAAATTGGCCTTCACCGCTACCTTCTTCGCTGGTTTATTTCAGGCTTCTCTGGGTCTACTAAGGTATTAGACTATGCATATTCTAAGCTTTGATCATTGTTCACTTTATTTTGTGAGAATATATGGTAGATTTTTTCTTCATGCCAAGGTGATAGTGATGACTATTAGGGAAAAAAAAGTGGTAGCTGACAATGGTGGTTACAAATATAACACTCAACTTCTGCTTCATATTAAGATAAAAGTAACTTTTCCAGTAGAGCAGTAGGCAAAATGACACAAGGTGGAAAAATTTGCCAGGTAGATAATTGGTTCCCCTGTTCACGAACATTAATTGATTTTGTTTTATGATTTGCAGGTTGGGTTTTATAATTGATTTTCTCTCAAAGGCAACACTTATTGGGTTCATGGCCGGTTCAGCAGTCATAGTATCATTGCAACAGCTGAAAGGGTTGCTTGGAATTGTCCACTTCACTAGCAAGATGGGAATTATTCCTGTATTGTCCTCTGTTTTCGAGCACAGAGAAGAGGTGAGAGGCTTTAATTATGAGGAATAATCTGACTTTTTGGGTCTATGGTACTGTTTTATAGCATTCTGGAAATACTTTTGGTGATAAAAAATCAAAGCGATTGTTATGCTTTCAGAAGCAAGGAAAGTACTTTCAGATTGTTCATCAAATGGTGCACTAGCTTAGATAATAAATTTTATTAATGGCATCTATTCAGCCGTTGATGTTGATCCTAGTGGCATTAGATTCCTACTTTCTCTTGAAATTTTTTAAGAAGTGTGTCATTATTGAAAGCATGTAGGTACACTTTTTACCATCAATAAATCCTTTGTAATAAAATTGGTGCAAATGATGTGCAGTGTTCCTGGCAAACCATTGTAATGGGCTTCAGTTTCCTAATCTTTCTATTGACAACAAGGCAAATTGTAAGTGTGTCCATATTGCTTTATAGCATAGTTTACTAGTATTCTCACTCATTATTATGTAATAGTGTTCTTGACATTTCAATTTTGATTGGCCAACACAGAGCATGAGAAAACCAAAACTTTTTTGGATTTCGGCGGCTGCTCCATTAACATCAGTTATTCTGTCAACCATTTTAGTCTTTTCCCTCAAATCGAAGCTTCACGGGATCATAACTGTAAGAATTGATAATTTTAAGCTGGGTGTTTTTTTCCATTTAAATCAATGGCATGCCTTTGAGAACTCTCGCTCTCTACAATTCATCTTTCCTCACATTGAGTTTCTTGATTAACAGATTGGGCACTTGCCAAAGGGTCTGAATCCACCTTCATCAAACATGCTATATTTCCATGGCCCTTATCTGGCTCTTGCCATCAAAACTGGCATCGTAACTGGGATCTTATCTCTCACTGTAAGTTGTCGAAAACTTGAATCTATCTTTTGTTTGATTTTGTGTGTGTGCATAGTTTTCCTTACCATGTCTAGGAATGGCTGAACCAATATGGACTGTCCATTTGATGGGTCACCTTCTGAGAGGTCACTTGTGACTTTTGTAGGAAGGAATTGCTGTTGGAAGGACATTTGCGGCGCTACAAAACTACCAAGTTGATGGGAACAAAGAAATGATGGCAATTGGTCTTATGAACATGGCTGGTTCTTCCTCTTCTTGTTATGTCACCACAGGTGATGATCCTCTTCATATGGGTTTTTTTTATTTTTTTTATTTTTTTTTGACTTACAGCAGCACTGTGTTGTTCACTAAAACCGATAATAACTCTTTTTATTATTAAAAAAATTAATTGATCTTTCAGGATCATTTTCTCGATCCGCTGTGAACTACAATGCTGGAGCAAAAACGGCAGTCTCAAACATAATAATGGCGTCTGCTGTGCTTGTGACTCTACTGTTTCTCATGCCACTATTTCAATATACTCCCAATTTCATCTTAGCGGCAATCATCATCACAGCTGTGATTGGGCTAATTGATTACCAGGCAGCATTTCGGTTGTGGAAAGTTGACAAGCTAGATTTCTTGTCCTGCTTTTGCTCCTTTTTCGGTGTTCTTTTCATTTCTGTGCCGATGGGTCTTGCCATTGCGGTAAGGTGTTCTATCCTAGGCTATTTCTTATCATTATTTTCTTGTTTTGTTCTGATTTATCACCTAAGCAATAAAAGAAGAATTTAGAGCCCCGTTTGGTTGTTGAGAAGATAGAGAAACAAAAGGAAACTTGGCAATAACAGAGTGATCCTGATGTTTATATAGCCCCCTAAGTATTGATTATCATATATACTATCTGATCGGTATCTGACAGAAGGATGTAAAATTTCAGGTTAGTGTTTCGGTTTTCAAGATTCTCTTGCATGTCACAAGGCCAAACACAATAGTCTTGGGGAACATTCCAGGCACCCATATATATCAAAGCCCTGGCCGATATAGAGAAGCTTTAAGGGTTCCTTCATTTCTAATACTTGCTGTTGAGTCACCCATCTACTTCGCAAATTCCACATACCTACAAGAAAGGTTAGTTTGGCATTGCAAACTTTAATTTTAACGTACTTGATTAACACATACACACACATATAAGCATCTCTTTTTGTTGCACCATCTAATTGAGGGATTCTCATGTTGCAGGATATTAAGATGGGTGAGGGAGGAGGAAGAATGGATACGAGCGAAAAATGAGAGTACACTGAAATGTGTAATCTTGGACATGACGGGTAAGTAACAAAAATCTTTAATTACTTCCTAAGTGGATTCCAAGACCCAGTTACGCTTTGGTCCAACTCCAAAGTTTAAAGGGAAATTTAATTAATTGTGTCAAAGTGATGGTTCCATTTTCCGGACAGTGGATTTGTACCTTAGAATGACATTAAAAACAAGATGGGAATGAACTTCTATGGGATGTCTTGTGTTAGTCTCATTAGAGTTTGTTGAATATATATGATTGCGATTGCATTTTCCTAGTGCATTTGGCTTACAATTTTACAATTTTTTTTTCTTCTTTTCCAGCTGTTACAGCCATAGACACCAGTGGTATTGAGACAATGTGTGAGCTCCGGAAGATGCTAGAGAAAAGATCACTTCAGGTAAAGATAGTCCACGTCAATATCTTAAAATCGTTTATCTCCATTTAGTTTTAGGCAAATATTTTACTAACCATTTTGTTCTATGGTGGTCACTCTCCTGTCTTTGCAGCTTGTGTTGGCAAATCCCGTGGGCACGGTGATGGAAAAACTACATCAGTCAGAAGTTTTAGACTCATTTGGGTTATATGGACTCTATCTGACAGTTGGAGAAGCCGTTGCTAATATTTCATCACTTTGGAAAGCTCAGCCTTGAATTGCTACAAAGTTTTTGTGTGATAAACGGGAAGAAATCACCAACACTCAATGGCTTTACAGCATTAGGCAGAGCAGCCACTGAGGAGAACTTTTTTTTTTTTGTAAGAGTTATAAAGTTGTAGGATGATTTATAATTTATCGACGGAATATATGTGTGATAACCTCTTCCAAGAAGAGATTTTGAAAACTACTTACTAAAGTTGATGCTTTGAAGCATTAGTTTCGACTCTGCAACTAATTTCATATTGTTCGATCAGAGAGAGAGAGAGAGGGCTTATGTGTTTTTTAAGGCAAACTGGGATCTGTGGACAATTACAACATTGGAGCATGTATCACATGCCAATATGCCAGTGAAGAAAATGTAAAATCTCTTGGGTTTGATTTGATTTTTTCTTTAGGTTTCGTATTTTTTGAAAATTTTCGTTCTTTTGCCCCTGCAACACTAAAATCCTAGCTCCACCCCCAACTATACTTGTCAATAACCTACTGAAATTCAAGACAAGCCCCATGCCGGCGCAACTGTGTTATAGAGTGAAACTGGTAACTCAAGCAGTTTCTGACTTTGGTCAAATTGTAGGAGTTGGCATGCTAATTTAATGCAAGGTAATAATCTTAAATTGTAGCGATTGGAGGTCTAAGTTGAAAAATGGCACAAGCTTGCAGAATACCTCAGCCATCCAATAAGCGCAACCAAAAAAGAATCACATTCCTTTTCAAGAAAGGGACCAAAACGGTTTATGACAGAAACTGGAATAAGTAGAAAGGACTAACTAGGTTGAAGCACAAAGTTAAAAAGATAAATGACAAAGAGCAAATGTACAACTTTTATGTGGAAAACCAACATCCTTGCCCAGCATCATAGTCACCGGTAAGCACAAAGCAGCATAGGAAGTGACATTTTACCATAAGCATACTTGTCTATCATGGAGATTTTTCCATCCTTTTATAGTAGCACTGTAAGAATGTGAGTTATATGGAATCTATGGTGTATCTCGTCCCAATTCAAGGAATGAGTTGGTCTGATTACCTTATTTTCAAGCGTGTGAAAATAAAATAAGCTAGTGAGGTGTAAAATATTTTTGGGCGAAAGTTGAGGGGATGAAGCTGCAATTTCCTTTCATAAAAATCTACTATCAGATAACTATTAGCGCTACATTAAAAAAAAAAAAAAAAAAAAGTGAAGTCAACAAGAGCAAGAAAGATTTAAAATTGAGTATATGTTGTATAGGTAAGAGTCGTATCGATATACAAACTAGCACGGCAGAGAGAGAGAGAGAGAGAGAGTTCAAATGATGGTGGAATATTCAAGAACTAATCAGCTTTAACTATAAGCACTACATATAAAAATAAAAATAAAAAGTGAAGTCAACAAGAGCAAGGAAGATTTAAAATTGATTATATGTTGTATAGATAAGAGTCGTATCAATATACAAACTAGCACGGCAGAGAGAGAGAGAGAGAGAGAGAGAGAGAGAGTGAGAGGGAGAGTTCAAAAGATGGTGGAATATTCAAGAACTAATCAGCTTTAACAAAGGCTCTTTTATAAATATATCAACAGGGTCTTGTAGTGTCCTTTATATTTATAGGTGGTGTTGCAGATATGGGGGTGTTGGGTTCAGAGGATTCCAATGTTGTTCCCAGCAATGAAAATTAAACCAATGTTGTTTCAGGCAATTATGAAAAACAAACCAGACCCGAAGTCTCAAGTCTCAACAGAAGCAATGCCACCATTTAGCACTTACCACCAAACAGAACCACTTGTGAGAAACTCGAACATAAGCTGGGTGAGATGTTTTTCCCAGAAGACCCATTCCACAAGTTCAAAAACCAGGCATTGTTCAGAAAGTTGGTTCTGGGTCTTGAGTACTTATTCCCTATTCTTCAGTGGGGACCTAATTACAGAATCACACTCCTGAGGTCTGATGTCTCTGGACTCACCATTGCAAGCCTAGCCATCCCACAGGTGACTTGGTGTATTGTAGTACATTCTTTTTAGGTAATAACGTGGTAACAACCATGTTACCAAAACGATAATCGATAATAAAAAATCTTTTTGTCACATAAAACTTCCCAAATAAAATTCAACACTAGTAAAACCTACAATTTAAATAATTGCTTGGGATATCGCAATCCACTACCCTTAAATAAAAGAGCTCATAAGTAAAGCATTTTTATTTTTTTTCAAGAAATACGATTTCCACAGACTAATTCCACTAATGGAGTCAAGTGTGGCTCTGATGAATCTCAACCTGCATTCAATTGTTGGAATATCAGACATGGGAATAAAGATGTCAATAACCTGCAAAAATTCCAGGTAAGCCCTTTGCTGCTGCGACCGTGTTATAGAGTGAAACTGCTAACTCGAGCGCATGCAGTTTCTAACTTACGGTCAAATTTTAGTAGTTGGCATGCTATAAGCTAGGCAAGGTGATAATCTTGAATTGAAGCAATTGGAGATCTAAACCCAAAAGCGCGCGACATAAGCTTGCAGAATGTCTCATCCGTCCAATGAGCGCAACCAGGGGCAGAGGCAAGGGGGGGTTCATCTAGCCCTCCTCAAATTTTTTATTTTTATTTTTTACTTTTTTTGTACTAATCACAGGTTTGGCTCTTCTCAAAAAAAATTTTGGCTCTCTTTTAGGTTTTTCTGCTGGCCTAGAAGGGCCTTTTGATATATGGGTGGGTTCCTTTCTTTTGGTTTCTTGAAGGACCCCCCTTTGTAATTTTTTTTTTTTTGTTTATATATATAAATTTCTCTCCTAGTTGTATATTAGAAAAAAGTATTCGTTATTAATTTAAAATTTTTCTTTTGTCTTCATGTTGTCAAATAGAAATAGAAATATATATATAAAAAAAAAAAAGTTGTAGTGAATTGATTTCCTTGGTAATTTGGATTAGAATAAGCTCTAACACTTAACCAAAGTTTGGCTTCCTAGATCGAATTCCTAACTCCACCAATGAGCGGAACAAATTAAAAGAACTTTCATGAACGGGATAGAGAGGATTTCCTAACTCCACCAATGAGCGGAACAAATTAAAAGAACTTTCATGAACGGGATAGAGAGGATTTATGGTAAAAACTAAAATAAGTAGAAAGGAATAATTCTGACCTCACGCACAAGTCAAAAGCATAAATGACAAAGAGGAAAATGTACAACTTTTATGTGGAAAACCAACATATACACTTGCCTAGCATCACAGTCATCGCTAAGCACAAAGCAGCGTAGGAAGTTAAAAGCATCGATGCAAGCTGTTGCACATTTGAGCTGGGATTCTACGTGATGCACAAACCCACCCATGTTGTCTGGCTGATGCATGGTTTTGGTTTATGATATCATAGTACATGCTAATTAAAACATAACTTGGAGGGAAGCTATACAACAAAAAATGGTTTTGATATATGTTGGACGCACGGCCCAGCCCTCACTTGGAGGTATTGTCCACTCTAGACTAACACATAAATTAGTCTTACGGGTTTGTCCTTATAAACCTCATGCCCAAAAGGCACCTCATTAAGAGGGTGTCCAGCGCCCTCTTATATACCTATCTTAGGCATCGTCCGCAACCAATGTGGGACACTAATATTTCCATCTCGGCGTTGACATGACCCTAGCTCTGATACCATTGTTAGACGCGCGGCCTAACCCCCACCTTGAGGTATTGTCCGCTCTGGCCCAACATACAAGCCGGTCTCACGGGTTTGTCCTTGTGGGACTCATGCCCAAAAGGCGCCTCTCTAAGAAGGTGTTCGACGCTGTCTTATAAGCTTATCTCAAGCATTGTACGCAACCAATGTGAAACACTAACAATATAAATGTAGAGACTGCAAAATGCGCGCATGGAGAAATTATTAATAGTAAAACTTGTTTTAGAACAACAAAATAATGGCCATTGATGGCCTGGCCAATACATAGATATATATCCAAGCAACCATTTTTGTTATCATGCTTTGATCTAGCTTTCACAGAAAGGGAGAGATTAAGGTTGCATGCCTATAGAGTCAGATCATGATTGATGGATGAGTGAATAGGATTTTCGCGGTACTGCGTAATCGTTGCAGACCAATGAATAAGGAAAGTTTTGTAAAATAATTATAAAATTATATGGGCACATCATGTCCCACGGATGAGCAGCAAGACGTATAGTTTTAAAATAAAAATAGGTAGATCAAATTTAGTCTTATCAACTACTAATAAGAGGAGGGGTCCCACATTGGTTTCATGGGATGGATTCCATGCGAGTACGATGGGTGAATCCCACACCTTTGTGAATAATTGGTAATACTAAATTTGATCCAAATAGCAAAACCCTTATAAGATTTAGGAAGCATTATAGGTGACAAAAATGCAGAAAAGATAGCCGACTTGCCTCCACGGCTCCACCCAGGTGGAGGAGCTTCTCCTTAATCACCTCCATTCATTTTCTGAATGCTTTTATTACTGATTATCATTGCAAAAACAATAATGAACATATAACACATGGAGATGTACAAGCAAACTTGACTGTATTAAACATATATTGTATGTCTGCAGTATCCGTCATTGCTCCGTTATAAGAGCTTTAGTCTTTTCACAGCCTCGTTGCCAAAACCTTTGGTTATAGTGCATGCAAAACATGCAAAAATTTTGGTTACAAGTTTGTTATTGATTTCATTGCTTTTTAAACATTGGATACTATATGATCATATAAGGCCCACTTGTCAAACAGATATTCGCATATTCAAGGGCCTGTTAAGGTCATATAACTCTATTAATTATTGATTGTGGCGGTCTGGCATAGTGCTGTGACAATTGAGTAAACCTGTGAACCGGTCTAGCTTAATTATTAATTATCGATCGGTGAGCTAGGTTTTACTATACCTGTTAACCGGTTCAATACTGATGTCAATTGAAATTCTAAGCAAATCCTTGGTAAGGCAAAAATGTTAGAATTGGTAAATGCAAAAAGATTGCAAATTTTTTTTAAAAAATAAATAAATAAAAATAAGGAATTGAATTGGCAAAGAATTTGTATTCTACAGATGGGGTAGCTAATAAGATTTAAGACTTTTTCATCATTTCCCTGTTTTTTAAATGGCCTAAATGAGACCATTTTTTATGAATTTATTCTTCCTACTTCTGTAATTTGACCTAAATTAGTTAGGTGCTTTAATTAATTTAAAAAATGCTTTATGTGAAATGTGTTTTATAAATTGAAACTAAATCTTCTTAATTTTATTATTCTGTCTCAATTGATAGGGGTTCTTAAGTTATTCTTCACGAATCAAAAATGCTATAAAATTTGAGGTTAATGGCATAATAATTTCAGGGTAGTTCTCGGTTTATAAAAATAAAAACAAATAAAAAATGTTGTATTTGAATTTCTTATTTGGTTTCCAAGGAAGAAAAAAAAAATGCAAAAAGACCAATTGGGTTTTCCAAGTTAAATTTGAATCTATTTACTTCTATTACTGTATATCAATTGTTCGGGTTTTCTTAAGTTATCCCTTAAAAATCAGTTATGCTATAAAATTAGATATTTTTTTTGGCCAGCTCATTAACTTAATATATAGTTTGATGAGATTTTATTTTATTTTATTCTAATAATTTGATCACATTTCTTATGCTGCAGGGGATTAGTTATGCCAAGCTTGCTAATTTGCCTCCCATAATCAGACTCTGTGAGTATTATCAACAATTTTCCTTTTATTTGTAAAAATGGTGAATTAAGTTCGATGACTTGGTTGGTACAGTTTAGGCAGAAGAACGATGTTCTTTGTTATGGGTTAAAAGTTTCTATGCATAGCCAATTCATCCATGGATTAGTAGAAATCTCATGAACCCTTTTTTTTTTTTTTTTTTTTTTGTTGTCCCCTTCCATTCCATGATTGGGATTTATGTAGATTCAAGCTTTGTGCCACCATTGATATATTCTATCCTGGGGATTTCAAGGCATCTTAGTGCTGGCCCAGTCTCAATAGCATCCCTTGTCATGGCCACCATGATTAGCGAGAAAGTTTCTCACTTTGAAGAGCCAGCTCTGTACCTTAAACTGGCTTTCACAGCCACTTTCTTTGCTGGTTTATTTCAGGCTCGTCTGGGTTTGCTGAGGTTTGAAATATGAAACATTGTAATTAAACTTCTTTAAGGCTTGGTTTGTTGTAATGGGAATCATTCTCCCCAGTTGATTTCTGTCGTTGCTTTAAATTTTTAGTACAAGTAGAGCATCACAACATAGGATCAGGAAACAAAGCTAATGCCTGCCCCCATCAAAACGTGCCTTGAACCCTTAACCTCTAATGTTTTGAGCTTTCTTTGCTCAGGTGTGATATATCTCTGCTTTTTGTGTAGGGTTAGTGATATTTCAATTTTGGCTAGTTGTTTTCTTGTCGGTTGGGAAGGGATTAATTCTTCTTGGTCGGTTGTATTGTATTCATTTCATCCTTAATAAAATTCTTATTTTTACGATAAAAAAATTAGAACTAAAAAAATAATTTAAAATAATAATAAAAAAGCAAATTAACCAGTGTTTCATCTATCTTGATTTGAATTCGATTATTTACAGGCTAGGTTTCATACTTGATTTTCTGTCGAAAACGACTCTGGTTGGGTTCACGGCTGGAGCAGCAGTTATTATTTCTCTGCAGCAGCTAAAAGGGTTGCTTGGGCTTCTTCATTTCTCTAGCAAGATGCAAATCCTTCCTGTTTTATCCCATGTCTTCCATCACACAAAAGAGGTGATTCCAAGTACAATATTTAGAGAGAGAGAGAGAGAGAGAGAGAGAGAGAGAGAGAGAGAGAGAGAGAGAGATCTGATTCTACTTCTTATTGAAGTGCAGTGATCCTGGAAAACTATGACAATGGGCTGTGGCTTCCTACTCTTTCTCCTAACAAGGAAAATTGTATGTTTGATTCAAAACATCTATGCAACAGTTTATTCTCCCAATCTCTCCTGTCCTGACTCCTGAGTAACTGTTTATATATTCATAAACTTGCACGGCATGAAGAACCCAAAGCTCTTCGATCTGGATTTCAGCTATTGCCCCGATAACTTCTGTTATTCTCTCGACGGTAATAATCGACATCCTCATGTCATATGTTCCCGAAATTTCAACTGTAGGAACTACATTTCTTGAAACTTTGACAATAAGCAAGGTGCTTTTCCTTGCTCCATATGAAATTTTCTCTTCTTTAGTATATTTTCATATAACTAGCGAGTTTTTGATTAACAGGTAGGGAAATTGCCAGAAGGGTTGAACCCACTTTCCACAGAGAAGCTTTTTTTTCGTGGTCCATACTTAGATGTTGCCATTAAAACTGGCATTGTAACAGGGATACTATCTCTAACTGTAAGTTTTTCACTCACTCATCAAAAAAAAAAAAAATTGTTTTAAAAAAATGTAGGTTTTTAAACTGGCATTTACATAGCTCTTCCAACCCCCCCCCCCCCCCCCCCCTCTCTTATTCTCTTCCTTTTTGGGTTCTACCATTTACATGCAATTCTAAAACTATCTTATACTGACCAAAAATAATAATAATAAGAAAAATGCTACTTCACCCATCTTTTGCCACCCACCTAATATGTCAAAAGTGTATAGGTGAAAGCAATTATGGTAGGTGTGGAATAAGGAGAAGCTGCCACATATGGATGTGTGAGAGAATGCGAGTGAAATAGATCAATGAAGTAGCATAGTCATAATAACAATACTTTCTGAGAAGGAAAAGAAACATAGAATGAATGAGGCTGAATTGGACGTGGCCATCATCATCAATTATTTTGTTGTCATAAAACCACACAATCAAACCAATCTTGCAATATAGTTTTTTGCAAACCCAGTGATCCATAGTTTTGGTGGGTTCACTTGGAGGCTGTCAAGACTTGAAACTAAGACATTTGAGAAATACTCTAGCATCTAGCATTTCAACCAATGGCTGAGAGAAGACTGACAGTAACCCATAGTTGAATTTGAGTTTATGCAAGTTTTGTCCCTTATTATATAATTTGAGCTACATTCGGCCTACAACAGGGATGGCATTGCTGTGGCGAGGACATTTTCCTCCCAACGTGACCACATAGAAGGAAACAAGGAAATGATGGCAATTGGTCTTATGAACTTGGCAGGTTCTTGCTTTTCATGCTATATTACCACTGGTAAACTTACTACCACCTTACTACTTTCCTAGTTCTGACCTCAACTGGAGTATAGCTTTCACCAGAAACATAATAACCATTTCTCTCTTCAATAAAAATCTAAAACCTTCACGATCGTATTCTCGGTCTGCTGTGAACTGCAATGCGGGAGCACAAACGGCAGTTTCAAACATAATAATGGCACTAGCTGTTCTCGTCACTATGGGGCCGGGGTTTTTACCCCACTGTTTACTCATACTCCCAATGTCATCTTCGCTGTGATCATCATAACGGCTGTGATAGGGCTAATTGATTATCAGGCGGCATACCAATTGTGGAAGATTGACGAACTTGATTTCTCTGCTTGCTTATGTTCTTTCCTCAGTGTTCCTTTCATTTCAGTGCCAATGGGTCTCATCATTGCTATGAGTTCGTTCATTCAGTCGTCTCCACCATTATAATTATGTTCTATTTCACTCTTAAACAAAAAAAGACGTTTCACTAATGCTCCATTTGGTTGCTATGGAGCAGTGAAAAAGAGAAAATACCTAGTCAAGTTACTCATAAAACCAAGCGAGACTATGAAAACACTGAAGAAACTAAATAAGAGCACAAACACAACATGAAACTTTTCCTTGTTTTAAATAACATTTTTGTGTATTGGTTTCGTGCCTAACCCAAAATACTTCTTCTGCAAAAGGGGTTACAAAAACTGTCTGGTCTCTCCTCCCACCAAAACCTGAATATAATACTTAACCCAAGAAGATCTATACGCCTAACAGGTGCAAAACCCTGAAGATACTCTACCTATAATGTACAGAAACACCATTTTGAAGTCATGACAAACAATCCAACATAGGTGTTCACTGAATATCTGAATGCAATCAATCTAACACAAAAAGTTTATGTCCTTACCTGGTTACTTTTTATACCTCTGGTTTTTTATAGTTTTAATAAATTTCTAATGCACTCCAATTTTCTAGTCAGTATCTAACACCTTGGATGGAACTCAGGTTGGAGTTTCAGTATTCAAGATTCTCTTGCATATCGCCAGGCCAAAATTTGTGGTCTTTGGAAAAATTGCAGAGACTCATATATACCAAGACTTGGATCGCTACAAAGAGGCTAGAAGGGTCCGTTCATTTCTTATACTTGGTGTTGAATCTCCTATCTACTTTGCAAATTCCAATTATCTTCAAGAAAGGTCAGTGTGGAATTCTAGTCTCACAGGATCTTTTACCACAGTTGATAGGTAGATCCTATGTTTGCAGTGTTCTAGTGTGAGTGTACAAGGGGTGCATATGCATGTCGTCACTCTGACCCTAAGGTGTGATGTCACACCTGCAAATTACACTACACAGGGTTTGACAGAGTTCAGTGATTAATCCCAAATGTAGAGTCCTGGTCTAAGCTCCTCTTGCACCTCACTTTAGCCCAAAACGTTCCTTTCCAGCTCATTCATCATAAACATTACACTGTGGACAAACTTCAGGCTACCCGAATTAAACAGCCCCACTAATATATAAAGGCCATTACTTAGTATTGATCCCACCAAGCGGGCTATTGGAAGTGGTGCTTTGGATACCAGCCCTAACTCTCACCCTTTTTCCTTTTTCTTTTTATTTTAAAGTATAAAGTGGCTGCCCTCAAGACTTAAACTTGCGACTTCATGCTTGGTAGCCCAAAACTTCTACCATAGCACCAAACAAGGTCCCTAACCCACTAAACTAAAATAAAAGCTTCAAAGTTTACTATGTTCACTAAAAATAAGATTTAAATTTCAACCCGAGAATTCTACATGTAGAAGAGGAATTTCTTGCCGATCTAACTATCTGATTATGTAAACTATAATTATACAGTAAATATTCTGCAACACAATACACAATACAACCATCCCGTGGCACATTCAAGCACTCCTAACTCCTAAGATATATATGTGTGTGTGTGTGCGCGTGTGCGTGTGTGTGTGTGAAAACGTATTCTGTGCTGCATCCATGTTTCAATTGAACTAAAGCCAGCTTATGCTCAGCCTGAACTCAAGTACAGGCCTAAAGTTTTAGTACCAAATTCAGTACAATTAAACTAAGCCTCTTGTGAATAGAGCTACTTTAACAACCATCCAGTCATGCATATGATATTTCCCCAAGGACATCTCCAGGTGCAAAGCATAGAACAGTAGGTCCATACTCTTGAGTGCAAACACATCACTGTGAGAAAGGCTTGCTAATCTCAGGGCCAAGTTTCATATGTAAAATGATGAATCTCACTTATATGTGACAATCTGGTCTGTTGCAGGATACTAAGGTTGGTCCGCGAGGAGGATGAGAGGATTCAAGCAAATACGAGGGTAAACTGAAATGCATAATTCTAGACATGACTGGTAAGTTGGCTTCAGGGACCACGAATTCCTTCTTGTTAAACCTTTTTGGTTTCAAAATAATTCTTTATATAAAATAATAGGTATTAGAATACTTATCAAATTCACTCATATTTGACGCATTCTTGTGTGTATCGCTAATGATCTTACAATTTTCAGCTGTGACAGCCATAGATACTAGTGGGATTGAGGCAATATGCCAATTCCAAAAAATGCTGGAGAAGAGATCTATTAAGGTAGAAATTACTCCATATCAACTTCACAAAACCTAAATTTGCGGGAGAGTTTCTGGCCAACAATTTACCAACGTTACGTATTAAGGCTCTACTCTGTCGAAAATGTGATGGAAAAGCTACAAAAGTAAAAAATCTTGGAGTTCTTTGAGTCAGATGGACTATACCTGACAGTTGGAGAAGCTATCACCAATGTAAAGTCACTGTGGAAGGCTCAGCCATGAATTACAAAAAGGCTCAGCCATGAATTACAAAAGGGCTTTAATTCCTTAAAAGAGTGAATTTGACTTCGGTTGACATTCAATACTTATTGGACCAATAAATAAAGAATACTCAACACCTAAAAAGAGTAGCAAAGATTCTGTATGGTTTAGGTTTTCTGGCATTTGTATACCTCGCACGTACTAGACTTTTGGGCTTCTACTTCTTATGAATGTGTAATTCATCAAAAATAAAATAAATAAATAAGGGCACCTTCATCCCTCTTGCTCATTTTTTCAGCTATCTCATGCACACAATATAAGACACATAATGTCATCATATTTATCACATAGAGCCTGTCCCACTGGCATAAATTCAGCAAAAAATGAGTTCAAATAAATCCATGTACACTTGTCAGAGTTGACAGACAATTACAATCAGACACTTTTGAATGAGAGAAAACATCAAACTTTGATTGGCATGTATGAGTAAACCAAAGTTATAATGAAGTTGTGTACGTATGACCCACGTAGCATCCTCTATCCAATAACAGAATGCATGTCTTGGGATTCATGCGATATCATTCCAAACTTGAAGTCTAGTAGTAAATACGATGGAAAAGCGACAACAATAATGAATCTAGGATTCCTTCGGGTCAAATAGACTCTACATGACAGCTAGACAAGCTGTCACCAAAGTGTTGTCATTGTAGAAGGCTCATCCATGAACTACTAAAGGATTTTAGTGCCTCCAAAAAATGAATATGACTTCAATCAACACTAAACAGATTAGTACAGAATCCAATGATCCTTTAAGGTTTAAGTTTTTAAGGTAAATTACACCATCCTCCCCTGGAATATTTGACAAATACACTATAACCCCCTCTACTTTCTGGAATTACACTACCCTCCAATTTCAAGTTTCTCAACTAGATGGCATTAAAAGAAGATGTCAAATGATGCAAATGCACTTCATTCAAGTAAAACTAACTGTTTGGCCTGCTTGAATTATATCTCCATTTCTTAAAGCAACTCTCTCTCTCTCTCTCTCTCTCTCTCTCTCTCTCTCACACACACACACACACACAGAGCTATAGCTGCCCCATCTCCTTTCCAAAAGTAAGGCCAACACATGGTTCCCTATGGTGCTGCAAAACATCGGCTATGGTGGTAAGTAGGTCTCAAAGGTCGGCACATTGGATGGGTGGTGGTGACAGAAGTTTTTTAGTAATGGTAGGAAGTCGTTTGTTGATGTAGATGCATGAAATTAGGTGAAAATGTCTACTTAAATTATGGATAATTCACATAAACGTCTAGCCCAAATTTATGGTAATGAAATTAGGGTTTAACAAAAAAATAAGGATGAAAATAGGGGTAAGAAATTTGAAAATGAAATTAGATGTTAAAAAATTCAGTGATGAATTTTGAGATAGAAATTTATATCTTTTCTGTAAGCCATAAAATCGTCAAATTTAGGTTTCAAAGCTTCTAAGGCTTCTTTCATCCTGGAAGCTTTCCTTCTTTTTGTTGATAAGGCTGGAAGCTTTCCCTCTTCATATGAAAATGGGCTTGTTTGGAAGGTGGGACAAGGACTTTCTATCTCCTGTGAAGCATAGATACTCTTACACCCCCCCAAGTATCTATATCATATCTGTCTTGGATACCGTTACTCCTAAGATACTTCCCAATTCATATCAAGTAGAGTCCATATGTATCAAGACAATAGAAAAATTAATGTCGCCACTAGATATTTTTTAATACTCTAGATAAGGAAGGTATGCATTTGGATACAGTTAGGCTACATTGTGGATAGTATTGTCAGGTTCTTGGGGTTTATTCTCTAAAGGGTTACTTACAGACCTTTTTTGGATCAACTTGGATTTTGGGTCTTTATCGGAGGACGGAATTGTTTGATTGGAGATGTGAGGAGGAGGTGCTTGGAGCGATTCGTACTCTCAATAGTGAAAGGTCCTGAGTCCAAATGGGTTTACCTTAGCCTTCTTTCAGAAATGCTAGAGGTAGTGAGCGAGGTTGTGCTGAGGATGATAGATGATATTCTTGCTCTAAGCTCCTTTGAAAGAAGCCTCAATGCCATGATTGTGACACTCATTCTGAAGGAGAAGGTTTGAATATCAAGGACTTCAGGCCTATGAGCTTTTGATTAGTAGTGTTCATAAAATCATTGCGAGAATTTTGACAAAGAGGCTGAAGAAGGTGGTGGGACAATGGTAGAATGTGTTTGATGGTGGTAGGAAGAATTAGATGTTGCTTTGATCGCTAACAAGTGAATTGACTCTCATCTGCGCAGCAGACAACTTGGTTTAACTAGTATGCTGGACTTAGAGAAGGCATATGACCATCTCAACTAGAAGTTCTTGCTTTATTTTCTTGAGCGGATGGGGTTTGGGGAGAAGTAGAGGAAATGGATTGAATTTTGCATATTTACAAATTCCTTCTATATGTTAGTGAATGGGAGCTCACACGGTTTTTCCAAGAACTCTAAAGGATTGAGGAAAGGAGACCCCTTCTCCCATTTCTTGCTTACTATCGTGATGGAAACCTTTAGTAGATTAATGAGGAGAGCTAAAGAGGCCGGGTTCATCAAGGGCCTTGATATATCAGGGGGAGGACAAAGGAAGGTAGTGTTTCCCACTTGCTTTATGCAGATGAAACAATTGTGTTTTGTAATCCAGATAGGGAGCAATTGAAATACTTGAGATGCATACTACCTTTCCTTGAGGCGGTCTCAAGGTTGAAGACTAATCTTAGCAACAGTGAGCTGATTTCGACAGGTGATCGGGTGGAGACTGATGAGCAATCTACCATATTAGATTGAGGTGCTGGTTCTCTTCCTTCCACTTATCTTGGCTTTCTGTTGAGATCCACTTCAAATCCAAAGAGGCCTAAATCTTGATGATAGAAAGATTTGAGAAGAGGTTAAGTGCTTGGAAGAAAATTTATATTACTAATAGATGTAAACTCATTCTCATGAAAAGTACATTAGCTAGCCTTCCAAATTATTTCATATCCATGCTTCGTATCCCGATCTCGATTGCTAATAGGTTGGAAAAGATCCAAAGAGACTTCTTATAGAGAAAGCAAGAAGGGGGACTAGGTCTAAGACCTTTGTTAAATTGAACTAAGATTTGTTAGGAAAGTGGTTATGAAAATTTGCTACGAAGAGAGGTGGTTCATTGGAAATATGGGAATGAGGACAGGAAGTGGAGATCTAGAAGGGTGCGGCATTCCCATGGGTTTGGGGTCTAGATATCTATTAAAGGTGGAGTTGAGCTATTCATGGATATAGTGAGCCTTAAGGTAGGTAATGGGGCTAGGGTCAAATTTTGGAAGAACATGCAGATTTGTGGCTTGGTCGGAAGAGCTGAGGTAGTGTGGGATGTTAGGCTCTTTAGGGCCTTCCATAATTGGGAGGTGGAGGAGGTGGGTCGCCTTTTTGAGACCCTTTACGGGACCACTGTTCATAGAGATAGAGAGGATGGTAGGGTATGGAACAAAAGTGCTAATGGGTTTCTCCTATAGTCTTTCATCCATTGTCTGTAAAGCCAGTAGAAATGTTCCTTTCTTGCTTCTCTGGTTTGGCATTCAGCAGCTCCCACCAAGGTGTTTTTTCTTTGGATAAGCGTGGGGCAAATGTCTCACATTGGATCATCTTCAGAGGAAAGGTTTCTCCTTAACCAACTGATGCGTTATGTGCAAATTACTAGAAGAGATGGTTGATCCCCTTTTCCTCCATTGTTGCATTTCCAAAGAATTGTGGGATCTTTGTTTTGGGATTTTTGTGGTGCGTTGGGTAATGCCTCAATATGTTTTTAGAGTGTTTAAGGCATGGCAGGTTATGAGCTTTAAGGAGTAATCTCTATTCTTTTGGAAAACCACTCCTCATGCTCTTTTTTAGTCTATTTGGTGGGAAAGAAACAAAAAGGCATTTGAAGATGTAAAGGTCTCTTTACATCGGTTGAGGGAGAGACTTGCAAGTTTTCTTTTTGCATGGGGGAACTCTGGAAAGCCAGAACTTAAGTAGCCCTTTGATAGTTTTTTGAGCAGTTTAACATTGCGAGGTAGCCTTCGTGTCAAGGCCTTTTTGTATACCTCGCATGTACTACACCTTTTGCCTATTCTTCAATAAAACTTTTACTTCATCTTAAAAAAAGTAAATATTTTTTTAAAAAGAAAAAGAAGGTTTGAATGTAATTTTTTAAAAGTACAAAAATTACTAATATGTGTACATACCTCGATCAAAAACCCATTTTGGTTTTCTCTTCCCACTCTCAATCTATCCTACATCAAAAATCCTGACCGAAAACACCAAGTATTTATTTTATTTTTTTATATTATAGTAAGTATAATAGTGAATTTAAAAAAAATAATAATAATAATAATAAATTGATTTAATTTTCTATTATATATTTATATTTTATTTCATTTTATGGTCTTTATATTGTTGGTGGATTTTACTAATAGTTGTTCATTATAAATTAATGACTTACAAATGATGAACATGGTTGATGGCTTGATGCCTATGGGCATGTGTTATGGTCATTTATTTGCATAATAATTGGTATTTGATATGTTCAAAGCCTTTTTATGTTTGTTACAAAGTGTGTGTGTGTGTATATATATATATATATATATATATATATAGTCTTGATCAGGTCAGCACGTTTTGATATAAGTTATATCAACACCATGCATTGAGGGTTGTACCCCTTGCATTGGCCTAATGTACCCCTTAGCCCACTAATGCACAAGGTACAACCCCCAATGCGGGTGTTGATATAAGTTATATTAGCACGTGCTTAATTGATCATCATCCTATATATATATATTTATTTATTAACATACCCCACCATATCGTATCCTAATTTTTTTAGAATCATCGTATCAGTGTATCTATATCCATATCATAGCCTCTCTCCCTCTCTCCAAAATTTTGGGTTGCTTCTCTCTCCTTATTCACTTATCTATCTCTATCCCTCTGTTATCTTCTCTTCCCTAACAGTCTCTTCTTTTTTTTTAAATGAAGTAATGATGTGTATTAATAGCAAAAAAAAAAAAAAAAACTGAATACAACCTCCAATCCCTACTAAAACTTTAAGGAGTCAATAAACAGAAGAAAAAACTGAATACAACCTCCCCTATAGCTACAGAACCACCAAAAAAGAGATTTAACCAAAACGGACTTGAGCTCCACAATAGGCATGTCCACCCCTTCGAAAGTTCTCGAGTTATGTTCTTTCTAAATGCACCAAAAAAGTGCATGAGGAACCATCCTCCATATGACCTTGGTTTCATCCCGACCCCTTTAAAACCACAAACCCGATAAGACATCATGTGAGGATGAAGGTAATACCCATTTGATTAAAAAATGAACTCCCACAAACTTCTCGCCACCCCACAACCAATGAAGAGATGGTCCTCTCTTTCTACCACCTCTTTAAACATATTGCGTCTATTGAGCATTTCCCACCTCATTATAACCAAAAGGTCAATACTAAGACACTTACCTTGGGCCACCAAACATGAGAAGAAAGCAATTTCGAAGAAATCCAAATCTTCTTAGCCGATTGAAAAACTTCCTTTCTAGTCCAAAAGAGAATAATAAGATTTCAAAGAGAGTAAAATTTTTGGATCCTTGCACCATATTAAGGCATCATTCCCTTCTAAAGAAATCTTACTTTCATATAAACTCTCCACCTCCCAATCATTGAAATGTCTACAAAAATAAATGTTCTAACACACTTCCCCCCCCCCCCCCCCCCCCTTCCTTCTCTTTTCTCTTCTTTCTCAACAAGGTAATCCATAATCCACACTTCCCTCTTAAATTTGCAATCTATTCTGAAGATCGTTGAGTTGGTGTCTCGATTGAGGGTGAATATGGGTAAGAGTTCTTTAGTTAGCATCAATTGCCCACAGGATAAGTAAACTAGGTTGGCAAGGGTTTTAAGTTATTCTTTAGAGAGTTGGCCTATTAAATACTTGTGATTGCCTTTACGAGGGGATCCCAAGACAGATGCCTTTTGGCCTCTGGTGATTGATAAGATAGGGAAAAGGTTGGATGGTTGAAAGAGAGTTTTAATGTCCAAAGGTGGAAAAGCAATCTTGATTCAATCAGTTTTGGCTTGTTTATCCATTTATTACATGTCACTTTTTAAGAATCCTATTAAGGTAGCTGCTAGGCTTGAAAAGATGATGATGGATTTCTCGTGGGAGGTTTGCGGGGAAGGTAATAAGGATCACTTAGTGAATTGGGAGGAGGAAACTAGATCTAGAGATAAAGGGGGGCTTGCTTTGGGTAATATTGTTGCCAGGAACATTGCTTCAACTAGTAAATGGCTTTGGAGACTACCTTTTGAAAGGGATTCCTTGTGGCATTCAATTATCAAAAGTAAATATAGGTTGTAGGATAATGAATGGTATTCTCAGACTAGTGTTAGTGTTTATGGTAGAAGTCTGTAGAAATTTATCTCTCAAGGTTTGCCCCGCTTTTTGGGTCATACCTCCTTTGTGGTAGGTAATAGTGAGTGTGGATTCGCTTTTGGGAAAACATTTGGTGGGATGATTTCCCTTTTTCCATCTATTTTCCCCATTTGTATTCCTTTTTCCTTCCCAACCAGATGACACAAAAAATATCCATCACCGCACATGACCATATAACCTGACTTCTCATGTTTGCCAAGGCCCGAAAAAGAGATGATCATCAAAGAAGCCACATCTAATGGAATCACCCAATGAACCCCACACAAGACAAAAAACTTCTGCCAAATCCAAAGGGACCAACAACAATGAAGAAATAAATAGTCCACTGTCTCACTACTGCTCCTAGACAATAAACTAATATCCGAACAAAGGGCTTTATTGGTTCTTCTAGCTTCTGTAATGGAATTCCCTCCTGGTTATCTCTCTCCATCTCTGTCTCTCTCTCTCTATATGTATATATGTGTGTTTTCTTGCTGAGAGCTTACACCTTTGCAATGCGATGGCAGACGGTGGAGTGGAGTTGCAGTGAACGTTGAGTTGTGAACAGTTCAACTTCCAAGTCTAAAACCTTATAAACCAGTTGTCTGCGTTTCCTTTCGATTTCCCGCGTCTATCGAAAGATCTGGGATTTATCAATTCACCCGAGAGTTTGGATGGGAGTTTCATCTCCCGCATAAGGCGAGAAATGGAATCCTCCGGGAAAACTGTGAATCCTGTGAATCAAGCAACACGAGCAACCCAATTTCAATTCAAATTCCGAGAAATTCTGATATTCCGACTCCCAAATCCCACTAATTGAACAGCAGCCGGCAGCACTTGCTTGCTGCCCACTCTTTCTATAGGGCTCAAACTCTAGAAATTCGAAAGCAAATACAACTCAGACCCAAACCAGAAAAGGAAATAAAATAAATTGGAAAGTAGCACCAACCCAAACCCTGTACAGACCAAGAAAATTCTTTTACCTTACGGGGAGCCTTCAAATTCCAAATGAACTTAGCCGAAGCAAAGAAAGAGTGACTACTCAAACCAAGGAAAGAATAGAAGAAGAATTGGGACGAGAAAGAGACATTACTCTCAAGACACCAGCACCTCTCATCCAACGAAGAATGAGATAAATAGACATCCTCAAGAAGCTTAAAAAGAGCACACAAATCAGAAGTTTCTCTCTCATTCAAGTTTCTACTGAAATGAAAACTCCAAGAAATAAAGGAAGAGATGTCGGACTTAATCGCACAATCAGCAATGGACGCCTTTTTTAAGTTGGAGAGTTGATAGAGTCTAGGAAAACACATCACCCCACCACAAATCTTCCCATTAGCAAACTTGAGGTAAGTAGACCCTTACCACAAGCTTAACAGACCAAACCCAATATTTCCTGAGCTCAACTCATTAAATAGCCAAGCTTGGAGGTTGCAACCCAAGCTCAATATAGACTAGTTGAATAGCTGATAAACAAACCAACTGAACAATTTATGATTTATTTCTTCTAACCCTACAATAATAATAAACTGTCCAGTTTCATATGCAGACCTGAACATTCACCTGCATGTTCATATCAAATAATAAAATTGCAAATAGTTAACAACTTAGCATATCCACATTGGGCTCAAAAAATATATCAGGATCACAATAAGCATCACCTTTCTCAAAACTTCCAACAATTGTACATTAGGGTGTCCTGACACATTTAAATCATGCCTAGTTTTATGCGTTCCATTTTCTCATCATGTAAGCACCTTTTTTTCAAACTGTTGTGGCCACTGTTTTCTCTCATGGCCGCCCGCAGAGAAAATTGAATCCACAAAAGGCTTCAGGTAATCCTTTCTAATCACAGATCATATTTGGTAATTGGTATCTCATGAGCTTTATCAAAGAGATATTCCAAATCAGTAAATAAAGCAAGCAAGAAAATCTGTTCTCGCCCGGCAAGGTTCTCCAGTCACTCAAACGTCTGCATAAAAATATTCTCACATTAGAACTGTTGATATTGTGGCTAATGAAAAAAGAAAAAGTGACCATGCAATTGTTGCAGCCAATAATTATTCAGTCCAGGACCAACCTCATTCCAGACATAAACCTTTGTTAGTATGCATAAGATCTACTGACACATTACATAGTCTAAACAGAAAGCATAAGAAAAAATATTAAGAAAATAATCTAATCTCAAATTTTCCTTGGGGTATTTGGACAAACCTTGAAAATTAAATCAGTCTCTTCCCCCACAACATAGCAATCGGACAAAAAATTTGAACCAAGGTGATTCAGCTAACCAGTCAAATTTGCCAGGCAGTGCTGCACAGTCAAATGAAAGTTAACCCAACTATGCCAGGCATAGTGAAAATAGAATAAGACCGATGAAGTGGAGAAATGCATCCCTAGTGCTATGTGACAATAGAATACCAATCAAGTTAAATGGAAAATTTTAACTTTATCAAAAGGAGAATAGGGAGGATTTTTTTGGTTCCTTTTCTTGGTGGAGTTTTGGTTTTCTCTTGTATATGTCTATGAGGGTTTAAGCCTTTTTAATTTCAATACATATCTTTACTTCATCCCAAAAAAAAAAAAAAGGCTAAACGGAAAATTTTACAAGAAGGCGAGACAGCTATAGGACCAGCTATGCTTTATGGTATTGAATGTTGGGGAATTAGGAAACAGCAAGTGCAGAAGATGAGTGTAGCAGAAATGAAGTTGTTAAAATGCATTAGTGGTAATACATGGAAAGATAAAATAAGAAATGAATACATTCGTGAGAAGATTAGAGCGGATCCATTTGAGGAGAAGGGAAATCATCTAAGGTGGTTTAGTCATGTGTAACGAAGAAAATAACTACAGATTACAGTGCAAAACAAACCAAGGATACAAACTAGCACCAAAGCAGCATAATAAGTGACATATGAAGTTAAAGACAGGACTAACATGAGGCAAAGCCTACTGCCTGACACCCCCCCCCCCCCCAAAAAAAAAAAAAACCCATGTATTCATGCTCAGACAACATGCTATAGTAGCCCAATTATATAACAAACCATTAATCAGATTCCCGACCCAAAATGTATGTGTGTGTATATATAGTGAGATTTAAAACATAAATAAATAAGCAATAAAATCATAAACAAGACTCTTAAATCAGTTTAACATATACTGCAAAAAAAGTAAGCTTACTTGACCGAAATCGTGCTATGGGAATTTCTCGCAGTTCACGTCTTATGCACATATATTCACCTAGCAAAGCCATCACCGCAAGTCCAGTACCGTTCACAACCCACCACGTTATCGAGGAAGGCCAACCTCCATATATGATGCACAAAAAGAGATGAAGGATGTAGAGGGTGGCTGAAAAATCTAAGCACTTTTTTGCCCTCTCAATCAAATAAAGCAAAAAACCAGCTCTGCTCAAGCAACAAAATTACGAAAGTTAACAAGTGCAAGATGCCATGCAATTTCTTGTTTATATTTCATAAACATTAAATATTTGTGGAACTTTACCGGGTTATACTGTATTTACTTCATGACTATGGATGTTCATTTCCTAATAAATTAAAAGCAAAGAATTGATATATACAAAGTGTTACCGTTATAAACAAATTGTCATTACATCATGAACAAGCAAAGAATTATCATAACATCATGAACAAATAAAGCACAACTTACACAAAAAATAAAAATAAATAAAAATTTACAACTGTTTTCACTTCAAGGGTCGATTGCTCCATTCTGTTATCATATTTATAGAGTTTAACTTTAATACAACAGAATAACATCATTGGAAGTAAGCTTGGGGCCCCATCATTGTGCAAATAACCAAGTTTCCTACAGTATAAAATAAATTATTGTATCCTGGAAGCGGCATGTCAAATGAGATCACATGCGTACCACTTGTAAAGGCACATAACATCCAGAGAGAGCAACCTAGTCCGTGCCTCCACCATTATCGATATTACACATCCTTCTTAAGGATTTCTAACGGAGTAAAAAGGTAAGAACTTGCTGTCAAGTTGCTGCAACAGTTAAAATACTACACGAGAGAAATTTCAAGCAATAAAAAAACTAGAAAAACCTAGAAGTTGAGGTAAAACAAAAGTTAGGTTGAACTCTATGATATCTAATGACCCAACCAAGCTGACTAGTAGTCCTGT
Source organism: Liquidambar formosana (assembly GCA_039720395.1). Lineage (NCBI taxonomy): Eukaryota > Viridiplantae > Streptophyta > Magnoliopsida > Saxifragales > Altingiaceae > Liquidambar > Liquidambar formosana. Next base: position 17,907,885 of record CM077826.1, read on the forward strand.
GAGGGCTTTGTATGGGATTGGAATGCTCTTGCGTCAAACTCCCCAAATTGGCAGAACTCATCCTTGAGCTTAGTTTAATCTTTCCATGGTCCTTTGGATGCCCAAACAAAAATTTCGAACCATTCTTCCTTCATCGTCCAACATGAATTAAAAGACTACACATTACCTTAGTCCACTTATAATAAATCTTACACAAACAAACTTGGATGTGTAACATTGACCTATAACGTTGACCTCTTTCACTGGCTAATAGAGCAAAATGTTTGGAATTGTACCAGGCTACTAGTATCATACTGTACCACTATCATGCAGCTTTGTTCAAAAAATTTGATCAGTACCATTAGAGATGGCAATGGGGTGGGTTTGGGATGGGAAGCCCCCTCCCAACCCCCTCTGATGTAGGACAAATAGGGGAGAAATCAAAGGTTGAAGGGTCGTAGGCTTTGTAGATGGTTTGGGGTGGGATTTGGGTAAGGTTTGTAGGTTGTATGCTGCTGGAATTTCAGGAAGAAGCTGCTGGAATTTCTGGACAGCAGTGAGTTCAAGGATTTGTGGTGGTCTTTGAAGGCTTGGAGTGTTAGGATGAAGGATTGATGGTTGGAGAAGGGTGTGTCAGGTTAAAATAGTTGCTGGAAATTATAGAAAAAGGAGGAAAAGGAAAGATAACTACTAGCCTCACACTAGTAGGGTCCTAGGAATCACTCCTAGTGAGAAGAAGGCATCACACCTCCTTAAGGATTGAGAGAAAACTCACAACCAATGGCAATTGTAATAAATATTATTCATTGATTTAAAATCTGCTATTACATGCCTTTATAAAGGGTTAAAAGCAAAAGAAACTTCTAGAACAAGCTAACTTTGACACCAAGTAAACTTCCAAGAGAAGCTAGAGGACTTGGACCAAGTGAACTTGGACTACACCAAAAGAAAGATCCAACTAACTGACCCAAATAGAAAGCCCAAAAAGTACAGCCCATCTATGCCCCAAACTTCCTAAACCCAATTATGCAAGGCTCCAAGTGGGGCCCACATCATCTAACATGTGCCAAATCAAGGCTTGGGCCTTAGAACCCTCCTTCCCACGCATTTTATACACTTTTACAGGCTGCTGCCACTAATCTCCATCACCGTCCCAAACCCACCACGAGTTTGACATCAAATTTCCATTTTTGTCCCAATTAAATTTGAAATCCCCATCCCCACCATAACCGGTCACATTTATGCTTAGTAGGATGGGATGGGACGAGATCAGGCAGGATGAAAGACCGATTACACCTAAAAGCCTAGAATTTCCCCCAGAAATTAGCGAAAAATATATTTACCCAAACTTGCCCCACCCCGTCCCTTTTTGTTGCATTGTCTTGTATGTTTAAGTGAAAATGGACAAATGAGACTGCGGTTTGGGAAAAAAGATCTTTGTATACTAAAGAATAGTGTTTATGATATTATAACTTGGCAAGGGTATAATAGTAACATTATATAATCGAGGCAGGTTTTTGAAGAAAATCCCAACCCCACCCAGAACCCTAACAGGTCTTCTAAAAAAAAGAAATCCCCAAACCCACCCTTACCCCATTAAGTACAGTCCTAAATCCTTCCCAATGGGGGTGGGTCGGAGCGAGGCCCTGAAAAACCCGTCCCATTGCCATCCCTAAGTTCCATCCTGACACTCATGCAGCCTCTTTGAATTATCTCACGTTCCATACAGTTTTCCCAAATGTCACCTCTCCTTATATCAACTAAATGAATATCAAAATTATCAAGATATTCGTCATGCATAGTAGAATAGTCAATAATCCATGAAACCCACTCTCTTTGGAAATTCTATCCTTAGAAGTAAAGCAAGTGAAGGACAAAAAAAAAGTTGTAGGAGACGACACAGAAACCTGTTTCATTGTAGAGCTCGGCTACTAGCGAATTTGGAATTTTCAGGACGGGATAGAAGACCCATTACATTGAAAAGCCTAGAATTGCCCCCAAAAATTAGCGAAAAATATATTTACCCATAACTGCCCCACCCTGTTTCTTTTTGTTGCTTTTTCTCTTATGTTTAAGTGAAAATGGATAAATGAGACTACGGTTTGGGAACAAAAATACTTATATTCTGAAGAGTAGTGTTTGTAATGTCATAAGTTGGCAAGGGTATAATAGAAACAATATATGTCTAATCGGGTTGGGTTAAGGGCGGGTTTTTTAAAAATAAAAATTCCCAACCCTGCCCCAAACCCTAACAAGTTATTTTTAAAAAAATCCCCAAACCTACCCCTACCCCATTAAGTAGAGTCCCAAATCCTTCCCAATAGGGTAGGTGGGGGCGGCCCCCATCCCGTTGTCATCCCTAAGCAGCTCCATCATTGCACTCATGTAGCCTCCTCAAATTATGTCACATTCCATAAAGTCTTTCCAAATAGGATCAAATGTCACCTCTCCAGCTCTCCCTATATCAACTAAATGAATATCGATATTATCAAGATATTCATAATATGTGGTAGAAAAGTCAATAATCCGTGAACCCACTCTCTTTGGAAAATCATCGAACATTGGTGGGGCTTCCCACTTAATAATTTTCGGTAGACCCCTAAACAAATACCCTTAGAACTTTCCTTAAACACAATACACAAGTCCCAATCTTTAACAAGTTCAAAACTACTACCCAATAAAGAGGATAATCATCATCGATTGAAGGAAATCCGAATCCACAAAAATATTTCTTGATATATTAAAACTCTGTCCATCCCTTCCTTAGTATATTCACCTTCAACGCTTCCTTCCGCTATGTCTAAAGGTTTTTGGTTGTCTTTTGGAATCTCTATACGGGCTTCCCCACGTTCCTAACACTAAAGCGCTTATATAGCCTGCGACAAATCTTCAATCATAAGGTATTGAGCTATGGGGGGAAGTGGTCTAGAGCTGGCAGTTTTTTTTTTCCTTTTTTGGCCTCCTTTAGGCTGTGTATTTTTTGGGTTTTCTCTTCGGTTGGACTTCGAGTCCTCAGCTGTACTTTTCCTTTAGTTTTTTTTTTATACAATTTTATTATTATTTATAAAATTTTAAATATACGTGTATATATATATCTTCAATCATACGCCACATCCCAACCATCTCTGTAAGTTGGGCTTGATTTCCTCTTACACCATGACCTCTACCATGACCAACCAAGGTTAAGATTTAGGTTTAAGCTCTTATACCAATTTGAAGCAGCAAAAATGCAGGAACTTGCTATCTAATTGCTACAATAGTTAAAAAGACTACCCTAAAGAGGAATTTCCAGCACTAAAATTAAGAAGAATTTGAGGTAAAATCAAATTTGGAACATAATCAAGTGAGATGGTAGGGTCCAAGAATCTCTCTTGAATCCGAAATTTTGAAATAATACTGGAAAGACTGATTATAATGACTCATAAAAGAGTATTCATACGAGGGCTACAACAACGCTAAGATCCTAGTCCTTGAATACTCCTATAAATAATGACTCATAAAATAGAATTTATACTGGGGCTACAACAACCCTAAGATCCTAGTCCTTGAATACTCTTATAAATAACGACTCATAAAATAGAATTTATACCAGGGCTACAACAACCCTAAGATCCTGGTCCTTGAATACTCTTATAATCTTTTAATCCCAGCTCTCCAAGCTATTTAGAAAGTCAAATGGTAGTCAAATGACTACTTAAAAAGACTAGGAAGTTTTTATTATGTTCCTACTAGGAACGTAATAACTGTTCATAAACATATAATAAAACAAAAGAAAATAAAAATGCACTAAATTAAAATAAAAGTTGTAACTCTATACTATCTGATGAGCCAAACTAGGCTGACTAGCAGTCCCGCATGGGCTTTGCATGGGATTGGAATGCTCCTGCATCAATTCCTCACCGAAAACTTGAAAACATTAGAAGCAATGTAAATACCAACTATAACTATCTCCCACAAAAATTAATAATATGTCAGAAGATGTAACTAAACAGCAACATTACTGCTAACATTGGCCACAACAAGCCCTTCAAGTTAGCAAGTGGCAAGGAACTCATTTTAAAAGAGACACGACAATGACTAAAAGCCTTACATCCCAACTACTTGCATTGGCAAAACAAATCCTACTTCGCAATCCAGCTCTATGCCTTTATAGGAAAATTTCTTCAATTAATCATAGCTCATAGACCAACATTTCTTTCCTAATCACCTTGACCCACATTCTTTATAATATTCATCTTTGTCCTAGCAACTTATTTGATTCAAATCATTACTTCTCCATACAGGTGAAGTAACTGATCTTCGTTGCACATGAACAAACCATCTTAATCAACTCCCTTGTCATGTTCCCCATTGGTGCTACCTATAACTTCTCAAGCATGCATTAATATCTTCTATCTTTTCTTGTATGGACACTACTCCATGTCAAAATCTACATTTTTGTCACACTTTTATGATAGTAGCTTACATCTTAAAGAATGCTACATTCATTGAGAGGATCAGCACTAAACACCATTTCTACCAAAAGGTAGGAAGAAATATATATCTATGCCTACATATATATATATATATATATAATAAGCAAGAAGAAAAGAGGAATAAGAAGAAGATGAAGAAAAATAAATAACCTAACAGCTAATTTCATCACTACTAAGAACCAAGAAATTATGGAAGCATCCCTTGAAAAAAGCATGGCACTAAAAAGGCCAGATTGAGGACATAAATTATAAAAGTGCATTGAAATTGAAAGTTGTTAATTTGAAATTCAAATAGCAGACCAAAACTTCATCAAATCACAAGCCCATGACCCATGCGCCATATTAAATGAAATCAAAGGACGTGATGGCCAAGAACGAATTCAAGAACACCCTCCAACACAAAGACAAATAAATTTTGGATGAGAACCTTAAATATCCAATTTTGGATTGAAGAATAGACTCAACTTAAGGGTACCATTCATCTGATGAATCTCAATATTTCTCTTCCATCATGTCTATTGAGGAAACAAAACTTGAAAGAGAACATCACAACAAAGTGAGTTCCAACATTCTAACCCTTCAAATGGTGCTTACAGCATAATGAAATTGGGATCTTTTAATAACAACGTAAGCAACAATAGGCTTAGGTCAGGGTTCCACATAGAGCAAATATCTGTCTGATTTGATAACAGAAAAATAGTCTGTGAAAGTTTTATTCAACAAGAGCCAAAAAAAATGTGGTACAGGCTGAGTAATGACTTAAAAGAGAACAAGATAAAAAGCCAAATAGAACAAGGGTGAGGGTATTAAACAAGACATAGTAGCATATGCTTTAACAAACATACGGCCCAAGTGAGAACAAGATAGCCAAAACCAATTAATCTAATCAAACCCATATAGCTAAAAATAAGCCTTTGTTGGAGTTGAGTTCAGTTCAGTTCAGTTCAGTTCAGTTCATCATATATATCCACCCATACATAATGCTTTCATAATCGCTCTATACCGTGTATTAATAACTTGCATGATCTTCACTCATTGAACAAATCAATAACAGCGCCACGCCCAAAAAATGCATTTCTCAAGTATTCCTAAATTCTATACAATATAAGAGTCATGCAATCCAACAAATTCACAAATTCGATCATGGTAAATATAAAAGGGATAAGATTCTCACCCTGCGAACGAGCTGAGCATAAACGAAGCAATGACGCACCAACCCGTTACCGTAGAGGCCGTGACGGTCGAGAAATCAAAGAAATACACTAAACTCATCCGAGACACGCGAGACCCAACAAGAATTGACATGAACAGTCCAAGTGTGAGATAGTATAAGCATTGTAAACAAGCAATTTGGGCAACAATTAGCCATGGATCCCATACCACCGCCCCGTAGAACATGACGTTAACCTTTTAGGCGAAAGACCCAATTCTCCTATCACTGAATCGCAATCCGATTGCTTGGAATCAGAGCTCAAACCCTCGTAACAATCAAACCCAACGGCTGAGCAGCGAACCCTTCTTCATCAAAGTTTGAACCCATTTTTTTGCTATGGATTTAGGTCTGAAAAAAGGGATCGTGTGGGGGAGTCAAAAGCAAATCTCGAGAATCCACCACAGCAATAACAGTTGAACAGTTTTTAGTGCGAATTCGAAATCAGGAATATAGAGAGAGAAACCTAGAGGAAAGACAGGAGATCGGCAAAGAAAGTGTGGGAAATGGGAGGTTCTTTTTGGGCTGATGTAGCTTATAACTGTTGCGTACAGATTACAAAGCCGTGGAGGCGTGGACCAAACATCTTCCTTTTTTGGATTAACTACTAAAAGTTTCCCAAAATTTACTTGTACTAAGGTTTGAATTAGATTAATCTCCACAACTTATGTAATAGGTTTCATATTCATAACAACAATAACGGTGAAAATGTCAAAATGATGACCTTTTAGGAACACGCTAGGTTTAACCGTTTGACCAATTTATAGAAACATATCATGACTTGTTTAAATAACCAATTCTTTTTTTTCTCTTTTTTTAACTTTCGATTCAACTCATTTTTTTAAAATATAAGTAATGTTGTCATTTGTTTCAATTAATGATTGAAATATTGATAGTTAGATTGAAGATAAACTGAGAAACGAAACTCACAATCTTTCGCTTTAATGAGATGTAAATCGTAAAAGCCGTTAGCTCAACCTTTGTTTTACGTTTTTTTGAATCAAGCACCCTAATGTGAAAAGAAGTCTTTCAAAATCTAATCCACTTAATCGTCTAAGACTTCATATGAAATGAAGGCCTCTAACTCTAACTCACTTAATTGCTTAAGGCCTCGTATAAAGAGAAGGTTCTTTTTGAATTTTGTCTTAAACCTCAACTTGTATAGAGCCAATCTTAATTGAACATCACATAATATCAACTCTACAAGAACCTTGCTTAGTACAAACGAAGCCATGGATATTCTATGAGTACTTGAGTGGCCCATCTTCTCTTAGGTAAGTTAAAAACGTCAAGATTTTTTCTTAAATATCTTGGCTATTTAGTATCCTCCAAGACAACCTAGAATAGAAATAAAATGTGAGAATCAAAGAGCAATAGTCTTGGACCAGTCAGACACATTTTTGGCATCAAAAGCTTTTCTTTACGCCCACAATTTCATATTTTCATTTAACCTTCCTTATGTCGTAGAGGTCTTGGAGTCAAGTATTGAATCTATTTAAAGAAAAAGAATGCAGACCTATCAAATGGAATAAGGTATTATATAATTCTATAAAATATGCAATTATGATTAAAAAAAAATAATAGAGAACCCACCTTAAATCTCACACCTCTCACCACTTATCCTATGTGTCAAAAGTGGATAAATAAAAGGTGAAAAGTAAGGTTTAGTATGGAAAAGAGATAAACCGATATACATGGTGGATGGTAAAAATAATGATGCGTTTGGATAAAGGATTTGTAAGAGGGATTTGGGTTAAAATGGGATTTCAACATCATCCACCCCTATTGTTACCACTATAATTTGGTATTAAAATCCCAACTTATCCCAAATCCCTCCTACAAAATTTCTCATCCAAACATACCATAAATTATTTTAGGTAAATGACACTGCATTAGTCTAATGATCCTTGTAAATCGAAAATCAAAAATAAAAATTTATTTCTACAGTGCAACATGCAACAATGACATGAATGGGTTTGATTTAGATTATTAGTATAGACGTTTACCCAATGATTGCTGCGACCAGACAGAAGTTACACTTTGTTATTTTGAAAATGATATGTTTGCACCAACTTTTGTACTCTGGTTGCTTTGAAGAGAGACAAATAACGATCCTTCCTACAATTGATAAATATAGCAAGCTTTGGTCATCGAGACCGCATAGCGCAGTGGATTAGCGCGTTTGACTTCGGATCAAAAGGTCGTGGGTTCGACTCCCACTGTGGTCGCTCATCCTCATCCTGATTGTTTTGCTTTTACCTGTCTTGTACTCTTTATCCAGTTCTAATCGCCTTTTTTTGCATAAATTCCTTTCATTTTCCCCTGCTTGGATGTAATGATCTCTGTGCAGCACGTGACTGACACATGATGCCAGTCTTCCCCTTCTTTGTTTTTCTTTTTCAGGAAGTTTTTCAAAATGAAAAAAAGAAAAAGGAAAAAAGAATAGAGGGCTGGAAAAAAATTTTGCATACAAAATTTATTATGAAATGTCAATCAAAATTTGATATTTCATCTCATTCAATAATGTTTCACCAAAATTTTCACTCAATTTTGACATACGCAAGTAGCCAATTAATTTTTTATTATTATTGAATTTGTACTAGTAAAACACTAAATTAAATGGATTGAACATGATAAATATGATGGAATGACACACACCTTGAATTCTTTGACCAAAATACTTTGAAAAATGGGGAAGGTCCAGGAAGGAAGAAAACTTCAGCCTGCTCACATTCATCCTAAATTTAACAAAAGAAAAAACATGATTTCATGAATTAATCCATGCATCCGACAAGCAATACAACCAATTTTTTTAAGATTAAGATTCTGCAATGATCAAATTTCCAGGTCAGATAAGTGGATGAATAGTATTGCCATTTAACACCCAGATGCCCTCCAGGGATGGCACAGCTTGGCCATTTCCAGACTGAAGGAAAATTTTCGTGACAGGTTGTGGCAACATTTAAGCAATACAACCAACTTTTTTCTCTTTGGCTATTACAATTCCTCACCTTTTAACAGACAATGGAAATACAACTTATCAGAATCCCACATACAAAAGTAATTTTCTTAATCTCCATCTCTCTGCATCACATTTATACACTACATTGTTATCGGAAAAAATTTCTGAGGTCAGAGATGAAAGCCCAATAACAATAGGCGTCAAAGGATTATATAGGAACATCCAGAATATTGAACAAAGAAAAGGACAATCTGGATAGTATACAAGGAGTATTCTTACTGCTGACCACTCTTTCTCCTCCTACCATTTTTCTTCACAGAAACTCCTACATTGACTTCAGCTTCTCCTTTTTCCTGATGCCGATCATTTACAACAGTTCTTGATGAATTTATCCGACTCCGCAGCCGCAATATTTCTCCTTTTGCAGATGCCAATTCCTCCTCCAGTTTCTTTGCTTTCCTCTCCAAACTCTCCCGTTCCTTGCCAAGCCTCATTACCAGGGTATGAGCATCTTCCATGTTTTCTCGTGCTTCTTGGGAAACATTCTTTTGCTCCAAAATGGACTTGTATAGCACAACTTTTTCATCTTCAAGGCTAGAAATATGAGAATTAGCCATCTCTAGATCCTTTGAAAGTATCAATGCATTTTGGTTCATCTCATCAAGTGCTTTGGTAGCCTCTTCTAAGTCTATTTTGAGAGATTTGTGAGCTTCCTTATCTTTCAGGATTTGTTTTTCCAAAGCTTGTAACTCTTTGTTCAAAGAAGTCACTATCTGCTTTTCTTCTTTTAACTCATTGGATGCATTTTCCGCCTTTTTATAGACATCAACCAATTCCTTCTGAAGGCTATCACGATTTTCTGCTGCAGCCGCCAGATCACAGGACACAATCTGCAGGTTATCTTTGGTTTTCTTTAGAAGTTCTTTTGCTGTCATGAGCTCACCAGCTAGCACTTCACCATTTCGTTTTGCCTCATCAAGGCTCTTCTGAAATGACTCACTAGCTTTAGCAAACTCAGCCCCAGCTCTAGAAACCTCAGCCTTGAGCTCTGTGCACAAAATTTTCGATTCCTTTAGTTGTTTTGCCAAATCAGAAGCTTCGCTTCTTGATGTCCCAAGATTTTTCTGAGTAATTTGGAGGTCATGCTTCATATTCTTTACAGTGTTCAATTCTATATCTAGCATTTTCCTCAGATCATCCCTTTCTTGCGTCAAATCAGCAATTATAGATTGGTTTCTGCTTGCTTCATTCAAAGAAAGCTTGAGCTTTTCTTCAAGCTGGTGAAGTTCTTCTTCTCTTTCTTCCAAGAGCTGGGCATCTGAAGCTGCTTTATTTTCTGAAGATATCTGCAGATCATTGTATTTCACCTGAATGGCATCTATTCTTTTACTAGATTCATCTCTCTCAACAATTAAAGAACTTACCCTTGCGTTTAAATCATTCACTGCAGAAATCTTGGATTCTAGTTCTTCTTTATTTTTCAGAAGTTCTTCTTTCAGTTCTTTAATTTCTGAATTTGCTTCCACTAGTTCATCCTTAGTTTGTTTGTAGATGGCATTCAAGTTCTTAAATTCCAATTCCTTATCCGCAAGAGAAGAGCTGAGATTTTGAACATTGTCTTCCTTATCCCTGATCTCTAAACTGAGCAAGTTTATTCTTTCTTGCAAAACTTCAATTGAGTCGAGTTTCTCCTTCAAGTTTTCTTCAAGCGCCTTCTTATCTTCCCCAGCTTTTAAAAGGTCAGATTGGAGACTATAAACTTCGAATCTAAGCTCTTCAACTAATCTTTTCTCACTTTGTAGCTCTTGTCCTAGGCCTTTTATTGTACTGTTTGCTGATTTTAGTTGGTCCATCAAACACTGCTGTTCTTCCTTTGCCTTTTTGAGTTGTTTGGTTCGTTCTTCTTGTTCATTCAGAAGCTTTAATTCAAAGTTTTTCTCCATTGAAACAATAGTAGCTTCCTTCTCTTTCAGTTTGCTCCTTATCTGTACATCACAAAGTATATATTTGGGTAAAAACCAATAACTGTCCAAAAACACAGTCATGGTAATGAACATCAGATAAATCAATTGGAACTTTTAGGTGTTAAAAGCAAAAAAACAAAAAACAAAACAAATTAATAGATTTTTGTTCCAATAGCAATATATATATATATATGGTGAGAGAGAGAGAGAGAGAGAGAGAGAGAGAGAAAATGTTAATATTGCCAAAAAGATTTGAGCATTGAAGGGAAAAATCCTGCTGAAGGAAAAATGTTATCTGTGAAACTCCCTCATGTTCCTTTTTCGAACATAACAAACCCCATAGAAAGGGATCTCTCCTTCAATGCTCAAATGGATCCACAACAAACTAGCTACATCAGCTTGTATGAAAAACATGGCTGCAAAGGCTAAGAGATGCCTTACAGATTCTATGACAGCTTCAGAAGCTGTCCTTTCCTTCTGAGCCAATGCATAGAGTGCACCGAGCACACCTGAACTGAATATTCCAACTCCATTCAGAAGCAATAGGAAGGGATTCGGTGATGAATCTTTTTGAAGTGCTTGCTGTCCATAAGAAATCAATTCAACTCAGAACATTTCAAGCACGGCAATCACTTACAAAACATAAAGATAACCAAATCCACGAGTCTAGATTATTTTATAAATTAAATTTGGCAGGGATTCCAACCTCGGGGTCTTGGTTCTCCTCTGGTGTCCTTAACGCACGCTCTTCTGAAATAAAATGAATAAGGAATAAACAATCATAAAAGTATAATATTGAGAATAGTTACACCAGCATGATAATGACAATAACAAGGATTAAGGAAAATTAGTCTATATTAGGAAAAAAGGGCCCAAAGATGAAGAAGTTGAGACTTTATTCAGGGATGCCAGATATCGTATAGGCCATTAAAGGCCATTTACCCAATGTTGGTCCTGCTAAGCAGGGTTTGGGAGGGGTAAGCTGGATAAGATCCTAACTTTGTCTTTTTGTACAAAGTAGCCCCTCTGAAGACTCGATCCTGTGCTATAATATGTAAAAACTGAATGAAGCTCCTTTAAGTATTCAACTCATAAAAAGAAGAGGAGTGACTATACAGATGTACTTCAATGAGAGGGGAAGGAGGGGCAGAGCACATTTGATATTATTTCAAATTTCAAGATTACCCATAGAATCTCTTTCAGTATATGGCTTGAAGAACACATGAGGTCAGAAAGCTTGGGAATACCCAAGTTTACTGTATTTGTTACTGTATAAATGTAAGTTCAAATCATATTTATGAGAAGGTGAAAGAACCCATGTATTCTATCCTTAGGAGAACAAATGTATTTCAAGCATCTTTAAGGTACCAAAAATTGTCGACCCAAAAAAAGTACCAGACATTAGTGCAGGAATATGACCTTTTCAGCTACAATAGTTTTCCTTTATAAAGAAATTGGTGTAGCAATAATGAAACTGAGACCTACATTTGCTCTTCTATAGGATAATCATTTTCCTTCATGAAATTGGAGCTTCACCAACTATTTTAACATCACTTGGTTAGTTAGGTCATCATTTGCCAATTCTTGGGCGATTTACCTCTTTGCTACTGCATTGCTACATTTAACCCTATTCATTGAGTTACATATCTCCTAAGAAGCATGGACACAGCACGGACACGTTAGTATGATATACGACACGACCCATTTAGCATGGAAAAGACCATTTGCACCCTTTTATATTAGTTATTTCCATCTCGTTGGTTTTCTAAGCTATCTGAACTATAGTTTTATAATATTAGTTAAAAAAAATTTTGCATGTTTTGTAATAATTATATTTGCATAGTAGTGTAATAATTATAGTTTACTTTGTTGAATATTAGTTGTTGTTGTATTATTCTCCCGTAGTAAAAAATCATGTGTTTCATATTTATATTTAAAAATAATAATAATAAAAAAATAAAAGCTGAAGACAAATACAGAATCTGCAGCTTTTCTTTTTTCTTCTTCTTTGTTTTTTTTTTCTTTTTTTTTTTTCCTTTTAAGATTCTTTAGAGTCATTATTACCCTTAGTGTCATCATTGTCCTCTTTTTCAGAATCAATGATTATTTCTTCATCTACCGAAGTACTACTTGTACTTTCAGAGTTGTTTTCACTTGATGATATACCAAATTTTTTACCTTCTGGCTCATCTTCTGAGCTTTCATCTTTTACACTGTTTGGCATAAAAGATATTTTAGATTCATTATCTGAGTCACTTGACTCTTCTAGTTGAAGAGCTAAGCCATAATTATATTCTGTCATTAATACTTCATTAGCAGAATATAATTCTTGCATTTGTTTAAGAAGTTTATTACGTTCTTCGTAGTCTTCTTCTTTTATATATCGGGTTTTCCAATATTCTAAAATTTCTTTGATTGCTTTAAAGTCTTTTTGATGTTTATCTGTTTTAAACATCATTATCTCAGTTCCAAAATATAATCTCGGAATTTCTTCACAAGAACTTTCTTTTAGAACTAGTGTGTTTTCTGAATTATTTTTCAGAGCACTATCTAAACTTTGGATTTTTTTTTTCATCCTTTAAATCTATATTTTGGATTTCTCCTAACATATTAACCTTATTATATTTTTTTTCTTGATTTTTCTCAATATTTACTAATTTACCAAACATACCTGATAAATTATCAACAACATAGTTTAAAGTTCTACTAATACTGCCTATATTAGCGTCTTTATCTAACATATGAGCTAAATGCTTATAATCACTAAGTTGGTTATTCAACTTACCTACATACCCTAATTCTTCCATAACTAAGTTTCCCTACAAAGTTGCCGAATCAAACAAAAGGGTAAAAGCTCTAGTGGCTACCTTTCAACAAAGTCAAGGCCTCGGTACCCCCTATTCAAGATTGTTTCAAGGTTTGCAAATAAATTAAAATAACTTAACTAATAATTAAAAGAATTAACAAATAAACAAGAATAAATTAGCTAAAAAACAGGCTCAAGCAAACTATTAAAAGCTATTAATTCCTAAATGCTCTGATACCATTAACAAATACAGAATCTTCAGCTTTTCTTTTTTCTTCTTTTTTTTATTTTTTTATTTTTCTTATTTTTTTATTTTTTATATAAATATGAAACACATGATTTTTTACTACAGGAGAATAATACAACAACAACTAATATTCAACAAAGTAAACTATAATCGTTACACTACTATGCAAATATAATTATTACAAAACATACAAAACATGCAAAAAACATTTTAACTAATATTATAAAACTATAGTTTAGATAGCTTAGAAAACCAACAAAATGGAAATAACTAATATAAAAGGGTGCAAATGGTCTTTTCCCATGCTTAATGGACCGTGTCGTATATTATACTAACGTGTCTGTGCCGTGTCCGTGCTTCTTAGCATATCTCAGATATGACTCTTAATCAAGTGTGAAGCAATTATTTAAGCTTTTTAAGAAAAGTTTACTTTGACCATCCAATCTCATCATTCCAAAGGTTTACTTATTTGTATACAAGAAATGTAGAAGTATAAGAAATCAACAACTTAAACAGAGCAAATTCAACTTTATGCCAAGAATTGTTTGCTATAGCATATTATTAAAGAGAAAGAAGAGTGTGAGGCCCCTTTTACCAAATTGTTGTCTGCCACAGAGCAATTAACAAGACAATTAAGGAGAGAGAAAGTTTGCTCTCTCTCTCTCAAATTGTTGAGGTTAGCTATTTTGGACTTCCTATTATGTTATTTTAATAAATTGTACGAGTGATTTGGGACATTAGGAGAAGGCTTTCTTGATCTGAGTTGCATAAGCAAGTGGCATACCCTAAATTTCCATATGGCTCTATAAGAGATTTTTACCATGTGAACAATCATTGAGAACTAGATGAGGATGCACGTTCCATGCACATGAATAATAATAGCCGAAACAAAAGGCCTTAGGGTTGGGGTTATCAATTAAGTAACTAACTTTGTGAACCAATAGAATCAACAATTCTAACCTTATATTAATATATGCTTCTCTACTAGATGCACTTTTTGTTTTCAAAATCCAAAGTTTTTAAGCAAGCGGGTGCGGAACTGAAAGTTCCTTTAAAATTACCTTTACGTGCTTCTAGGTATTAGCTACAAGAGCCAAAAATAGGGTCACTTTGGGAGTATTATATGTGTTTTGCGGTTAGGGTGTTTCTGGAAATCCAATGGAATTGAATGGCTACATTGTGTTTTGCATAGGATTCTAAGGTTCCATTGTCATGATTGGGGCCTACTCAAGTAACTGTTCTAAAATTTTATTATCTTTTGCAATAATGATTTTCATCTTCTTGAAGTGCCCATTTCAAGACAACGGATTTGCTCAGTGAATGACATGCAAAACATCATAAAACAATTCAATTTCCGTTTCCTACAAGATCTTCATGCTAAATTGTTAGACTGAGACTATATTAATATCAGGAGGTTTCAGATGCTTTGCACCTGACTAATCCCCTTGGTCACATGCAATCCCTCCATCCCACATGCATGGGCAATTACAGGACAAAGTCCATGGGGGTGGCCTTGAGGTGGAGTGGTGAGAGTCAAACCCAAGACCTCTTGCTTGGCAAGAGGCTCTAGGACCACTCGGTCCACCCCTCAAGGTTATTTACTCATTCTAGTTACTTGAGAATATACATTGATTAGTTATACAACATTCAATATGTTGACTGCTGAGTTCATTTTACACTGTAACAATCTAAACATCATTTACTAGCCTACTAAACTCCAATCAACATAATATCATTCCCTAGTTCTTGGCTACACACACATAGTCAACAGTAAACACAAATAGCGAGCAACAAATTAGAACCAACACAAAAACAGTTCTTCATTAAACAGACGATTTCAGGGCAGGATTTAAAACCAATGTCACCAAAGTCACAAATTCAACCAAAAAAGAAAACCTTTATTTTAACCTCCGTTTGGTTGCTAAGAAAACCGAGGAAAGGAAAAGAAAATATGTTCTAGTTTCCAAAAAGGGAGAGGATAAAGTCACCTACACTACGCCAATCAATTGATTAAGGCCTCAGCTAAGTGGATATTTTCGTTTCACTGGGTCACAAATAATAAATTACCCAATATTCAAACTCTAATTTCCTATTCCGTTCCCATACTTAAGAGAGGAAAGGAAAAGAAAATGTGTTCTAGTTTCCAAAAAGAGAGAGGATAAAGTCACCTACACTACGCCAATCAATTGATTAAGGCCTCAGCTAAGTGGATATTTTCGTTTCACTGGGTCACATATGATAAATTACCCAATATTCAAACTCTAATTTCCTATTCCTTTCCCATACTTCCTCCCCAACCAAACAGACCAGTAAATCTTGAGAAATCATATCAACACTCAACTCACCTATCACCGAGCCTTCAAGAGCTCTTGCCCTCAACTGCAAGAAGGGAAGGACTGAGATACCCACGAACAAAATCGCTCTTCTCTTGCAGAATACGCCGTCATCTGAACTCCCGTGGTGGGAAGAAACCATGGGTGCTCTGTTCCTGGTCCTGGTCCTGGTCTCTGCATTTCTTGTGCAATAATACGAGAAAACAGATTGAGAAGAAGAAGAAGAAAAGGAGGGCAAGTGAGTCTGGTAAAGGGGAGAGTGCAAAAAGCAAGAGCTCCCCATTGCAAAGCCCATCGTTTGTGATAGATAGATAAAGCAGCTCTCAGAATATCGTTATGGTCTCGCTCTCTCAATTTCAGTTGTGCTTTGTATGAGTGGGTGATCTGAGCCTCTGAGGCACTGTAAACATTTCGTGACCTATATGTCCAAGTTTACTTGTTATATTTACCAGATGACCATTATTGCAACAAATCACCCACTCATTCAAGCACATATGACATGTCTAATGTAGGAAGTAAAATGAAAACTGAAATTAGAACATTTATAATTTATGTATACATATATAATTATTTTTTTTTTTTTAATATATCAAGAGGTTTTAGATGTTTTTCACCCAATTAATCCCTTGACACATGCAATCCCTCCTTTTATGATATATAACTAATATTTATATTATACATACATTATTTTATATAAAAATTTGGTTCTTAGTTTGGATTGGTTCACCCCATGCTTTAATTCAAAACCAAATCGACCAAAAATTAGTTCTTTTTTTCTTAATCCAAAATCGAAGATTGTCTAGAACTGAAACAACCCAACCCAAGAGGGTCGAATTGGATTTGATTCTCCATTTATACAAAATCAAGTTGCATCCCCTAGTGGGATATGGAATTTTATGATGAAAAAATCATCCCTTAGTGTAGAATTTTATAAATTAGAGAAGATAGCATACAAGATGCATGTATCCAGACAATATCCTAGTTTTTTTTTTTTTTTTTTAAATCACAAAGGAGGAGGATAAACAATGTTTAATGAGCCAATTACAGGTGATTTGTGCATTATGGAGGATTAGTTTAGGCCAATGATTTGGTATACCTATCGTTTGACAAAAATAAATAAACAAAATAAAATAAAGTTTAATAGGCCAATAGCATGATAGCCTAGTGACATTATTCTTACTTGAACAATCTCGGGTTCAATCTTATAAAAAAGCATTGATAACCATTATATATTAATATTGCAAGATTAGGGTTAAGGGTAAATTCTTTCGATTGTCAATTAAAAATAAGGATTTAATAGGCATAAGATTGACCTGGGGGTTTCAGGGGGCGTAGCCTCCCGAAGGAGTCGAAGCACGGCCCTACAATACCACTTTCATATTTTTTATGGAGGGATATTTTAGATACTTTCCCATGATTCTATGCTAACCCTAATTACTATGGGTGTTATATATAAGGGGGGCTAGCCGTTAGAAGGCTTTATATCTTGTATTCTCTTTTTCGAAATTATGTGTGTACTGTAGACGTACCTTAATTAGAAGGAATCACGTAAATTTTTGTATTCTTACTTCTTTAATTCTTTTTTTTTTTTTTTTTTTTGTTAATCTCTGTGTATGTGATCGAAAAGGGTTAATTTCTCCCCCAACACTTACCACAATCCAAGTCTATGAAATCGTGTATAACAGATTCTCCAAGTCTATGAAATCGTGTATAACAAATTCTAACCTTCTAATTCTAGAGTTCATGCCATAAATTCCTCCTCCTTTTTATTTTATTTTTTTTTTTTATTTTTAGAAGAGACCAAGGGCGGGCGGGCGGGCGGGCGGGCCCCGGGGGGGGGGGGGGGGGGGGGGGGGGGGGAAGATTGGTCGGCCTACGACCGAGTCTTCTATTCAGGGTCCTGTATAGTGTATACCTCATTGTTGCATACTCAAGTATGTGGGAATGTGGGATTATCAATCATTCATAAATTGGGTGTAAAGGTCTTATCCTTTGTCAATATCCATAGTAATTAGTTGATTTAACAAGTTCAACAATATAAATGGTTAGGATCAATTGATCATCCCAACACCATTACACCATTGAAACCCTAATAAAAGAAGAAGATAGTATTTTGACATAATGTAACTTTGAGAGATTGACCGAGTGGTCTAAGAGCCTCTTCTTAAGCAAGAGATCCTAAATTCAATTCTCACCACTTTTCCTCAAAGCCACCCTCATGGACTTATGTCCTATTATTACCTTGTGCATGTGGGATGGGGAGACTCAAGGTTGGAGCATAGTGTAGACCTCGGGGGGCATGGCCCCTCCAATTTTTTTTAAAAAAATTGATATTTGTTCTCATAGTTTCAATATTTTTAAAAAATTTCTTTAGGTGGCCACTCCAAAACTTTCAACTTGACTTGAAGAATGTTATAAATGTTATGATTTTACCAAAAGGCTCCCCGACTTAAATAGTAAGATAACTTGACATAATTAAGAAGTATTTTTATTCTCTAGGAGCTTGTTTGGTTGTTCAAATGGGAATTAAACAATTAATGTGTATTTTATATATTATTGAATACACAAATCCATCATATTGAATGGATAAATATAACCAATGGCCCTTAGGCCTAATGACATATTCTATCCCAATAAGGATGTGGGGGTTGCGAATGTCTTAGTTTTGATAAAGTCCATGTAAATATGTACGTTCTCCTATCGATAAAAACAAGAATAGAAAAAGAATGGATAGATTCACATGGGTGTGTGTTTTCCTAGAGTTTGATTGTAAGCTCACATTTCTTATTATAAATAAAATTATAATTTGGGACACGTTATACATACCAAATTTCGAGGTCTTAGTGAAATATGAATCTTATAAATCTTAATGGATGTAATAATAAAAATTCTTACACCATAAGTAAATTGATCCTACCTCTTTTTTAAAAGAAATTATTTTTTTTTATAATAATTACTCCATATAGAATAAGACTATGAGGAAAAAGGAAAAATACTACTGACATAACTTTTTTAAGCTAGCCACCCAACCTACAATTCCTGGCTCTACCTCTCGGGAGATTGCATGTACTCAAGAGATTAATAAGGTGCGTAAGCATTCCAATGAATTTTCTAATAGAAAGAAAAAAAAAATAATAATGTTTTGTCATTTCAACCTAAGGATAGCTTTATACAAGGGTAAAACATTAGCAAGAATAATCTATATCCCTATCATAGGGAAATACTCCTACAGAAACTACAAAAATACAATGAGCAAGCAACAAAAATAGCTCGAACAAGTGTCCTTCCCCTCTTGCAAAAGAGCATGGCAGCATCCAAGAAGGTTCTCTTTGAACCACATTCATCCAATAAAATAAAATCACTTTTTTGTGTGTGTGTGTGTCCACATTCATCCAAACTTATAACATCCTTCAATTAGGAGGGACAAGTACCATTAGATCACAAGCCCATTGACAAAATAAAATCACATCGTAGTAATTAAGAAGTGTGACTTTCCTAATCTTTGTTTTCTAGTACAATTAGAAAGGTTCGAACCCTAACCCGTTTCCCATCCTCCTTCACCACTGGCTGGCCAAAATGGCTTTCCTAATCTTTGTTTTCAAACTTCAACCAAATCTTGACATCCATGATAGCTAAAGGGCACTTCTGTAATTCAACAAGAAGTGCCTCCCACACAACTCTTCTGGTCTTCAAACCTCAATTGTGGCATTTTCAGCAAAATTTTTGAAAATGGAGGCCTTTTCAGAAGTAGGTCCATGTCAGCAGGATCATGCACTTTTTCTATAGCAGTTTCACCGATGAAAATAAGCGAAGTCAGAAGAAATCACTTTTATCCGCAACTGGCCTATACTAGGTTGCCACGTCATAGGCTCTTGTAATCTTCAAAAAAGACCTTCCCTATCTGAAACGTTTGTATTCTTTTTCTTGTTTTTCAGCACAGGCCAAAAAATTTGTGAAGGACCCTCAACATTTTGGTGAGAGTTTTATATTTTAAAATTTGTAAGGTTTTTTAGAGTTTGGCTTATTGAGAATTAAGATTATTGTGGTTTGGAACTTTGGATGGACCTAAGATTTTGAAGGACTTGCTACATTTTTTTTTTTTTTTGGTTAATTACTTGCTACTTTACAACAAAAATAAAAAAACAAAATAAGACCTACAAGTAGATTAGCCAACTCTTTTTTTTTTTTTTTTTTTTTTTTTGCTTTTTTTTTTTTTTTAGATTGTATGGTTGAAGACTCAAACTCTTTATCTCCCTCTCTTAACAAGAGAATGATATCACTTAGGCGACAAGACCCGTATGTATTTTGAATTTGAATTATAATTGTATGTATATTGAATTTGAATTATAACTATCCCAATTCATTCTTTTTTGCATATGGCTTTGAGAATTACCATTGGAAATCAAATCATTCTGTTTTGAAATGAGCCCATTTAATGTTTTTCATGGCATGGAGTCTTAAAGAGTCTATAATTTACATAACAATCTTTGTTACCAAAAGTTCAAGAATGTCATGTGTCCATAAATAGGCACATATCATATAGTTTTTGATCCTCTCTCTCTCTCTTGCACATAGTTTTTTTTTTCTTTTTTTTGTTTTGGGGGGGTCGGGGGTGGGGGAAATCTTTGCATTTCTGAAGCATTAAAATGAGCCCTTCTGGCTTACCTATGGTACTTTGGTGGGTTGGGATTTCTGCAGTTATAGGTTTAGACATCGATTCCCGTCTATTGTAACCAACAACAACAACTAAAGGCTGGAAGACTTGACAACACCTGCATAAAGTTTTACCATTTTGGTTGATATGAAAAGGAAGATTGAGCAAGCTCTTTCTGTGGATGAAGAGAATGTCCAACAAGCATCAATTTTCTGGTCAAAGCAAGAAGCTAGTTGATAATTTTTCAAATCATCGGCAAATCTTGTATCCAGATCTTGAATAATCTTTGGGTATTGTCAAAATACAAAAATCTTTTAAATCATGTAAGCAGAAGAGACTGTCATCAAAGATTAACTGCAGATTCCACTATTCACAAAGTGGGTTAGCTCTTGTAAGCATTATTTGAAAACTAGAAATCAAGCTTTCAACTCCAGTAGTGTCATGCTTAGTTTCCCAATCTCTTAACATAGCCGGTCCTAAGCCCAAATAAATAAGGTGATGTCAAGCAAATGAGCGCCAATAAATTAAACCTCATACAAGTTGTAATGAACATGAATCCTAAAATTTCTGGAATGATGGACCGAGGAATGGCAAAACATGATGTGAAGCTTAGCCAAACAGTTGAGATAAAGGCGAGAAACCATGCTTTCAAACTACTTACAGGGGCAAGAAATAAGAACAATTTCTGTTTCATTGCTCAAATTGCCAGTGATAAGAGAATCATCTAGATTTAACAAAGACTCAATACTGACTTACATTGGCTTGAAAGGGTTCTACATGAACTCACTCCCACCAGGACTAAAGGTGGGAAGGGAAAAAAAAAGCGCAATAACAATGAGCCAGGGATATTGGTACTACTACCTCTTCTGATCAGAACTATAAAAGTTGAAACACCATCGGCAAACATCACAATTTACATTGTGATCATCCATGGCTGCTAAGAGATTCATATAAACAGCTCTTTGAAAACAGATGATCCAGGCGTTTACCTTTGTGGAGATTTCATCAATCACGAACATGGGAGCCTAGGTGAAGCAGTTACAGCCTGATTATGTAGCAACGGGAAGATCCACTGTGAAGAGACCCTCACAGTAGCTAGATTCAGGAGAGCTTTTGGAGGAATTATTCACAGTTCTCTCCATTTCCTCCTCACCCAAAATCTCCTCAGAGCGGCATTCAAGACTGCAAAATGCTCTGTCACCTCTGCACGAAATCAAAGGACTACACTACCTCAATATTAAATACTAATCTCAATTGGATTAGAATGCATGAAGAGCGAATTGTTTGTGACAAACCTGTATATGTAAATGTCGTTCCCTTCTTTCAATTTCTTCTTGCAAGAGTAACAGAAGCTCAAAAAGTCAGAAGGATAAGAGGTTGAATCCACCAGGCACCTAGCCAGCTGAGGCATTTTAATCCCCTGTTCTTGCATCTTGTCAAAATTGTTCAACTCATTTGTGTGACATTCCAAAATATGGTCACCAAAAATGTGAGTTTTTTTTGGTGTTGGACCATGAGAAATTATACATGTATAATCTTCAGAAAACTCTATCTCATGTGCAGAGAGAGAGCCCACAAATCCATGGCTAGAGCTAATGGGTATGGAAATCACATTAGGATTGCTATCCAAAGAATTTTTGTTTAACTGTGTACCTTCACCGCTGATTGGAGGTGGATCCGTTACAGTATTTCTATTATCCAAAAAATTATTTTTGGAACTCAAATTGGGGTATTGTATTAAGCCATTTGGTGAGGATGACGATCCACCAGAATCCGAAGCAATTTTTCGAGATGGTTCAGTTTCTAATGGGACTCCCCCAATTCCAAAGACAACTTTTGAGCTACTCAATTGGGACGTGGAAGATTTCGTCCAGGAATATATCAAATTTGAGTTATTTCTAGGAAGGGATTTGGGATTGACAATAGAATTAGTTGATTCATGACAATGGTTTGAGGGACTAGATGTCCCAAAAACTACATTATTGCTCTTCGATGAATCAAGAACTTCGCCAGATAGATTGGTTTCCTCAAAAAGTGAATATATGATGCTGAGGCCTACTTTACTGTCATCCCACTTCTTTTGAGCCCCATTTTGGGATGATGATCTTGAGGACCTAGAACTGAAAGGGTTGCTCAGGTTTGAAAAAAGCCTAAAATCCAGAGGCAACTTAGGGCTCCTAAGTGAGTAAGAATGTGATAAAGCTTTAGAACTAAACCCATCAAAAAACCCAGTGATACTGAAAGAAGAGCTGCCTTTATGTCTCTGGGCAAAGGTATCAGACTGAAAGAAGGAATCTGAAAAAAAATCAGCTATTAGATTACCCATGTCTCAATCTTTACTGACGTGATCTGCTCTTCTTCTCCAGCATTATCTATAAACCTCAATCCTCTTGCAGAGAGACCAGCAAATTCTCACTGCTTTAACATTATGGCCAAAAGTGAAAACCATGAGCATGAAACAATAAACAATATAAGGTAAATAATAAGAAACCTATATATATACATATACACACACACTTAATTTGTTATATAAAAATGAGAAACATGGAACATATACCTTTTTGGAAGGTTTAATTTATGATTATCTGAATATTCAGGGAGAAAAATGGAAATGAAGCTTGCATGGATTGATTATCAACATATAAAATGTTCAGATGAAAATAAATAGAGCATTCCAAAAACCCCCAAATGGGAAACTTTATTACAGACATTTATAGAGGTCTGGAACGTTGAATGAGAAATTCCTAGAAAGGAGTGGAATTGGAGCTTGAATTGAATGATGATTAAGATTTAAAATGTCCAGATGATCACAAATCAAGAACCCCAAATGAGAAACATCATTACAAACATTTATGGAGCACTGGAAGAACAGAGTACTAGACCAAATTTAAAACAAAGGGAACCCCATTGTTGGAAAGTTTGTCCAAAAGGGGGGCCCTAAGATCAAATGCACCATGCACGAAGAAACACATAAGCACTTCAACTTTACAGACTGATTTCAAATTTTCCATGCCACATAAAACATGCATTTGAAGATGAAACCAAGGGGAACAAGATATGAATGTTTTGTGACAGAAAGCTTCATGCATGTCAAAAAGAACTCCCCATAAAGTAGATATAGTACAGAAAAAAAATTTGAAGATAGAAAAAATAAAAAAAAACCTGGTTTTAGACGAAATTTTTAAATCCGGCCTCAAAGAAGGGAAAACTCAAAAGGGTTGGGTAGTGAATGGGCTGAGAAACAAAAGAAGGAAAAAAATGGATAACCCACCTGGTTATCTCCTTAGAAAACTTCAGAAATGGGGTAGAGAGTATTAAAATGCAGTAGAGGTAGATGTAGACAAGGTGTAAAACTTGCCTTGTACAACTTCGTCTGCATCCCCATCCCCATCCTCTCTCTCTCTATGGAGTATACACACACACATTAATTTGTCTCTCTTCTTTTTTGTCTTCTCTTGCATGCATCAAATTCAGTGGAGTGAGAGGCCTCTTATATGCTCCTCTCTCACTCTCTCTCTCTCTCTCATACGATTGTTAAATTCATGAATTTTGCAACATTTAATGGCCTAATTATTATGTTATTTACATAAATATTTTAAATTAGGACCCAATAGCCTATAACCCCACCATAGTGGTATGAATTGTGGTTACATTCATAAGTAGCTTGATCCATTTTTATTCCATTTTATATCTTGCATGCCCCTTGATTTATGTGTTATTTATGCATTCTTTTTTTCTTTTTTACGTATATTTTTTTTGTCAATCTAACAAAATCAAATGATAGAACGGCTTAAGAATGATATAAAAAATTGAGTGTAAAAATTATATCTCTTTAACCTAATCCTATTTTTTGACTATTAAAATAAAATAAATTATGTAAAATTCCCAAACCATGTCATGGATCTTATTTTATCATCCTCAACTTCAAGATTGAGATAGTTCTCCTAAATTATTCGAATCATAATTCATTTTTTTTTTTTTTTTTTTTTTTGAGAGGGTGAAATAATTTTGTTGTGATGTGTTTGCTGCGATTCCTGAATTGCAAAGATTGGAGACACATTGAACCAAAATTCAACTTGCTCATCAACTACTTTTGGTAAGTTTCCTTTTGAAAAGTCGTCTGTAAAAGTTTTCCATTCACATGTGTCAGGAAGACAAATTTGCTGCAATATTTGACTTAGACACCCTTTTATGTATCTTATTGCATTATTTCTTCCCCTTGTTTTCTTATTTACATAACTACACATTAAAATTGTTGAACATGATCACGTGCCCAAATGCTATTCTATGTCTCTTATTTTATGTACTTATTGGAAGCTTCATATAAAAGGAATTTCTTTGTTAAATAATTGGTAGACTTTTTTTCTCTGTGCTATTCAAATTTATTAAAGGGTTTGATTTGAAAATATAGGAATCTATGTGCCACAACTAGCATGAAGTTTTTTTAACCTCCACCACTTGCTTCCTTTCGGTTCTTTTCTTTTCTTTCCTTTCATTTTTTTTTTTTTTTTTTTATGTCGTATTACCTACTCAACAACGTTAGAAGACGTCCATGTCTTCAGAACTAAAAACACACACACAAACCAAAAAATAAATAAATTCATCCACTTGTCAAGCATAGGAGCACACGTGGTCTATATACACAATATGCAAGAGCTAATTGATTCTTGTGATGCATGGCAACACAAATACTACAATGTCGATAATTGGAATGATAAATCATAATAATTAGAGTACTGATTTATTTTCTTACGAAAGAAATACAAGTAGTAGTAATTAATAGTAATATTAATAGAACCAGTGCTTGGAGCAGTAGTAACAAAACTCACTGTGTGCCTGTCAACTTGCTATTCTCAATGTGCTACAAATTGATTACCAACCTTTTTGTTCGGTATTAAACCAGGAAGTGTTCGCCAAATGGTAATTCCCGTTAAAAAAAAAAAACTCACATGACCATGTCCTTCCAAAACCACACAGCTAACGGTCGTTAACTCGCCGTTAAATCATGATTCAGTGGGTCCCACATCATAGGACCAAGCCAACCGGACCCGAGTCCTGATTCCCCACGCTCTCTGCTGGGTTCAGTTTCTGTGTTTTTTGTCATTTTGCGTGACTCAGCTTTAAACTTTTCATGACCTGATTTCCTGTGAATGACCGACACGTGTTCACTACTGTCCGTCAAGCTCATGCGATCCAACGGCCACGAACGGAGATTCCCCTGACGCAAAGCAAGAGCTCAGATCCATCGAACGGCTCAGGAAGGAGTTGGTAACGTAACTTTCGGTGTGGGTCCCACCACACGTGTATTACATGCGTTCTGAGCATTCTGAACTCTTTTGTCTGAACTGAGATCGTGGATAACCTGTGATTACACATGACATGGTGTGTGTGCCACTGGACACGTGTTAGATTCTGGGTGGGCAGAAGTAGAAGTATTCAATTTAATGACTTATTAGCAGGGAGCCGTGCATTGCACGGATCACAGAAAATAACATACTATTTAATAGGAAAAAAAGTTATAAAGAAAAAATAAAGAAAAAAAACGTAAAAATAACATTTTTTTTGTACTAATATGTTAGTCTCGTCAATTTTTTAATTTAAATTATAAATTAAAATTGTAATATTAATATATAGATGTTAATTAAAAATATTATGTATTTTAAATTAAAACAAATACGTACAATTTTTGAAAAAAACATTATTTATTTTAAAAATAATTGGACGGTTATTATTTTTTAAAATTAGAAATACAATTTTTGAAAACAATTTTAAAAAACATAGAAATAAAAAGAATACTACGCATAAAAAATTACCACAAGACGATTGGAACATTACTCTTTTATATATATATATATAGATATTAGATTTTATTCAATAGCTTCGTGCCACGTTTCATGCTGACGTGAGATTGAGCGAAATACGAGTGCTGCTGATTGATAAGGCACTATAACGGAATCACAACGGTTAGGTAGGGCCCTTGTGGTTCATACTCGACCTCATTGGGCCGGACAACCCTCTGATCCTTGCTTAGAAGTGGGGCTGTATGAGTGAGCAAATTATTATTATTATTATTATTTTATTTTATTTTATTCTTTTTTTTTTTTGCCAAAACAAAGATATCTCAAGTTAATAGGTTCATATTAATTCATATGATGAACAATGAACCATCTATAAGCTCATATATCCGATGGTGAAAGAGAATAGATTTGAACTCGAAGCTTATGATTCTTAAGTCGTGATCTTTTACTATCTAAACAACCTTCGCAAGTTGTATATGAGTAAACACTTAAATAACTATCTTTTGACTCATTTAACTTTCGTATTTATTTTGGCGGATATTTTAGGCCTATTTCTATTTAGTGGCAAAGCCAGGAATATAACTCAAAGGGGTTCAACTTCGAAGGAAAAGCCATAAAAGAGAGAGAGTTGAGAGCAAGTGTTCATAAAACCCCATAGATTCGTGAGATGTATCAAATTGAGTAGAAATAATATAATGGCCAAAAAAAAATTGACAAGGTCTAAATTTATAATTCTTTAAAAAAACTCTAGGTGTAAAATATAAATAAAAAAATTCCAGAAGAGCAAAGTGACCCCTCTGGACTCCACCTAGCTCTGCCCTTGTTCGTATTGAGGCTAAGTTCAAATTAGTTCTATGCGATACTGTTGATACGTAATTGATACGTAATTCATCTGCATGCGATAATAAGTGAACGAAGATAAGAGCCCAAAATTTTCTAATTCTTAAACAGGTTATTAATACTCTTTTATATTCTTTTATTTTTTATTTGTTACACGGATTACTAATATTCAGATATGGGCAAACTCAATTTCTATTCTAAACTAGTTAATGTCCAACAAAATTCAACTGATCGATGGCCTTCTAACTTAAAAAAATCATTCTAAAAATTCAAACGATCAATTGAGGGATAGTCCAATAAGTAAGGGAAATGCACGTTTGGTGCACCCCTGTGACTCAACTCGATGAGAAGGTTACAAGAGCCCAAGGTGCGGCCCAAAAAGTTGAACAAGTCAAATACAACCAAAGGCAAGTACAATTCAAGAGTTGATTGAAGGCCAATTCAAAGCCAGCCCAAAAAGTTGAATAAAAGTCAAGTGGCTGCCACTTTTTGCAATAATATACTGTTTTTTAATTTTTCATGTAAATAATATTTCTTTCGTCTCATTAAGATAGGTCATATTTATAATTTTTTTTATTCTTAAATATTTATCTATTTTAAAAAATCAAATCATTCTTTTTATAAGTTTCTTAAAATACCCTTTGTTATTTCAATGATAACTTTTAACACAAAACCCAAAACAAAAAAATTGAGGGTATTTTTGGAAAAATGAAATTTAATTAATACTTTGTACAAATCAATGCAATGATAACCCTTTCTTAAACTCCATGATTTGTCAAACCTGCCCTATATTTAAGGGACGGAGGGAGCATTTACTGTATGCACAAGTAAATAAAAAAACAAATTTTTTTTTTGTTTGTTTGATGAGCACATAAGTTTTTAGTTATTAGATGTTATTTGATTCATTTATTAAATGAAAAAATATAATCTTTGTTTTTTTTTTCCTCCTCTCTTTATTAACTGCTTTTTGATCAACATAAAGAACAATCTTGGACTA
Organism: Liquidambar formosana; assembly: GCA_039720395.1. Classification (NCBI taxonomy): domain Eukaryota; kingdom Viridiplantae; phylum Streptophyta; class Magnoliopsida; order Saxifragales; family Altingiaceae; genus Liquidambar; species Liquidambar formosana. The sequence goes on from CM077826.1 coordinate 17,936,150, forward strand.
AAGCCTTCGATGTGATGCCAACGAGGCGTGACCAACTTGTTCAAGCCATTTTCTTCAAGCCACATAACACACTAGGGGTCTTCAGTATGATGCCAATGAGGCTTGACCAGGCCAATTAGTTTTTTAGGGCATTTTCTTCATCTTAAGCAACATAACACACTAGGTTAATAGGGTTTGATTCTCTCGCTTGATATCATGTCTCATAAGATGGGAATGTCCATGATTGACACAGACAACTCGGATCACTATGCAACGCGTTGATGTTGAGTAGGTGATCCAAACCCTAGGCTAGTAATTGCAAAAAATATATTTCCAACAAAAGTATTAGAAAAATAAGGTTGACTAATTTGAAAAAGAGATAGGAGAAAGCATCAACCGTTGTAATCTATGAAAGATTCGATGATCTAAATCGAGTTAACACCTCTTACCTTAAAAAAAAAAAAAGAAACATTGTTATTGATTGCTATTCCCTTAATCATTAAAATGGGTACAAGTGTCTTACTTGTCAAAAAAATAAAAAGTTATTCTATCAAAGTATCAATCAACGGGTATAATTATGGCCCCACGCAATATATAGAAATCACAATTATTAAAAAAATGAAAATTGAATGAGATTCCATTAAAAGAAAATACTCTTTGTGGTTGGTAAATTCTCTAATATGTTAAAATATTCTTTACATGTAAGATGGCAAGCCTGGTTTGGTCCTAAATAATTATTGGTAGATAATTTATTATTTTCTTTTGAATCTTTTTAATATACCGGTGCTGTGATTTCAATGAAGTGGGTGGGACCATAAATATATTCCATGAATATTAAAAGAGATACTTGTAACAAAAAAAGCGAGTGTACGTAAGCAATCACCTAAAAAATAGATACATAATTCTAAGTTTATTTATTTTTTTTTTTTAACTAAGTTTATTTATTTATTTATTTTTAGTGGAACATGTGTTGCAATAGTTGTTTTGGGCCCTATACGTAAAGAGAATCTAGAAAATAGCATCAAATTTTGATAATAACCAGAAGTTAACGATGATTATCAATAATTGTCCTACTGTAGGGATTAATTGTTTGCGTGGGGTGGTTGGAAAGATCTTGTTCGATCGGGTTGTGGTTAATTTTTGTGTATTGTTGTTTAGTATACGTAATGAAATTCGTGTCTAAGGTTTGCACTATATTAGAGTTTACCTAAGGTTAAGCCACTTGGGTTAGTCTAATGATGAGTAAGGGTGGGGCAAATGGCACGAGTGGAATAGATTAGAGGTTTGAACCTCTCCCATTATACCAAAAAAAAAAAAAAAGGAAAAAAAAAAAAAAAAAAAAGAGAGTTTACCTAAGATTTGCACTAAGGGTCTTCTTTCGTGGAGAGTGATGTTAATTACAAAAGTTGTTTTTTGATTTCATTTTATTTTTGAAAACAAATTGCTAAGAAACACGATTTTTTTTTTTTAATATAAAAAAAAATTGGTATTTGGCAATTGGCAGGGATTACTATTATATAATTAAAAGATTCAACTATATTAACGCCACATTGTCCAAATGTTTTGCCTAAATTCTCTTACCCGAATGACATGATAGTTGGGTTAATCAATAAAAAATTTCATAAAATAGATGAGATTTATAATAGTTGATGTAAGACCAAGTGCTAACCGTTTTACCTAAAACCAGTAAGTGTCAGAAGAAGCGTCTTAAAATTTTTTAAAGAGTAGCGTAGCAGACAAGCACCATGATTAGAGAGTCTCAATCGGCATGATGCTAACCTTAACCCTGCAACTCTTGTAGTCTAAGCCAATAACTGTCACCACGTCAGTTGAGCATAAATTTGAACAATTTAATACTTTCCATAGATAATTAAAATGGTTGGGAAAAGCTATCATGAGCTTTACTTACTGCGAATTGGTTTCAAACTCTCGAGCATTAAATAAGAGACTACACGAAGGTTCCATCCTATAAATTTACCCAAAAGAAAATGGATTATGGGTATGTATAACTTGAATATTAACTGAGCATAGAGATTTTATGACCAAAGTATTTAATAATAAAACGCACTTGCTTCTCAGTGACTTACATATTCTCTCACTTGACTCAATAGACTTTAATTGAAAAAGGAGATTAGATTTGATGTATTTTGAGATGATTTTTTACCAAACGATCAAAGGATTTGTATAAGTTGACGTGGTACATGCATATTTTCTGTGCCACAACAATGTAAATCAAAACGAAAAACCTCATAGCATAACCAAAAAAAAGAAAAAAAACGAAAAGCACATAGGAAAGCTATGAGGACACTTCCATGGTTGCAAGATAAGAATTTTACGACTACTAAAAATGTTAAAGTTACAAGTATGATATGGTGAATAGCAAAAATAAATATAAAAAAAGGGTGAGTAGCAAATAATAATAATAGTAATAATATGGGAATTACAAAATATAATTGTGCACCTAGCTAAGAAGTACGATACAGACACTTGACAAGGGTACGATACGGTATAGATAAGTGGATATAACAAATTCTTAAAATTTAGGACACAACATGACAGGTATACAACATTAATAGAACATTTATTTTTATACATATAATTATAAAATATCATATAACAACACATAAATTATCCAAATGGAAAATATTGTTTTATTCAAAATGTATACATTTGTATTGTTTTTAGAAATTTTAATTGAGTTCTTCATAGAAAATATATGACAAAAAAGAAAAGAAAAAAATAAAAATAAATAAAGTAAAAAGTGTCACGTCGAAGGAGTGGAAAAGTGTCATGTCTGATATAGACCCATCATTTTGGAGAAAGTGTCCATACTTCCGTGGCCTTAGCACTTGGGGGATGTGTTTGTGCTTTTTATTTTGAGTGAGTCTTTCGTGTAACTGTGACATGACCATGTGGTATTACGGGCCAATAAGAGTAAAGTAAAATGGAATTGTAGGGTCAAAAAGTAGTCTAACAATCTTACTTTGTTTTACACTCATTAGCTTGTAACAACACATCAGTCGTCTTATAGTTATATATAAGTTTTTTTTCTTTTTAGTTTTTGTTAATGACAAAAAATTGCCCACATCAATATGTATATGTCTTCCCGTCCTCCTCGAATATTCCTGCAAAATAAGGCTCAGGAGATCGGTGGGTAGATGGCGGGAGCCCCTCTGATACTTAAGTCAGATGATATTGAATAAACATAGAATGGAGAACGTGAGTTGAACATACCTTGTGTAATATGAAGCTTCCTATTTGTAGTGGGTGTCCTAATCCTCATAAGATTAGTAGACTAGAGGCCTAATAGGACTTGATTAGTAAGTGATAACATCAATCCCTTTACTTTAGAGATAAAATTCCTTAATTGCGAAGATTTTTATTTGGCTCTCTTAAGTCCACGTGTCGCCCCTATATTAGGTGGTGCCTCCCCAACTTGTGGTAAATGTTATAATTTAGTAATAGCACACCATATATCTCACCATTAGAGATGCTCTTATTAGTTGTACACGCTTGTATCGATCAGGCATTCAACACAGGTTTTGGATATCCCAAAAGTTAGATGAACCCAAAAGCTCAACCCTAGCTCAAGTAGCCCAAGCCCAGCCTGGCAACCAGACGGTGGGCTAGGGCACCCTTCCAGCCCTTGCTCAGTGCCCCCATATAATGACAGAAACACAGTTCACCATTAACATAACGCACCCGGCGCACATTAGCAGTATGCGGCACTTATCCGCAGCTACCTCCACGGCTCCACCTATCTCCACAGATCATTGACACGACGCACTCGTTCCGCATTGGGTTTCTCTTGTACAAATTTTGATCTTCATTATTTTTCTGATTCGTCATTGAAATCTGTGGAATTGGGGTTCGATTCTCAAGAAAGTTGGGGAATTTTGAGTTGTTTCAAGTCTGCAAAATAAGTTTCCTTAAGGTAAGAATTATGGGTTTTGTTTTTAACCTGATTTCATAGTTGGTTGAATTTTTGTTGTTCTTGAGCTAAAAAAATTAGCTTTTTGGAGAACAAAGATTGATGGGTTATCTGTTTTTGGGAATTTGATTCTGTGGGAAATAAGATATTTGATTATTTGGAGTTGAAGAGTTTGGGTTTTTGAGAATAAAGTTTCATGGGTTTTGTTGTTTTTGGAATTTTATTACGCGGAAAATGAGGAATTTGTTTATTTGGAGCCAGAAAGCTAGGTTTTTTTAGAACAAAGATTTATAAGTTTTGCTGTTTTGGGAATTTGATTCTAGGAAAAGGAGAAATTTGTATTGGGAACTAGAAATTAGGGCTTTTGAGGAACAAAGAAACATGTTGGTTTTTGTTTTTGGAGTTTGATTATATGGAAAGATGAGAAACTGGCTGGTGAAGTAGAACAAGATATTAGGGTTTTTTGGGTAGCAAAGAACAATGGGTTTTGTTGTTTTTTGAAATCGATTCTAAGAAAAAGGAGTGATTGGTGATTTGGAACTAGAAATTAGGGTTTTTGGGGACCATTGTGTTTGTTTTAGGGTTTATATTTGTTCTTGATCTGGAGCTGTGATTAAATGGATGACACTGAGGATGATGCAAGGTATCCTCCGAACTCATATGGTGTGAATCACCAGCAGGGTTATGGTTCTTCGCATCGCCCAAAGCTCCCTGTTCGGAATGCTTCGTATCCTCGGCCTCTAGGTAATCAATATGTCGATGATGACGAGGGTGAAGATGATGAAGAAGAGGAAGAAGAATTGGGAGAGGAAGAAGAAGACGACAATGAAGATAATGGTATTCGGCGAATGGACAAAGATGAGGAGGAGGATGATGACGACGACGACGATGACAACAACAACAACGATGACGAGGATGAAGATGTTGAGAAGCGAAATGATTATAAGAGGAGGATTGAAGACGTTGATTTTGAAAGGCACCCAAAGAAGCGGAAGTTGAAGAATTTAATTTCCAGTTATGAATTTGCTCCTCGTGTAGCAGCGCCGTCGGCTGCAGCTCCTTCAGCTCCGAAAACATCGTTTGGGGGACGGAATTCACTTGCGGATTGGACTGAACATGAGACATTTGTTTTACTAGATGCTTGGGGTGACCGGTTTCTTCAACATGGGAGGAAGAGTCTTCGGTCCGAGGAATGGCAGGAGGTTGCAGAGAAGGTATCACAAGAGTCAAAAATTGAGAGGACAGATACTCAATGTCGAAACCGATTGGATACATTGAAGAAGAAATACAAAAAGGAGAAGATGACGTTAGGAGAGAGCAGTGGCGCCACTAGCAAATGGGTCTATTTTAAGAAGATGGATATGTTAATGTCATCTTCTGCACGACAATCTGGCCTCTCTTGTGGGTTGGACTCTGGAGAGTATGTTTTTATGAACCCTAGAGTTTATCTGAATCGCGCAAATGGGTTGGATGAGATGAGGGATAGCCCAGGTAATTCAGAATCTACTGAGGGCGAGGAAGATGACTCAGATGGACTTCCGCCCAAGAGGAGAAGGTTAGGAGGGGACAGTGGTGAAGGTTCTTCCTTTAGATTGCTTGCAGATTCTATTCATAAGTTTAGTGAGATATATGAGAAGATTGAGAATAATAAAAGGCAGCAGATGGTAGAACTGGAGAAGATGAGGATGGATTTCCATAGGGATTTGGAGATGCAGAAGAGGCAGATTCTGGAGAGGGCACAAGCTGAGATTGCAAAAATAAGGCAAGGTGATGATGAGGAGAATGATGTCTCCGCCGAGAACATCAGTGGGTGATGTATCTGGACCTGATTATCTAGCTTTAATGGTATTCCATGTATTGGCTGCTTTCTGTTGTATAATATTGGTGACCTTTTGTCCCTTTTGTTTTTAATTTGAGGCAATAAAGTTGCTAGGTACGGATGTATTTGAAAATGGTAGTTATAGTAGAAGTAATACATAACTTTATAATTGCTTTCACTGTTTAATGTTTACATATATATTCATTTAGTTATGTCATAGCTAATTACTTTCCATGATGCTTGTTGAGGACATCTGTTTGTTGTTTTCTGACAGTCTTGAAGCTGGAAATTATGAATGTAAACAGTGTAATTGATTGGGCACTGTTTGGGTTTCCTGTGCAGTGAATGCCTAGGTGCATATTTTATCCAGTGCATTCTGGGAGAAGCGGGAAGAGAGAGGGGGGAGGGGGACTTTAGTTTTGGGGGACTTTAGTTTTGGTAATTTAGGTTGAGTATTGTTCTGAGTTGTCAAAGTAATTAGTGGAACTCTCTCTCTCTCTCTCTCTCGTTTCCTGATATAAATCTGTCATGCCCTTCTCTTCTTTTCTTTCCTATAAGTCTGTTTGTGTTCATTCTGATCCAAGGACTGTGTGTTACTTGCTCCTGCCCTGAGATCTATGATGATATTTTTTTTAACGTTCATTGCATTAGAGGGTCCTTCAGAACCCAGCTTTTGGAATTTTGTTGTAATTTTTGGTACTTCCATATGTGATAGTTTTGTTGATAGCTCCAAGATCCGAAGTTCTCATTCATAGTCTCTGTAATTTTGTTTGTGTGTGTTTAAAATCCATGGTCAACTATCATTGTTACACCAAAAGGTGCTGATTATGGAAACAAATTCATTCCTGTTACGAAGCTACACAGCCTGGTTGCAGGATTGTTATGTCTATGAAAAGTTTTAGTTGGTTTTGTGTTTGATCGGAAGGAGGGGAATGGTGTGGAGTATCATATCAGTGTATTGAGAATATGAGATGGAATGAAGAAGTGGGCTTAGAATTCAAGTAAAAATGCCTCCTGGGCATCGCATAATGAAAAGACAACTGTCCCTGCAGTCAAAGGTTGTTACAGAGAGTGATGTTCAAGGAAGACGAAGAGCACAAAATTTTCTTCAGAGGAATTCTTGTTGACTTTACTTGTTTTGGTTGGGTTGAGTGTCAATTGTAATGTTGTTGTCAAACTTGCCATTAGTAGTAGGAAGAAAGACTGCATATTGTTTGAACCTCCCACCCAGGAGAAGAGTCAGTTAAGAGGACTGTAGTGTGAAGTTGATGTCTTGTGAACCCATTAGAGATCATCAAAGCTTGAGTTGGTTCTTGTAAAGAGTGAAGGTATATTGTGACCCTACAAGAGTTTATCAGATTATCTACCCTTCTTATTAAGGGATTTTGAATTAACTTTAAACCAAGAACGTGCTGAATTTTCAATAGCAACAACTTGTTTCCACCACATCTCTCTCTCTCCCTCCCCTCCCTTTGAAATTGTATGAAAGTATGCGTGAAGTATCCCATATCCTGTCATGATTTTTTTTTTTTGGTTACATGTTAGCTGCAATTGAGAGTAATTCATATGTTCCACTCCACCTCTGCCCCCTCTTTATCCATTGGAAGCACCTCGTGATGCATGAGAGGATCTTCAAATTTACTTAGGTTGCATTTGGACTTTCCCATGGAAGTTGAATTGCTAATTTGTGTTTCATATTCTTCATTTTTACATGAATCCTATCCTTTATTGTTAACGAAACAAATTACAGGGATGGAAGCCATCATCATAAATGACACTGAAAGGCTGAAAGCATGAGCGTCCTTTCATGAAATCCTGAACTAATTCTATATTATTGGTTGTGGCAATGGCTTCTTCTTCTTAATGGCCTTGTTTGGATGATGGATTTGTCCTTTAAAATGCCATTTAAAACACAAATGGAGCTTCATGGAAGCTTCAAGTACCATGAAACATCCAAATATGCCATAAATATCTTACTACTATTGCATCATCTGGATTTGCTTTAGTAGCTAGCTCGATGGCTGGCATATAATGTCGTATTACAACAAAAATACAATTCTAGAATGGCATTTAATTTGAAGCTACTGAGGTTTGGGCGTCTCACCTCATCGTGTTGAGGGGTTCCGTAGTCCTCAGGCATGAATATAATGTCGTATTACAACAAAAATATCAGACACGAAATTTTTTATTATATCTACAGACCAGTCTGCATAAAGGATTCTTCATGTTTTCTCTTGTAAGTTTGGAAAATTATATTTGGTTACTTTGCAATGCTAGTTCTCTTCTAATTGCTGCTTGGTTCTGTTTTGCCTCCTTCAGTCTCCATCCTAGACTTAAATATTTTGCATCATTAGGGTATGGAACTTTTAGCAGCAGGATTTCACTTCTGAAAGTTGTATTCCCGGGCTTGTGGGGCTATTTATTGTTGAGGCCTTATGCCAGTAGTTTCTTATAGTGATTTGAGTAATGTCAATGCTTTTATTTGTGACCTATAGTTTTTATTTTTTATTTTTTTTGATGAAGAGACGATAATTTGTGACCTATAGTTGGTTGGCTTATGCGTTCACTATTTTCAGTTATTTCTTCACTCTGCAAACTATGATTTGGGTTGTGTTTTATAACCGTTTCTGGTAACTGGTACAAACAAGCCATTACACTGTGGTCACCCTTTCCTTAGAAATTTTAGAAAATATGATGCCTTGCAAAATGCGGTGGGAAATGGTGTTAAATGAGCAAGTAAGAGTATGGTGTTCTTAGGCTTCATCCTGTGCTCTCTTTGTCCATTTAATTCTTTAATTTACTACATTATTATTCATATATAAATCTGACTTCTTTAGCTTGTCCATAGATAGCAGTGTCTTGATGCATTCAGGTTCACTGAGTTGTGATGCCTTTATTTCAATAGAATTTTGATTCAAGGGGATGCCATTTTGGTGTTCCATTAAATTCAGAGTGAAGCATGTTTACCCATGGGCATATTTTTGAACAAAAGGGTATATTTGGAAGGTATAGTAACCTAACCCTTAACAGCATTGCATCCAAGAAGGCAAGATCTTGAGTTGTATTTCCAAGCTCCTCGTCAAAGTTCCAGAGAAACTTGGACAAAAGTCCTGCAGATCTGCTTTTAAAAGCTTCATCCAAGTGATTCACTTTGTGAGAAAGGACACGTGTAAGAGATTTAACAGAGGGGTATGGCCTTCTAACGAACTGACTTGACAAAAATGGATTTGCATAACCTGCCCTCTATAGTTGAGATTAAGGCTGAGTTGAGTTGGATACAAGTGATCCACTTATCTCAACAGAAGGAAAAATAAATTAATTAAATAAGCAAGTTCAAAACTATGTTGGACCTGCAGAATGGGATTTGGGTTTCGATGTTCATGTTGGACTTCTAACAAACCTTGAAATTTAGCCTTCATTTGCTGCATGAAATTATAAATTACACCAAGATCAACACAAGATCAACTGTTTTCATTAACTATATATATCTTCGCCACCATTACCAAATACCTGTCTATTGACTTCGCAAGACAAATTTTTCCAAAACCATTCTCAGGGTATAAGTTCAACAATTTTATTTTGTCATAAGAGAAATGGTATGCATGAATTCATGGGGTCCAAAACTTCATCACACAATTTTCCCAGTTTTAAATATACAGAAACAACTCTTGTTAGTTTTCTAGAAGAAAAAAAACTGGTGTTTGATCATCTCAAACTATTCTTCTAGCATTTTTACAGTACTTGTACACAAAGTCAGCCCAATCACCATCCTATCTGAGAATCTTGATGTTAGTGCCTAGGAGTGATCCGCGATACTGATTCAAACAGTACCCCGAGCACTTGGAGAGTCAAATGTGGTCTTCTGCCATTTTTAATAGAAGATGAAGGACTCTGATATAATCCAGCTTCGCTTCTGGTAAAATTTCTCCGACAAAGTATTCAGCATTCTACTAGTTTCTCAAAGTGTTGCACCTGTTTTGGTCAGGATCCCAATCAATATTGTGGCGTGAAATTTATGGCTTGTCCTCTGAACGTATTCTCACTTAAGGTAAGCTGGTATACATTAACCTACTCCTGGCTTTAAAGGGGCTTCCGCCTTTCATATTAACAGCATGGAGCCATGGACCACATATAGCAGTCTGACCTGTGAACAGGAGGTCAATCCCTTCATGAGACTAATAAAAAGTACCTGATTTTCTTTACCAGATAAAAACTTCAGAAAAAAAAGGTTCGATTAATCTTAAGAGCCCAAATGCAAATGAATTTCCTACAAATGCTAAACAAATTTATGGTGCTATTGAAAAGAAAACAAGTTAAGAACGTTGTACAATTATATTACTCTTTTCAATTTATCATGAACAATTCTAAATGTGGATACAATTATTGCCATTCATATGACAGGGGTACCAGTGCCCTAAAACAACACAATTTCTAGTAATTGTGTCAGATCTGTAAGAAACATCTACACACAAGAATAATCCCCTGGAATTGCAGAAAATACATCCAAGGGAACTCACAAAGGTTTTTTTTATTCTTTTGTTTTGTTTGGTTTGGTTTTGTTTTGTTTTGTTTTTTTGTTTTCATTCTTCTTCTTTTCATTCCTTGAGGAAAGCCCGGACAGGCCCTTGGGCTACACAACGGAGCACTCTCTTTTCACGTAAACTATCCAACCCCCCACTCTTCTTCCAAAACAACCCCACCCACAAAGGTATTAAGTAAGTTCACAATAGGAGTTTTAAGTCATCCTAGCAAGATCCTCTCCTCATTTTCCTATGATATAGCTTGATTATCTTTGAATGATTCGAGTATTAATGCAGTTGGTTAGCTTTTCAATCCTTGGGGCAAAAAAAAGAGTTAATCCTTACTACATTTACACCTGTCTATATTTGTATGCTGAGAGTGTACGCACACACAGGAAAATTAAAAAAAAAAAAAAAAAAAAAAAGCGGGGTGTGGGGGGGTGTGTGGGGGGAAGGAAGCATGTCTTTGTGTAAGTTCTGTCATCAGTAATACAGTGAGAAATTGGCTTTATACAAGTTCACAATTAAACTATACACAGACACATCACTAAATACCACCAGAATAGAGCTGATAACCTTTTCAGAGTACATGAGAACAATATTACAGGAGGATAACCAATATATAACTGAAAAGTCAATCTTTGTACAAGATAGAGCTCATATGACTTCTATGAGTGCAGGGTGTTGAATAACTACAGAATCAAAAGCCCATTTGGACTAACTACAAGATTAAACAGACACATCACTAAATACGGCTAGAATAGAACCAATAACCTTTTCAGAGTATATAAGAACAATATTAGAGGTGGATAACCAATTTATAACTAAAAAGACAATCTTTGTACGAGATATAGCTCGTATGACTTTTATGAGTACAGGGCGTTGAATAACTACAGAATCAAAAGCCCATATTGGAGAAACTACAAGATTTTATTTATTTATTTATTTTTTAAGTAGGATAAAATTTTGGACTAACTACAAGATTTTTCTTCATAAAATTTTGGTCTAACTTTGAAAACATTCAAGGTGCATGCCAACCTCTCAGGCTCATGTTAATGAACATCTCCAGAGTATGACCCCACCTTCTCTCTCTCTCTCTCTCTCTCTCTCTCTCTCTCTCTCTCTCTCTCTCTCTCTCTCTCAAAAGGAATGGCTGTTAGTACTTCAGAATCCTTTTTAGAGTTATCTGGCTATATAAAGATATTTTATAACAAAGATATCAGTTCTCAACACTACTGTCATCATATACAGACAATAGTATATAACAAGAAAGAGATGATGCGTCATTGTTTCCAATACCCTTTGTCACTCCATTGAGTCCAGCCTATAGTCTTCAACAATGGACAATCTTACAAGATAACCTAGATTAGACCAAGAAATTCAACTATGCACAAAAGCCTTATTTTCAGCGGACAAAACTGATAAGAAGCATTGAAAGACAGTTTATATCTTACCAGGTCCGCTTCATAGTGTGCTGTGTCTACGATCTTCATCAATCTTACCCACTGCCTCAAGTATTGATGAATAAGTGATGAGATCATACTCAAAACCATTTGAAGTCATCTCTTTCATCAGCTTTGCAGCCTCCTCAAACATACCAGCACGGCTGAGACAGCCAAGAACAGTGTTATAAGAAACCGCATCTGGCTTAATCTTTGATTCCTTCATCTTTGTAAACATTTCCATTGCCCGTTTCGGGCCACCTGTCCTAGCCAAGCCATTTAGAATTATATTATGCGAGTTTAAGTCTGGAATGCAACCATTTTCCTCCATGGTCCGAAGCAAGGAATAAGCTTCATCTATCATACCAGCCCTTACCATCCCTGACATGAGCGCGTTGTAAGTATAAATATCAGGACTGCACCCGAGTTCCTTCATCTCATTAAAAAGATCTACAGCCTCGCTGAGACGCCCACATTTCCCAAAGTGTTTGATCATCACAGCATAAACCCGAGCGCTTGAATATCCACAGTTCTCTTTTAATTCTTGAAACAACTCATTTGCAGCTTCATACCGTTTTGCTTTTCCAAGACTGTTAATCAGGCTGCAATAAGCAGCTGGACAAGGAGGAAAACCCTTTTCATCCATCTCCTCGAGAAGCAACAAAGCTTTCTCAACTCTATTTGTCTTGCAAAAACCATCGATAAGAATTGAATAAGTAAAAGAGCTAGGGACTACACCATTCGCCTTCATCTTCTCAAACCATGAAGAGGCCTCAGAAGTTGGAGCTTTGGATTCGAATAGAACTTTAATTACAGTGTTATATGTGACAACATTTGGTGTACACTGCAAAGATTCCATTTGTTCAAACAACTTAAGAGCTTCAGTCAAACGACCTACCTTCCCTAAAATGTTTATCAAATTGTTTATGAGCACAACATCTGGCTTACACCCCTCTTTAAGCATATTCAGATATATACCATAAGCCTCTTCAACCCTCCCAGCTTTTCCAAGCCCCCTTATCAATTCAGTATAAGTAAAGACTGTAGGGGAACAACCCTTGGCTTTCATCTCCTTGACTAGATCTAAAGCTTTCTCAACCCTACCCAACTTGAAATATATTCCCAATAAAGTTGTATAAATTTTTGCAGTGGGCTGCAATCCATTCTCCTTCATTTCATCAAACAACCTAATGGCAGAATCATCACGAGCCAATTTCCCAAATGCCGATATAAGTGCACTGTATGTTACTGTGTCAGGGAAACAATTACCTTCATTGCACATCTCATTATAGAGCTCGTGTACTTTTTCATGATGACCTTCTTGCATCAGCATCAAGATCATAGAGTTATAAGTGGTTGCTGTTGGTTTGCACTTGCGACCTTTGATCTGATAGAATATGGAGAGTGCCTTGTTCACCATCTTAGCCTTGCCTAAAATTTTCACAGTTTCAGATAATTCAGATGGACCAATAAGGCATGTACTCCGAACCATGTCTTGGATTGTCTTCCACATTTCACCAACCAGTCCAGCTTCATCCAAGCAATGGATTAAAGCCATGTAGGTGGTGGAGTCATGCTCAAAGTTTCTTCTCTTTCCAGCCCACTTGAAAAACTGAATCTTAACATTGATCTCAACATCTATCTTCAAAACTTGACGAACCAACCGATGATCCACTTTCAACTTTAGCACTTCCAAAGCCTTTTCCGCATCAGGCCCCCATTTGAATATTTTCAAAATCCTTATAAATCTCTCATCCAATGTTCGCACTGAGCCATCATTCCTTGATAGCTTTCGATTCATGGGCAAGTTTTGGGTTTCATCCCTTGCGTTTGGTAATCGGAACATGTGGACAATCTCATTTTCTGCTAAGATCAAATAATAAAATTTCATATAAAGAAAAAGAAAATGTAAAATGAACAAAAAAATATAGAGGCCATTTGTCAAGTGTAATGGTAAAAGTGCCAGGCTATTAAGCATGAAGGCACGTGTCTGAATCTTAAGAGCGACACTTTGTACTAAAAAATCAAAGGTTATGACCATATCTAGCTCACTCCTCCCAAGACCTCACTTGGCAAAACTGGCACCGGGTAATGGCCCTTTTTAAAAATAAAAATAAAAATTGAATTGAATTTTCTTACTCTTTTTTTTTCCCCATCTTTGCAAAAATACTGATAAAAATGTAGATTTTGTTCGAAGGAGCATCTAACATATGGCTATGGAGAGAGAAAAACAACCAAACAAAATCGATTGAAAAACGAAGCATTTGATGGAAACCCAAATACCCAATTGCTATTACACAAAACCCAGTTGCGAGGTTTCATTGTTCATGAGTTTCTCTGTTGGTGCGTATATATGTATTTGTGTTTGTGTGTGTGTGTGTGTGTGTTTGAGAATTGAGATTGCAGGATGAAAGAATGAAGTCTACCTGTTTGCTTAATTCTCTGACAGAGATGGGGCAAAGTTGATATGGACCGCCTCAATGCAATAGACCCCCCCGCATTCATCTTTGCTGTTCGCCGTGACGTTGGTTAGTAAACAAAATCACACCATTGGCGCCAGAAAAGATACTTATAGAGGTCAAGGATTGTGTGCCAACGATATCTTGAACTGCTCAATCAAATGTTCACCGAATTGATTGACTAGTACAAGTGTGAGAGTGTGTGAGAGAGAGAGAGAGAGGTTCAAAAAATTAGACAAATACATACATATATATTTTATATATTAGAATAGATATGGAACGAAAATGGGGTCCGTAACGAACTTCCATTAATGGGTTTCTATTTTGAGTTCCAAGGGTTGCAGAAGATTGCTTGACACCAAAAATGGTTGCAGAATACTGCCCAAATCGAACAGGTGAGAGGTTATTACCATCAAACCGCACCGTTTTCGCCCTGTCCACAGAACGCACCGTTTTAGGGCTCCCTTTTCTTTCTTTCTTTCTTTCCTTTTCCTTAAAAATTAAACTAAACTACACGAAACTTCCTAGACCATAGGCTAATTTCACAGGAGCTTCAATACAAAACAAATAAAATAAAATAATTATTTAAACTATTAAATAATAACATCATATGATGTTCACATGATCTATTTTAGTTAAATGGAGGAATTTTAGATTGGTCATACTTTGGGAAAATAATTGCAATTCAATACAAATTACTACTAACTTCTTAGTAGATGAATGCTAACTTAACTAAGAATGTTATAAATTGTAATTATTTACCCTAAGCCCGTCCAATCTATAATTTCCCCTTAAATTTTAAATGGCAACCAGACAAAAGAGAGTAAAATTTCACAATTTAATAGTTATGGATTTTTTGTTAAGTTTTAAAGGTGGCCTGGGGGGATTTTATGAAACTAGTGTATAATTTAAGGAGTCTCATGTAATTTACTCTTTAATTTTTAACTTTCTTTCTTTTTTTGTAATGACAAAGGATTTCCAAAAGACGTACTTCACCTTTCATAATTACAATAGAATCTAGGGTAAAATACATCTACACCCCCTCTGTTTACTGACTATTACACTGTCACCCCCTATACTTTCTGAAATTACACTGCACTCCCTTACTTTAGAAAATAATATACATTTCCCCCCATTCGTCAAACAGCCGTTAGAGTTTTTTCCGTTTGTTGCTAATGTCAGCCAAAAATGGGTTTAAAATGCTCATTTTAACCTTCAGCCAAACGCTGCGTTTAGAAGAGGCCTTAAATGAAGTATAAGAAAAGAAGGAGAAGAAGCATCAAAGCTGCCTCATCGTCAGCCCCTCGTCAAAGCTCTTCACCGTGAAAGCTCTTCACCCTCACACCGTGAACCGCCAGCGAACTGCCGCCGCCTCACACCATCGCCAGTGAACTCACCTCACGCTCTCCCTCACCTTCACGCTATCCCTTCACACAGCCGGCGAACTGGTGCGGCTTCGCGGTGTGCTTCGCCGGAGACCATAGACGCCGGCATCCATGGCCGCCCCTCCCCCCGCCCCTTCAGATCATCCTCCCCCCCCCCCCCATCCATTTTGCCCAACTATGTGAGGGTTTGTAGAGAAACGAAAAAAAAAAAAAAACAAAAAAAAAAGATGCCAGATCTGAAAAAACGGGGAGAGGGGTGGCCATGGATGCCGGTGTCCATGGTCTCCTTCCTTCTTTTTTTTTTTTTTTTTTTTTTCTTTTTAGGGGGGTAAAAATCACAGATTGTGGAGGCTGTTGGGTTTGCATTGGTTGGTTGTCTCCTTGAATTTTTTGTTTTTGCTGGCGGTGGGGGTTTGCTGCGGTGGTGACAGGTGCACGCGGTGGGGGTTTGCTGCGCCGTTGGTGGAATGGAAGGTGAGGATGGTGTCAGATCGACGGTGATGATGCTCGTTATGGTGGGGCTTGCCGACGGTGCACGCGATGGGGGTTTGCTGCGGTGGGGGTTTGCTGCGCCGACGGTGATGATGCTCGTCGTGGTGGGGCTTGCCGACGGTGCACGCGATGGGGGTTTGCTGCGGTGGGGGTTTGCTGCGCCGACGGTGATGATGCTCGTCGTGGTGGCGCTTGCCGACGGTGCACGCGATGGGGGTTTGCTGTGGTGGGGGTTTGCTGCGTTGGGGGTTTGCTGCGCCGCTGGTGGAATGGAAGGTGAGGATGCTCGTCGTGGTGGGGGCTTGCCGACGGTACATGCGGTGGGGGTTTGCTGCGGCAGTGCATGTGAGGGTTTGGAAAAAAAAAAGAAAAAAAAAAAAAAAGAAAAGGAAACATAGAAGAGAGAGAGAAAGCAAAAGCACAAAACGATGTCGTTTAAAGAAGGGTAATTTGGTCTTTTTACATTTTCGTTAATCACGTTAACGTTGGTGTTCTGACAAAGGGAGGGCAGTGTAATTTCAGAAAGCATAGGGGGTGTCAGTGTAATAGTCAGTAAACAGAGGGGGTGTAGATGTATTTTACCCTAGAATCTATTGTAAACATAAACTCTCTTAAACAAGTCAGGGTTTGGTAGTATAATAGCACCGTGTTGAGCAAAGTGACACCAAATCCTTAATACCTCTTAAATTACCTGTTTTTCATAAGTTTAGTCAATTGTGCAAGAATTTTCTTTCTCTATCTTTTTGGTAATAAAAATAATATCATTTTATTTAAAACAGTGATAAAACAAGGAAGCACAACTTTTCTACTTCTTTTGTATTATATTTCAAATTCCTAAGAATTCTATCTTTCCAAGAAATATATATATATATATATTACTTAGAATATTATATGACTATAATTAGTTAAATAATCTATTAGATAGCATTGCCATCAGGGGTGGTGGTATAGTGGAAAAGGTGTAAGAGGTTAGGTAGTTAAGAGTTTGAGTCTTGGTAGTGGTGGCATCATATATTTGTTCTTAGGGTTAAGGTTGGGTTATGACTCAACTGATTTGAGGGTGAATTTACAATTCCCTCTTTAATGGGCTCATATAGGCCTTTCCTGTGATTAGTTCATCAACGGGTGAGTTAAATAGAATTGTCATGACTAATTATCCCCTTTCACCCTTTTTTATGATAAAAAATTTCATGGGTAGTGTTTGAATTAAGGATAGGTTACAAATTTCCCTAAAATGTATCTTTTTTCTGTTCTCACTGTCCAATACACATGTTAGGATTAGTTTGGGTTTAAAAGTTTTGAGATACTCCTTGTTTGGTAACATATATATACATATATGAAAATGATTAAGTGTGGATCGTCCCTGACAATTTACATGAAATCGCATGGCTGGGAGCCGTAATGGATGGGTTCGCACTCGATCATCTTCACTTTTTAAAACAATGATAGGAATTAAAACATTATAGGAAAATAATAATGGAAAGTATTCGTTCATAACCAAATAATTTGTGCAGGAGTGAGTGAATTGAGGGGCGTTAAAGTCTTACTCACCTCAAATCCAACACAAAGTCGACGGATTTGAGTTTACCTTAATAATGCTCATGATAAAATCGGGTTACCTTGCATAACCCGCATAATAAATAAGTTGTTCTCAGGTCAACTTCCTGAATTGACCTAAATTGACACGTCTAATAATTATGTCGTGTTGACACAATTGTCTCTATGGTTTTAGGCATTTTCACTAGGAAAATAGGCATTTGATGTTCATGATAAAACCAATGACATGATAGATAAGTAGCATTTGCATTACCTTTCTTTCTTTTTCTTTTTCTTTTTCTTTTTTTTTTTCTTTTTTGTTTGAGTGATGAGTGATCTTAAATTCAAGCTTATGGATAGCATTGATACCATTTATTAATATTAATGGGAGTATAAGATAAGAATAGGTTTTAATGATTGTAAAGTAAAATTTATAATAAAAAAAAATAAACAAGAAGAAGAAGAAGAAAATAAAGATAAAAGATAGCCAATGCGCATGATAAATGATCTCTAGTTTTCTTTTTCTTGTTCTATTTTTTTTTTTTAAAAAGTAATTTGAAATAGCTAAATAGGTTATTTGAGTCATAATCGGATCATATATATATATATATAGGATGGTGATCACGTTAGCACGTGCTAATATAACTTGTATCAACACATGTATTAGAAGTTGTATCTTATGCATTAGTTGGAAATGAAATACATTGGACCAAGGCAAATGGTACAACTCCCAATGCATAATGCTGATATAACTTATATCAACACGTGCTGATGGGAACATAACCGATATAGGATGATAATCAAGTTAGCACGTGCTAATATTAATCAATTTTATTATATATATATATACACTTAAAACCAACTTTATTATTAATCAAATTACATGAGTCACGTCACATTATCTATTTAATAAACTGGTCATGCTCGAATTTGAAAATTGACACAATTAATATTCGGATTGACACATACGCGAATAAGTATTTCTCAAGAGAACAAGACCTCCGACAGAAACTACCACTCCTACGTGACAGAAGGAAAGAGAAAAATAATTTCTATACGAGGAACAGTTTTGGTGCTAGACTATCATACGAAAAACGTTTTTGAGTTTTTGTCCTTTTAGCTGGTTGATGTAGTGATGCCGGTAAATCGGTTCAAATTTAGGAGGATTTGGTAAAAAGAATATTTTCTGGTTTTTTTTAGGGGATAAAAAGCAAGAACCTTCAACGAAAGAACAGGACAACACGAAACAACAGAACAAACACAACAGAAAAAAGAAACAACAGAAGAAAACCGAGAACAACAAAACAAAGGCAAACAAACAAATTGCAAACAGTTCTAACTTCGACCAAAAACTGCTAAACCATTTTTTTGGTACAATGAGAAGAGTTGGAACCCCTAATTTATCCTATACATACCTTTTACCCCATCCTTCCTCGCCACTAAACCAACCCCAATGACTTACCACTAAACCATTCAATCCTTCAGATATAACCTCCAAACTCCAAATCAGTCCGCAAGCCACGGTGGATTCGGAACATGCTCTACGTTGTGGACATCTCCCAACCCGTAAGTTCCCATTTTCAACTTCAATCATCATAGTCCAACATTTCCAATTTCGAGTACACACCAAAGAAACAAAAAACAAAAAAACATGAAGGAACAATAAGTTCTACGCCTAATCCGAAAATCATACGGAGTACATGTTAGAGACTAATACTTCCTCCTCTTTGCATTGCCTTCCACATCTGTTGCCAAATTCTCATGAAGATTTCAAGTTTGACACAATCCAATATACAGATTCAGCTTAAGTTCAAGTAAAGGAATGAAAATTATTAGATTTTTCAATAAATTTATTTTTTATTATATGAACCAATAATTAAATAGTGAAAATGTCACACAGCAGTCCATTCATCCCACGCTAGAACCACCTACACCGTATGTCACTTTTCCGATTTAAAGAAAGAAAAGTTCACTTTACAAAACACTGCTTTAAAGCGAGAGGCCATGAATGGAGAAGCAGTCATTCTAAATCATACTACATACATTTACCCCACCCCACCCCACAAAAGAAAAAAACAAAAAAAAAAGGGGCAAAAAGCAGTCAAAAACACCATAAAGAATCAAATTCAAAGTAAAAAAAATCTCACAAGGAGGCAACCAGGTTTCAAACCATGCCCCATTCTTACTAAAGGTAGAAACAAGGGAACTTTACCAAAAGTAAATTAAGAATTTCAGAAAGCAAGCCGACCTGAGAGTCTGAGACAACTATATAAATTTATAACCGAGCAGCATAATTCAAACATTAAAAAATGCCCAAGGCAACGCACATCCTGACATAAAGAACAAATAACACTAAACCCTCTTTCAAAGAGTAAATTTAGGTCTCTCCCAACAAAAAGAGTCGGGAAGAACAACCTAAGCAGTCTCTTAACATTTTCTCTTACAAAAACCCTTTCGAAAACCGGATGCCAGAGAGACCCACCCTAGTAATAATAAAACTGGGCTGATCACCCAACATAGACGATGGCCCTACAAATTCAAACCAATTCACCACCAGAATCCATTGCCTCTCACCGTTGACCCATCTAAAATTTTGTCTCAGGCTCAAATGAAAAAGTTTCTTATACAAACGAACAAATTCCGGCCTGCATAAATCATTAAAAGACAAACCACTTTACTTAATTATGCAGAATTTGGGCTAGTTTCTGACTTCTCCGTGTCCATTGGCTCAGCAGCATCTGGTGGTGGTACTTCACTACTGCCATCTGCAGCATTCTCAGGAGAGGTATTGGAGTTGGTGTTGTCACCACCCTGAGGTTGGGCTTCACTACCCTGTGGAGGTGCGGTCGGTGGTGCTTCAGGAGCAGCTGGCTTGACTGGCTTAGGTTTTGTCATTATTGGCCTGCAAAACCTGTTGGAGCAGAGATTCTACATTTCAATACTATGAACTCATGTTTTATTTAAATTGGTAGGAAAAGCAACATCAGCAACAACTTATAGCAAAGTTCCAAACAAAATGGAAGTTATGAGGAGTTTCCATGCTATACAATGTAAACACGCAAATATAGTTGAAGTATTTCCCAACAAGCTAATACAGAATCAAGTTTCTGTCAATTAGCCCCCCAAAACTTGAAATTCCAGTCCATAATCAAAAGGTTTAACCACCACACCTCACACCCCACAAAACCAAACCAACAAAAAAAGACCGGGCACACACAAATGAAAAGGAAAAAGAAAAAGTAAGAAAAGAACACTTCAACCATCCAGAGTTCACAGCAAAAAGTAATAATTGAAACCCAGAACGTAACCAGGATTTGATTTCCTTTCCGCAATCGTAAAATGGTGTGAAATGGTGGAAAGGTCATTGGACAGTACCTGTCAAGGGCTTCGGCCTTCCTTCTAACATCGGCCGACAAGAGAACTGGAGTAGCGTACTTGGGAAGTGAGTCCTGCTCCTGTTTTTTCTCCCTTACCCAGGCCTCTGCTTCCACACACTCATTTAAGACCTACAATATAGCAAAGAAAAAATGATACAATTCTCTGAAGTGTTTTTTAGTATAAATTATATTAAGAAGTGTGTATGTGCACGCATGCCCACACGTGCGATAGAGAGAGAGAGAGATTTACAACTAATTACCTTCTGCTTTTCAGCCGAGTCAATGTGATCAAATTTGGCATCATTCGACATTGCCGCTTCTCTGTAACTATTAATGCAATAGCCAAGCTGATCGATAACTGAACCCCGCTCAGAGTGCTCCTTGTAACGCTCCTCAATGGGGTCTCCTTGCTGCAAGTTGTTAACCCCCCCATCAAACATACAACTCAAATAACTAAAGCACCTAACTACTCATCCCAACAACAAAGAGCCCTACCTTCTTCAGTTCCTCAAGCTTGGCGATGTAGACCCCTTTAGTTTCATCCTCACCGTCCTCATACAACCAATCTTCCACCTCCTGAAGTCTAGCAGTGAACTCTTCCTTCTCTGAAGCAGTGACAAAGTCCTGATATTTGTCATGTAGCTGGAAACACAAGAAAACTGTGAGTTCACAAGTTATAAACCAAAGGTGAGATCTTTGTGCTAGGATAAAGACTTTACCTTGTTTCGCATGTCATATACATAAGCCTCAACAGCATTTTTCTTGTCTTTTGTTTCTTCCATGACACGGTCTTGCAATGCCATTTCAAACTCTTTCTCTACTGCCTTTTGCAGATCTGCAGGTACCATTCCACCGTAAACCAGCTCCGATACAGGGATGTTTGTTTTCTTTACCTTTTTCTTTGGAGCCTCAACCTGCACATCAAGAATATTAACACAAACTCGAGTCTGCCACATAAGTTCCATAAATATATCTAAACCAATACATCTATGTATATCTACACTTCTACATAACCAAACAATGACACATAAATGCCTCCACACAATTTATCGTAACAGAAAATCAACTCGTATCAATCAATCGAATTTGTTGAATAAGTAGTATTAATCATATAAATTATAATATTCATCAAATAGAAATTCTAATATTAGAATATTCATGAATTCCAATTCGCATGTATGATACGTAATGTATGATCATGTTCATGTTTGCGAAAACGTAAGAAATCAAAGTATCTTGGCCCTCTCTCATGAGCCGATCCAGAAGTAGATTGATTAGAAAAATTCTGGTAAATCATCGATTCATCTGGTGTCTAAATATTTGATTCATTTACAACTTTAATAGATCGAAAATTTATGACGTTAACTAATCAAAGAAATGACAGAATCTATAAAAATTATTCAACAGGATGTGGAAGGAATTCCAGGAGGGCCTTGTGCAAATTGAGAAATCTGATACTTTGATAATGTGTGAGATCCCAAATGGAATAATCTTGAATATTGATTCATTAGTTAAAAACCTTCTCCTACTTTTGAATTGACAAAACAAGAACTTTGTGCGAGAGTCGAAGGCCCAAAGAAAGAATTGGGAATTCGGAACTTAATTTGGAAGCCATATTTCGACCCGGACATCTTTGGGATGCCCCTAATAACCAAAGAATGGTAAGTGCTTTTCCTTGTGTTAACTTCATCGATTGATTTCGAACACCTGTTCCTCAATAATATCTATTGATACTTTGAAAGTTAGAAGAAAGAAGAAATCACTCAATTACCTGGTTGACACAACAACATATACATATATATATATATATATATATATATATGTCTGCAGATCTAATTATCATTTTGATCAGTGACTACTGACCTTGGAATCTGTTTCCATCTGCACTGGCTTGTCTCCGGTTTCTGGCACACCATTTTCAACACCAGGGGCATCAGCAGTACCCTTGGCATCTTGCATATTTACATCAGTCTCACTGGTACTTGGGGGAGTAGCATCACTAAAAGCTTCATCAGTATCCATCTTAGTAGCCTCCTTTGCGGGCTCTTTTACAACTGGAACTTCGACTTCCTCTTCTTCCAGGAGCTAAAAAGAATTTAAAATTTGATTAAAAGAACAATCATTGAAGAATTAAATAATGCTCTGAATGTCTGCAATGAGAAAGGACAATAAATGTCACTAGTACTTACTGTTGCTGACTCAATAGACACAATCCCATGCAAATTCAGGCGAACTTTCACCTTTACCTTTGCCCGCTCGCTTTTTGTAGCTTGAAACGGACCAATCTGACAATAAACATACAATGTCAATCAGAAATAAATATGTTGCCTTGTATACACCGTGTATCCCTTTTTCTTATTAATAGAGCTATTCACTTCATCAAAAAACTAAATAAATATCTTAACCATGAGAATATCAAGTTCGAGATTGTATACAACGAGAAGGTTACTAACCGTATATGTGCTGATCTTTGCTGGTGCCTGCAATTCACTCACATCAGCATATTGTACATCCACAGAGAATGTGCCAGATCTGTAGAATGTCAAAGCCTTGACACTAGGTAATGGATTTCCCTTGGGGAAAACAGTAGTGCTCTGTTGATTATCTGCTGCTCCATTCTGAGAATCCCCAGCAGAGCCTTTCCAGGACAAAGCAATTGGAAAGGGGAAACACTCGTTGACCTTCAAAACCAAGATATAAATTGTTGCTTATAAAGCAATTCAATACTACATAATAATTGAAGACGTTTAAAAAGGAAAATAAAAATCTATAAAAAAAATAAAAAAAATGGAGAATAACAGAAGCTAAGTGGCAAATTAATAAGAACTCAGAAGTCACACCCTACTTTTGCCAAAATTTCTTACTGTTTTCTGAAAGAGCGAATTGAGGATGTAATATTAATTTAAAATATTTCCAACTTTCCACTACGCAAATTTCAAGACATGTCTGACGGTGAACTTTCAATGGCATAGTGAAGGGGCTATTTGCAAAGAAAACTTAACCATGTAAATTTGCTTTTTCATTTCAAACATTACCAACTCGACAAGACTACTCAATTGCACAAAAATGAATATAGAAAATATCTTCTTTTTTTTTTTTGAAAAAAAAAAATGTCAGAAGCTTAAAGAACCTAAACAAACAATGTGTGAAAGAATGTTACGGCCCAGAGAGATCAAAGATAGAACCTAAGGTTCAAATCATAAATTATTTGTGACCAACATAAGACATAAAAGACACTAAACTCTAGCCACATATTTTTCCAAACAAATAATAGTCTAGTACAGACATACAAGACAAATTGGAGCATACCACGCTTCAGCAAACCAAAACAAAGTACAAAACAACTGGTTAAGAGATGGTTTTTACCTGGAACTCTCGCACTTTAAATGTGGGACTAAGAATTGCACATTCGAGAGCGGCACCCCTTGCAACACACTCACTCGCATTCATTGTACGCCTAGGTTCCTTCCCGAAAAACTCCGTCAATATCTTAATAACTGCGGGAACACGAGAGCCTGAACCAACAACCTCAACTGTGTGAATGTTCTCAACTGTAAGCTCAGCATCAGCCAGAGCCTTCTCCAATGGCATCTTCACACGTTCCAAAATCGGAACACTGATTTTTTCAAATTCTTCCCTCTTGATGAAACCCCTAACATCCTTCTCATCCATTAAACACTCTATATTCAAAGGTGCCTCTGGATTTGCACTAAGAACCTTCTTCAACTTTTCACAAGCAGCCCGGAGTCTGAGGCAAGCCCTTGCATTCTGGAAAACATCAATCTTGTACTCTTCCTTGAATTTAGTTGCAAAGTACTGGAACAGAACCTCATCAAAGTCTCTTCCACCCAGAGACCGATCAAACGAATGAGCCAATATCTTCAGCTGGCCTTTCTTGTAGCCTGCAACGCATACTTGCATGCTTGCATGGCCAATGTCAACAAAGGCGACATTTAATTGGTCATTCTCTGGTAAATCTGTCTTATAAATTCCATACGCCAAAGCTGTTGCAGTGGTTTCATGGATCAATCGGAGAGGGTGCAAACCTGCAATTGTAGCTGCATCCAAAACAGCCCTTCTTTGAAGATCGGTGAAATAAACTGGTATCCCAATACAGCAATCCACAACTGCTGCATTCAAATTCTTCTCAGCTATGCCTTTCAAATTTGACAATACCATTCCCAAAAGTTGGGTTGGCGTAAATGCCTTCGTCTCTCCCAAATAACGCACATGAATCAACGGGAACCCATCAGGCCCTTCGGTGACAGCAAAAGGCAAGGCCTTGAGATCCCGCTGCAGCTCAGGATCAGAGAATTGGCGGCCAATCAGCCGTTTTATCTGAGAAATCGCATTTTTTGGGTTCATCATAGTTGATGCAGCCCCAGCCGTACCAATAAAACGCTGCTTGTCACCGAAGCATACAACAGCTGGGGTCTCACGTTTTGACTCATCATTGAGCACAACATCAATCCCTCTTTGCCTCGCAACAGCAACAATGCAGCTCTCGTTACCCAAATCAAAACCCACCACACTCATCTTCGCAAAGCTGACTTACTTGATTGATCGATCTAGTTGGCAATCTAAACAACAACAAATCAGAATCCCATTAGAGACACAGTTACTCAAAAAGAGGTAAAACAGAAGCAAGTAAAAGTATATCAGTAATCTCTCACAAGAATATCATACAATACACATTCAATGAAAACAACATTATATGTAAAAAAACTCATGCAATACATAAATCTACTGGAAATTTTATCCTGTTTGGTTAGTAAAATTTGGGTATATTTCGTTGTCCCATGAAAATTGAACGGCTCCATTCATTATTGCATAGCAATTCAACCATCAAACCCATCATCTAAAAAGGCCCATTTAAGCAAAATTGGAGGTACCGCCACAGATCGTGGTAAAAAAAAAAAACAATTTTAGGAATTCTTGACTTGCCACTTCACGTGGGCCCATCCATGATGAATTTGAATATGAATTCTTATAAAAAACAATGGGGCAAATCCAAATGCACCCTGATTATATATCCTACAAAAGTAGGAAAGATGCAACAATCTGTACAACAACAAATCATAATCACATTTCAACACACATTGGCTTCACATATATGTACAAAAACTCAAGCAATTAACGTAAAGCTTGCAGAAACGAATCCCACCCCATCGTAACACAACCCATTTAGCTAGTGATTTGCTCCCAAAAATTTACAGCACACTCTAAATAGTATAAATTAAAGAGGAATTAACATGATCCTTTGATTGCATATGAGAATATTCCCACAGAATAATCAATAACAAATAAAAATTACATCAAACAAGCAGTACTGGATGCCCAAAAAACAGCCCCGAAAGTAGACGCAAATCTACAATTTTTCCCTGTGTATCTACAGCAATCAAACAGGTAATAGCACCGTCCCTGTTCCAGACCCAACAAAATCGATTATTTCATCAAATCTGATCAACAAACATATTAAACACAGCTAAATCTGGAAATATAAAATCCGGATTCTGTGATCAAACACACCCCAAACCTAACAATCCGACCCAGCCTGGAGAGAAAAGGTCCCAGATCTGCGTCTCCTATATATATATAGAGATTTGTACGAATCTGATGTGAACGAAAATTAGGGTTTTTTTATCATACCTTTGCGATAAAGAGAGCGTGTCACGGAGAGAGGGTTCTCCTAGATCTTAGAGAGAGACAGAGACAGAGAGAGAGGCTGTGTGGGTTTGGGTTCTGGAATGCTCCGAACGCTTTCGTATTTGGAAAAGAAGGGGGGTTTGGGAGAATGGCTTTTCGTAGCGTATTATAAGGGGGCCGCCGAGAGATGGAAGGAAAGAAAGAGTGGGGGGAGGGGTTTTTGTGTGGAAATTTTGGGGGTGTTTACTTGTTTGTGTGTGGGGATCAAGTGGTCCTGGAGATGTCTAGAGAGATCCCCTGTTTCTAGAAAGATCTTTCCAAGTCCCTGCGTGGTATTGGAATTTTGGAGAAAATACTTTTAGAGGTGGGCTGCCTCTTATGGGCCTTTCTGGGCTTAGGGCTTCGTTTGATTTTACCCCATAAAAGCCTGGCCCATCACTTCAGCAACGATGCAAAATTCCTTTTAAAAAATTTTAAACATGATCAGGCTTAGCTTGATGTAATAATTTTGTGATGCTTATATGAGGTGAGTATGGATCAAATAATCCTAAGGATCCTAGCATAGTAGGTTTGGACCATCTATACAGGGGTGAAGCCAGAAATTGAGTTAAGAGGAGGTGAACTTTGGTTTGTTGTTAGTATTTTATCCTAATTCAAAAAATCGAATTAGATTTCGTTCAAAAAATTTTCCTTGCTTTGTATTTTGAGGTAGAAAAAATTGCAAAAAATTTTAATCCATTGATAAAATAGCAAGAGATTGGGGGGGGGGGATTATTGAGGGCTTTATATGGAGAAAAATATAATAATAAGAGGGGTGGGAACAAATAATAAAGGCTGTTAAAAAAAAAAAATTAAGGGATGGTAAATATAGAATTTCAAAAAGTTAAAGGCATTTTTTTTTATTATAAAAAAACCAGGTGAGGTATAGGCTGTGTGTTGGGCCTACTATGACTAGTCAATGCCGACAGGCGGCAATCGAAGAAATTAAGCTCAAATCCATTTTTCATTCTATGGGATTAATCCCTTTTTATAAGTAGAAGAGGAGCACCTTACTTCACAATATCTTCTCTTCTCTCTCTAGTTATTCATTATTCATTACGTGGTTAAAAATAATTATTCCATAAAATCTAATGGCCGATGGCTTTCTTTAGTTATTCATTAGGTTGTCAAAAATGATTATTGCAGTAGATGCATGGCGGCTTTCTTTAGTTATGGTGGCTTTCTTTAGTTATTCGTTTGGTAAAAATAGTTATTGCAGAGACAATTTGACAAATAATGGCTCTCATGCAATCAAGCAATCTATATATATATCTATATCTATATCTATATCTATACTACCTATAAAAAGATGAATGTAAAAAAATATTTTGATAGACTAATATATCCTTATTTTAATTTTTAAATACACAACTACCCTTCTGCATATATAGGAAATAGAGCAATATAAAAAACATACCTTAATATATTTTTTAATATTGCCGGATTGTAAATTCCACTTTCTCCATCAAGAGTAGTTTCAACCTTCTCTCCACTTTTTCTATTAACGGCGACTTCTCCCTTCTCTGGTACATCATAATATATATATGCTACTGTGTTGGAAATTTGTTGAGTTGGGTTTTGGTTTGAATGCTAATAATCACATTAGGTTTTATTTATTTTGTTCTTCTGATAAATTAATTTTATGCAATCATATTTCATTTAAATTCTATATATCTTTCATAGAATTTTTTTTATTCAAGTTTTTGGTTTTGTATTTTTTATTTTTGCAATGAGTATTTTCATTTACTTTTGATTTGATTGGTAAAGTTTCATAAGCAATTTACTAAAATGCTTTTGTGTTTGAATGCTAAACCCTTTATTTTACGTGGTAAATCATCTAATTTTTTTTTTTTTTTTTGATGAAAAATTGCTCTTGGAAATATACGATGGGAATTGAAAAGCTATTTTTATATGCTCATTCTCTTTCTAATTTTTTCTTGCTGATTAAGAATCCCTTATAAGAGGTATGTATTTTATTTTATTATTTTTTTTTAATGCTCAATCTCTATGTTGTCTTTCTGATTTTTTCTTGGAGATTAAAATTCCCTTCTCAAGACTACACTATTTATGGGTGATTTGTGGGATGGGCCGGAGAACAAGGGTCTTAGCTTTCTAAATGTTCTTGATGAGACATCTTGCCTCATTTTTTTATTTGTAATTTTTCCTATTTTTTGAATCCTAAGATTAGTTTTCGTGCTATGTTATCTTTGGTTGTTTCAATTAATGAGATGTTGAGCTGCAATAATGCAAAATTCCTTTTAAAATTTTTTAAACATAATCAGGCTTAGCTTGATGTAATAATTTTGTGATGCTTATATGAGGCGAGTATGGATCAAATAATCCTAAGGATCCTGGCGTAGTAGGTTTGGACCATCTATACAGGGGTGAAGCCAGAAATTGAGTTAAGGGGAGGTGAACTTTGATTTGTTGTTAGTATTTTATCCTAATTCAAAAAATCGAATTAGATTTCGTTCAAAAAATTTTCCTCGCTTTGTATTTTGAGGTAGAAAAAATTGCAAAATTTTTTAATAGTATCCATTGATAAATTTTAATCTATCAAGAGTAGTTTCAACCTTCTCTCCACTTTTTCCATTAACGGCGACTTCTTCCTTCTCTGGTACATCATAATATATATATGCTATTGTGTTGGAAATTTGTTGAGTTGGGTTTTGGTTTGAATGCTAATAATCACATTAGGTTTTATTTAACTTTGTTCTTTTGAGAAATTAATTTTATGCAATCATATTTCATTTAAATTCTATATATCTTTCATAGAATTTTTTTTATTCAAGTTTTTGGTTTTGTATTTTTTATTTTTGCTGTGAGTATTTTCATTTACTTTTGATTTGATTGGTAGAGTTTCATAAGCAATTTGCTAAAATGCTTTTGTGTTTGAATGCTAAACCCTTTATTTTATGTGGTAAATCATCTAATTATATTTTTTTCTTTTGATGAAAAATTGCTCTTGGAAATATCTTATGGGAATTGAAAAGCTATTTTTATATGCTCATTCTCTTTCTAATTTTTTCTTGCTGATAAAGAATCCCTTATAAGAGGTATGTAATTTATTTTTATTATTTTCTTTAAAATGCTCAATCTCTATGTTGTCTTTCTGATTTTTTCTTGGAGATTAAATTCCCTTCTCAAGACTACACTGTTTATGAGTGATTTGAGGGATGGGCTGGAGAACAAGGGTCTTAAGTTTCTAAATGTTCTTGATGAGGCATCTTGCCTTATTTTTTGATTTGTAATTTTTCCTATTTTTTGAATCCTAAGATTAGTTTTCGTGTTATGTTATCTTTGGTTGTTTCAATTAATGAGATGTTGAGCTGCAATGATGCATTGTGAAATGTCTCGTTACAAAGTGGGGATCCATAAATTCTTAAGCAAAAAAAAAAAAAAAAATACAAAGAAGTTGAAGAGAGGTAACAGTAAAGTTTCATTTTGATAAAGTGGAATAATATCCTATGATAGTAATATGGTGTTAGGACTCTTATCTTTTTGAGTATGTACTTATTCTTTAAGTGATGCAAAATGTATTAGAATTTGTTGATGTGTAAATCACATTATATAAACTACTAATTCATTAATAAATTTAGTATATTATTTTGCATATAATTTCTACGATACAATGGATTTGCTATATGGTTAACAATTCAACCAAATTAAATTCTCTCTAGAGATTAAGTATATATTTTCTCTATTTATTTTGGTTTTAATTATTCTCTTTTTACTTCTTCATTGATATGTTTCTTATTATAGATGTATAGAAAATTGGTGGATAATGAATAAGTTATTTGTCAAGATTATGTATTAGCATTTATTTCCAGATCATTTGATGTACACGAACTAAAACCTTCTACGGAGTAATAAATAATTTCTTAACATCTCAAATCTTCACATTTGATATAGATTAAATGTTAAAGAACAAATAGCCGCATAACCTTCCTTAAGTAAATAAAGTTTATATTTAATCGATATGAACAATATTGAAGAGATAATTACCACTAGATGAGGGGCTATGTTACATGAAAATAGTCAATCCCTATTCAAGCTAAAAAGATCTTGGAAAGCATCAATCTTTTATATGTTTATTTAGGAAAAATAATTGATGATCTTTAAATTATTTTATTATTGACAAAAAATCCTCGTGCAACGCACGTGTCCAATAACTAGTATACTAATATAGATGAGTTAGGAACAGGGGCGAAGCTAGGAATTATCTCCAAGGGGGGTACTGTGCTATGATTCTATGAAGTGGGAACTGAGAACTAAAATCCCTAGAAAGCAATTTTTTTTGAAAATTACTTTTTAGTTATCATTTTTCAATTTAATACCAAAAAAGGATTTTGTTTGTTAATTTATTACAAATTGACTGTAAATATACTTTAAAATGACTACTATTTTCATCGTTTTGGCATTATGTTGAGAAATAGTCATCAAATGGTAATATCTCTCCCAAAAAAAAAAAAAAATTGGTTGAGACGGGGGGGGCACGTGCCCCCCAAGGCCCCCCTGGCTCCGTCCATGGTTAGGAACATCTGTTTGTTCATTTTTTTTCTTTTTCTTTTTTTCGTCTTTTTCCCTTATATATATATATATAATAAGATATTAGGGGGAAATTAAACCCTAACTTACCTTAAATAGTTCCATTCTATTTTACAGAACATGGAGTCTACCAAATCATGATATATAGTGGTTCCATTAAGAAAATAAAAAATTAGAGTCTAACATTGTTACATTCAAAGAGTTAGTATTATTATCTAAAGTCTAAACTGATAAATTTATTAACAACTCAAAATTATTCATGTGCAATGAAAGAAAAATTCATCTATAATTGTACTCATAACACGGATGACATGGTACGAAGAACCAATGAAAGTAAGATTGTTGGAATACTTTTTGGTCCCATAATCTCACTTTACTTCATTTCCATTGGCTCGTGACACCATATGACCGTATCATAGTTACACTAAAGACTTGATCATACGAACTAATTAGTAGTTTTAAAGGCAGTCTATAGCATGATGGCATGATAATAGGTCTTCTATGAACTATGATATGACCACGTAATATCACGAGTTAGTGAGAATGGAGTAAAGTGGGAATGTTGGACAAAAGAGTAACTTGACACTCCCACTTTACCCCACTATTATTAACTCATAATACTACATCAATCGTAACATAGGTTTTTTTTAATGGGATGATAGACTTTTAACAGTTTACCCATTTATACTAGGGGTGTTAATGGTTCAGTTTGGTTCGGTTTTAGGGGTGATTTCAAACCAAACCATTATACTTCGGTTTTGTTCCTCCCAAACCAAAACCAAACCATACTATAAAAAAACCAAACCAAACCAAACCATTTTATTTCGGTTTGGTTCGGTTCGGTTTCGGTTTTAACCTATCAAGTAACAACAAATAATTGAAAATGAAAAAAATGACATGCCAAACTCCAAATAAAAACATTTGTAATAAAAGCATTACATTAGCAACTAAAAAAAACAAACATTGTATCAAAACAGAAACATATTGACATATATCAATATGTCAATATCACACACAACATTAATAGCTAGTTTAATACATGCCAATCTAAAAAAGAGAAAATAATAAGAAACTTAAAATCAACAAAAACAAACCCATTACCTATTTTACCCTTATTAGAATTGAGAATTTACAAACTTTAAGTTTATATATATATATATATATATATATATTATATTTTTGGTTTTTTCGGTTTGGTTTGATTTTTTAAAACTGAAAATCAAAACCAAACCAATTGAGTTCGGTTTTCTAAAATTAAAACCATAACCAAACCTAATGAAAAAAAAACCAAACCAAACCGCCCGGTTCGGTTTGGTTCTCGGTTTTAACCAAAACCATTAACACCCCTAATTTATACACTTCATGTTACTACTTTTTTTTTTTTTTTTTTTTTTTTTTTTTTTTTTTTCAGTACATTAGGAGGTATTCGAATTCCTAATATATTATACTTTTACCTTTTCCTCCATCCTCCCTTACCATTAAGCTCTTTTGTTTGATCATGTTAATGGATGGTCTTGTGACCTTTCACACTCCTAATTTTATCTATAGCGAAAAAAAAAATAAAAAAATCACATGTAAATAGGCAACACGACATCGTTTACGGTAGGTCATCATAAAATGGCGGGGAAAAAACGCACGCTTGTAGTTTCAGAGCCCACTTTCTAGGGTTTGTGATGAAACCAACTTTACTTTTCCTCGTTTCGGGAAAAAAACATGAAATTTTACTCACACTTTCTAGGAATCGAAAAGAAAATAAAGGAATGCCAACATACAAAATCAGAGGAATCAGCGTGGATTTTCCATTCGAGGCCTTGGATTGCCAGATAGTTTACATGCGAAATGTCATTCGATCTTTGCAACACGTAAGACTTCTACACTATTCCCACCTGTTTGGTTACAAAGAAATGTTCATTGGCCCTATAATCTTCTACAAGGAGATAGACCATAGCTTATATTTTGTTCTATACCCATATATATGACATGGGTAAGTGGTAGAGAAGTTTTTTTTGTAATGCTTTTTGGATCATTTTGTTATCAAGTGAAGGGAGACTATCAAGGGTAGTTCTAATTTAGCTTGCGAAGAGCATCTCCAGTGGTGGGAGCGATTTTGGAGGCGGCGAATCCATTTTTTAGCTTCCTACAGTGCCAATTCAAAACATGTTTTCCTCAATTGAAAACCCATTGCCATTGTTGGGTAGTTCTAATTTAGCCTGCTAAGAGAAACTCCAGTGGTGGGAGCTATTTTGGAGGAGGCAAATCCATTTTTTAGCTCCCAGTGCCAATTGAAAACATGTTTTCCTCCATTGAAAACCCATTGCCATTGTTGGGTAGTTCGTATTTAGCCTGCTGAGAGCAACTCTAGTGGTGGGAGCTATTTTGGAGGAGGCAAATCCATTTTTTAGCTCCCTACATTGCCATTGTTAGTTATTTGGGCTAGGTTTGTAGAGTGTTTATTCAAATAATGTTCTTCTCAATTGAAAAGCCACTGCTATCCTTAGTTATATGTAATAAGTTTTGCTTGCTATTGAAAATGGTAATCCTTTCTTGTGGGTGCCCTTATTATGTATCATGAGAGCTTCACAACGTTGTTGATATTTTATTTTCACCTTATAACAATGAACTATCTTATTGCTTGCGGGAATAGAAAATCTCATTGCCTTGATTAGAACAACAGTATACTCATAATTGATGAAGCTCACAACCTGGTAGGGAGAAATGCTTGTTATTTGTGACATCTTATTAAAAATTCAAGGTCGCTGTTGACTTTGAGTGTTCTTATTTTCTGCTTATCCACTCACTGAACTTATTTATGCTATTAAAAATGAATTATTTGTGAGACTTATTCATTTCTAGTGAGTTCTATTATATTTCATAAGCTTGGCTACTCACACATGATTGATACAGTCTATCTTATGAAACTTAGGAAAGTTTATGCGCGGATGCAGCCTCTTTGACTAGCCTTTTGGGCTTCTGACTGCTTGCATTTTTGAAGAAAAATTAAAATAAAATTGTATTGATAGTTCAAAAGCAAGGAGGGAAAAATTAAATGACAAATTGTGCAATCTGGTTAATTATTCTATTCTTAAAGGGTTTTTTTTTTTCCTTAAATGGTAAATTGAGTTGGTAGATTTTGACTAAACAGTGAAAGTGTTTCAGAGTTTCCATTCCTTTCGCTACTTTAAAAATGCATATCTTGCAGCACTTCTCTTGATGCTTGAGAAGTGGATTGCTGAAGTGCCTATTGGATCCGAAGAATTGGATTATACCAAACCTGGGGCTTACATATACATTTATGAACTACTTCCTGATATAAATATCACGCGTGACACTGCCATTATGCTCATTTATATAATTGAGGAAGCTGCTTTCCTTCTCTTTCTTTCTCTCTGTTTGATTTTGTTTTTGTTTTTATTTTGTTTTTGTTTTTGATACAAGGAACCCTTATGGGTAAACCCCAAACCTATGCAAGACCTTGCGACCCACATGAACCAGTTAATGCTCCCAAGGCCCATAAGAACCACGGAACCTTGTGTGGGTAGCTGCTTTGCTTCTTGGGGAAGGTAATGCTCCATTAATTATTTCCTTGACACTTGAGCTTAGAACTATCCAGGGTCATTGTTCCTAAGGTGCTTTAATGCTTTAATAAATGGGTCAGCATAGGGTTGTATTTGGTAAATATTGTTAATTGACTACAACTGTTATATAATTGTTCTTACATATTTTATCAAGCTACAGCTGCATAGTGTCATATTCTAGAATATGTTAATAGTTAGGTCCTAATCGTTTTTGTTTATTTTATTTTTTCTTTCAATTTTGCTGGCAGATGAGGCAACACTTCTTTTTGTGTATTGTGCTTGATGTTTTTACATTCTTCTATACTTTAGTATCTGATTTGATTTTTTATTTTAGTTTTGAATTATGAATTTATCAAATTTTATTTATTATGTAATAGTACTAACTTCTAAAACAATTAACTTGATTTGCGTAGTTAGTTTGTAGAATAAATTATTATAATTTTTTTTTTAGACTTATAAAAATTAATAATTTTGTTGAACAACAAGAAGCAATATTTTCATAACCTGGAGGTTCATACCATTGACAAACCCATGAACCACGACATCAGATGTCATATTTCATTGATTAATAGTGACAAACCTGGATTTACGTACAAAGAAAATTACATACAACTGCTGGTTGCATTGTTAGCCTGAGGTCAAACGCTTCACCCTTTCACCAAGTGAAATATATATATATATATATATAAAATCTCATGGCAAGTTATCAAATCATCAAAGACATTATTGTGGGCTGAGTACCTTTACGGTAGAAACTAAGGGACAAAAGGCTGTGTCTATTAAAAGAAGTAGAAGAAGATGAAAGTCGAAGGTCTACAACTAGAAGCAGCAGGTCCTAATTTTTTAACAGAGCAGGTCTAGATCTGGCCTAATTTACCTAAACCAACCATGAGTAGAAACTTCGGGTTTAGAATGAGAGATGATCAAGATGTCGTGGAGAGGGCTTAACATTCCAACGAAGT
This sequence comes from Liquidambar formosana, assembly GCA_039720395.1. Taxonomy (NCBI): domain Eukaryota; kingdom Viridiplantae; phylum Streptophyta; class Magnoliopsida; order Saxifragales; family Altingiaceae; genus Liquidambar; species Liquidambar formosana. Next base: position 17,971,860 of record CM077826.1, read on the forward strand.
TATTGAACGAAAATAAAGGGAAAATGCAACAAAAACCCCAAAAAGGATATATATATATATATGTGTGTGTGTGTGTGTGTGTGTGTGTGTGTTTTAGTGACAATGAGGAAGGTTTGAAGCCTTTTCATAATGCCCCCCCCAAACAAAAAAAAAAAAAAAAAAAAAAAAAAAAAAGAAGAAGGAAAAGAAGAGCTTATTTATGATCCCTAACTGAGATGTTTCCATAAAACCATGATCGGTACAATCGAATTTTATAAAAGATGATGGTTTCTCAAGGACAACAGGTTGGGGTTCATTCCTTGATGGTCCTAGTGGTTGAACCGGCTGATCCAGTCTGGTTTAAAAATGATAATAATAACATTCATTCTGATCTAACAAGAATGAAATGCATTAATTTGGGCATAAAATGTACCCAAAATCTAAATGAAGCACTAATTAGTATGCAGTAGGGTGTTGCAGTGGTGTTAGTGGCAGCATTATGTCCAAAGTGGAAATAAGTAGGTGTTTGCAGTCATGGATCTTGTTATACATTCTTGGAAAAAAGTCTTAATATACTCTTGAAGTTTTGATGCAGTGCTGTCCGTGATTGTACAATAAGTTAGGTAGGTCCGAAAAAGGTCACATATTTTTGGAGCCTTACTTCACAGAGGACCCTTAGGTTGTTGAAATGGCACTTTTATTATGCAAACTAATGCTCTCCCTGCATCAGTGTGTGATAAGCTGGACAAATGTAACAGAGACTTTTTGTGGAATGATAGAACTGAAGCACGGAAAACCCATCTTGTGAATTGGCAAACAGTATGTCAGCCCAAAAAAGAGGGGGGGTTTAGGTATTCGGCAGATGAGAGATACCAACATGGCTCTTTTGGCCAAATTAGGCTGGCAAATGCTGGCTAATGATGAAGCTTTGTGGGTCCAAGCTTTAAAAGGAAAATACGTCGAGGAAGGAAACTTTCTCCACTGTCCTGCTACTTCTTTGGCCTCTCCTATATGGAGGACTGTCACTAAAGGTTTTGATACTCTAAAGCAAGGTCTGGAATGGAGATTAGGGGATGGAGTCAAAATATCCTTTTGGTTTGATGATTGGCTGGGTACTGGTCCTATTAGTGAGGCGGTTAACTAGATCAATACAGAGGAGCTGAATCTCTCAGTTGCCGATGTGATTGATGAAAATAGGCAGTGGCAACTTAATCAGATTCTTACTCCCCTGCCAGCTGATATCATAGGTAAAATCATGGGAACTACTATCCCATGGAACCACTGTGAAGATAGAATTATTTGGAAGCATAACTCCAATGGTAGTTTCACTACTAAATCAGCCTAAAACATGTTGGTTACCAGGAACAGACTTAAAGTTGACAGTGAAGATTGGCAATGGATATGGAAAATTAAGGGCCCTAATAAATTCAAGCACTTTATTTGGCTTGCGGCCCATCACTGGTTAATGACCAACCACTAGAGATTTACCAGGAAAATGACTGATTCTGCCATCTGCACTCATTGCAACTCTGGAGAGGAAAATGTCCTCCACGTTCTTAGAGATTGCCCCAAAGCTAAAGCAATCTGGCTCAGATTCTTCTCCTCCCACCTGTCCAGCTGGCTTAAATCTAATACCTATGTCAGAAGTAGTTCTCCGACTGAGCCCAACTGGAGTTTATCCTTTCTTGCCATCATCTGGTGCATCTGGAAAGCCAGAAATAAAGAGGTTATAGCCAAAAACCAAGCCTCCTTGATCAAAACTATAAATACCATAGTCCGCTTGAGAAAGGATCTGGATAAGGCATTTGGCCACCTGCATAAACCTCCTCTTCAGATTCCGAGGTATGTTACTTGGGCAAAACCCCCAACTGGGATGATCAAACTCATACTGATGGCAGCTGTTATGGTAACCTGGGTTTAGCGGGGATAGGTGGTCTATTTAGAAATGATCAAAGGGGGGTGGATCATGGGCTATGCTTCTAAATTAGGCATCGCCTTCAGCCTTGAAGCAGAGCTTTGCAATATAAGGATGGGCCTCAAAATTGCATGGGATCATGGAATCTCTTCCCTCATTGTCGAATCTGACTGTGAGGTGGCTGTTGACCTCATGTTGAGGGGTGATCACCGCCTTCATCGCCAAGGCCCACCCATCATGAATTGTGGAGACCTTCTTTCTCACTACTGGTGCTGCTCAATCTGGCTTGGATTAAGGGAAGGAAATTCCTGTGTGGATTTCCTAGCAAACTGGAGCCACTCCTATAATGGACCTGTTTTGCTTCAAAGACCCCCTACTGGGCTAGGACAATTACTTTTAGACGACATTGTTGCTTTGCTGGTAGCCCGGCTGTAGTTTTTCCCTTATATATACATCCCATGCACCAAAAAAGAAATGGCACTTTTAATTTCGCAAAAAGGTTCCGTTTGATTAATTTAAGTACTTTGAGCCAAATTAGAGTCTCAACTCTCAATATTGGTAGTTTTGGTTATATTATTATCATTATTAGGGCCCTTAATTTTCCAGTCAATTTTGCTCAAATTGTACCTAATGGACTGCTTGTATTGTTTCCATCTTACTACATTTTGGACCAATATATTAAATGTTGGAAGAATATGGTGAGGCATCAAACGCAATTATAAGAATATGTCAACAAAGCAATAGTGCTAGCCGACCATTACAGATCTCGAGAGGATTAATTAATCCTTAATCACATCGGATCTCTAACAGTGCATTGATTATCGAAATCTGCTTTTGACTCATGTGAGGGCGGTTTTTCTTAAAAATCAGAGTTTGATTGTAGGTGTTCGAATGCTCTTCTCCAACCCTTCAACGCTAGAAATCTCTCCTCCTCTAAATCTCTCTCTTACAAACTCATAGCCTCCTCTTTGGCATCTCAAAATCGCCTTGACCTAAGTGCACCGCCAGAAGCACAACCAAAAGTTTGGCACCCAAGGTTTCTAAACATTCAAAATCAACCCCTTATCGTTGAGGACTCTGTGATATATAACTTTGCAAACGCAACAGCAGTAGCTGAAGGACTCATCACTCTTTGTGATGAGAGAATACTGGGTGGACGGTCCGACTTGGAGGTAATAAGAAACTCTATAGCCCTTAGTACTCAGGCCACAACGATTACCTCTATTATGGCTCAGCATTTGCACACTAGAATTGTGGAAGTCCAAAGTCTATGTGACCAAGTCACTCGCCTTTAGGGGTTACTCAATGGGGCCTATTGAAGAATAAGGGTTTTGAGAGAGGAGAACGGAGAATTACAAAGGATAGTGGACTCCTATTCTAACAGTCTCGTGCCAAGGGTCGAGGTATTGGAAAGGCTTAGAGATCAACTTATTTTTTTAGTATATCAAACCGAGTCAAATCGGTCAAATTGGGTCAACCCAATCAAATGGATCAAACCAGTTAAACGGGTCAAAGTGGGTCAAACCAGTCAAACGGGTCCAATTGGGTCAACCCAATCAAATGCTGACGTCACTGATGACATCATCTTTCTTTCTTTTTCTTTTTTCTTTTTTTGGGACTATTTTTTTTTATAAAATTTATTATTATTTTTTTTTTTGGGTTTGGCCTTCTTTTTCTTTTTTGGGCTTTTTTTTTTGGGGGGGGGGTTCTTTCTTGGTTTGGGTTCTTTTTTTTTTTTTTTTGGGGACCATTTTTTTGGTTTGGGCCTTTTTTTTTGGGTTTTTTATTTTTGTTGGACCGGCTAGGATCCATTTTGTCCCTCTTTTCCTCATCCACTCACGAATACTTGTCCTTTCCTTATTATTATTATTTTTTTTATCTTTCTTCCTTTTCGTCCATTTGCTTCTCTCTATTCTCTCGCAGCTTTTGGTCTCCTCACCTTTTTTTTATTGAGAATGCTCATATCTGGATGACACGTTCATCCCATTAGCTCTTGGTGTATCCAATAAAGGACTTATCAAAAGTCTCAACCCAAGTGAACTATTATTATTATTTTTTTTGGACTTTTTTTATAATTATTATTTTTATAACAAAAACAAAATGGACTCCATTTTTTTTTTTTTTGAAATTCCTCACGGCATTTTTTTTTTTTTTGTTTTTTTGTTTTGATGGGTCTAAACCATTTATTCCTTTAATTAGGTTTCAATTCAAAGGTTCTAAACAATATTAGGCCATGCCTCATACTCACATCGTAATGAAAGAAAATAAAAATGATGCATGATACACATTCACACAAAACTATACACAAGAGGAAATTTACCCATGTTTTTAACGTGCAAGTCAAATCAAGGGTCTCCTTATATCCTCCGCCTTCAATGAGTTACCTAAGTTAGGATGTCCGAGAACAATCCGTTAATGTACTTACAAGCTTATTACATGCTAGTGGCACAGGCTGTGGGTTGATGGAGCAGGTACGAATTACCCAAGAAACGAGTGGAATTTGGGAACCCTCACCCAACTGCCATCGGGGTTTAGACACAAGCTGGTGTGTGTGTGTGTAGTATTTTATTGTAAAAACAAATTTTTTGTTTTTTAAAAAAAACATCTATTTATTTATTTATTTTTTTCCTGGCTTTCCATATTAAATTAAAATACTAATTATGGTCAACGAATATTATGAAGTCTAGCTCATTAGTCCCCAGTGGAGTCGCCATTGTAAGTGCACAAATTTTCACCATGCGCTTGTTTTTTTGTATTTTACCTGCTTTTATTTCTAATGGTGTTAACCCTGGGGAATTAGCATATGAATGAGAGTCGCCACCTAGAAGGTCCCAGGACCAATTTTATTAACTAGAGAAAGGTTCGGAGTTAGCGTACATATTGGGAAGGTGTTAGACACCCAATAATGCCCGGTAATAAACCGGCCCTCATTTTATATTCATTGACCATATTTAATATTTTAATAAAATCCAGATTGCTTTTTAATCATGCAATAAATAAATAGCACACACAAATAGCAGGTTAATAACACAAGATAATAAATAAAAACATGTAAACAGTTAATTGCAAAATATAAAACATAACAAAAACTACCACATGTACGCATATTATCAATATGCGTATGCATCACATGTCATGCGTACGTACGATTATATCATGTGTACACATGGCATCACTCGTTCATCTTCTGTACGACGAAACCGGCTCACCTGCAAAAGGGGTTAGTCCAAACAGCTATTGTATGCAACAAAATCACAATCTGAACTAATTATGCAATCATATTATCAAGTGTTAAAAGAAATTGGTTGGTGTTCGAACCATCCCTCAGGTCCATTGTCAATCTAGCAGCGTCTTCCCTATTGAGCCAAGCAAACTATCTCCAATTCTCTCATATTTTCTCTCGCTGTGTATCCTCCCTATCTCTCTGTATATTTTCTCTCTCCCTCTTTCTTTTCTCTTAATTTCTATCCCTATCTCTTTGTCTGAGTATAAGCATTCCCCACCCCCTAATTATTTTTCTCTTTGGCTGTCCCCCCTTCAAGATCCAATATCCCCCTATGTTCAACCCCCAAAATATAACCTCTCTCCCTTTTTTATATCCCACTACTCCTTTTTTCTCTCATCTTCCTTTTGTTTATTTCCCCACCTTCTTTCTCACACATCCCCCCATCCTCTCTTGCTCTCCTTCTCGCATCCCAATTTCCCCCACCTTCTCTTTTTCTTTCTTATTTCCAACTCTCCATCCCACTTCTTTTTGTTTTATTTCCCCTGGTGGCGCTCCCACTCTCCCTTACTCATTCCTTCTCATCTCCCACATCCTGCCTCTCACATCGTGCCGTCCCACTTCTCTTATCACACACACACACACACACACACACACAAACATATATCCCCCACTAAATGCACCTAACCCACTTGCTTGCTTTGCTTACAGAAAAGAGACCCAGATTGATAATAAACATTACGGACCTCATTATTGGGAACTCACCATCAAATATAGGGACAAAATGGGGTGTCTACATACATTAATCGGGTTATGGGAAAATAACTACAACGCAAAATGCTACTCACTTCCTAGTAAATGACTACTAACTTAACTAACAATGACTACTAACTGTAATTATTTTTCCGTAGGTCAACCAATCTAAAATCCCTTATAAAATTTATTTATATAGATTAAGATGACAAGAAAACATTACATTAATTTTAAAATATTTAATTCGTACTTCTTGCTTTGTAATTATTAAAATCTATTTTTACGGTAAGAAAAATACAATAAACAAAATCTAAAGTTGTAATACTAAAATAGAAATAAACCAATTGCAGTAAAGTATCAATTAAACATTATTCTTCTTGCATTTTAAGTTGCAAAATTACTTATTAAGCTTGTATAATAAAGTTTTTCTACTGTATTATTTTCAATGGACCCGATAATATAACCAATTTACACAATCGTTGCTGTGACATGGTTGACCCAAGGCAAAATTTGATATATTTCAATTTTAAAAAGCTTGTTCTACATAGGTACCTGTAACTGTGTTGGGTTGGAACCTTACACTTGGTTTGGGCCCTCATTAATTCAACTGTGGCAAGTGATCTGAACCTGGCAAAATTAAACAACAACCCTTCTGCATCTCTAGTCTCTAGCCAAGACAAATCATAGCTCATAGAGGTAGACTAGGCCATTGGTACAATTTTGTCATCTACATAAAGGACTCTCCATTCTCCCAATCCCATTAATCACCATCTTATATATAAGACAGTTCAGTACCAATGATTCATAAAAGACTCTTGGTTCTCCAAATCCCACAAATCACCATTGCATTACAGTTTCAAAACCAAAAAGATTCTTTCATGTATGTCCATGTTTTCTTGTGTCTCTCTCACTTGTTTGGCAAGAAATTATAAAGACTTCAGAAAAATGAAGTGTACTATTTAGAACCATGGGGGCAATGCCAAGTCAGAATTTAAAATTACCTTGGGCTAAGGTTTCACCATTCCATTATGGCTATGTTTGGTACGTTGGATTAAAAGTGATATAATTATTAGATGAAAAAAAAATTCTTTGGTTGTTTTGTTTGAAATAGGGAAGATAATCCCTTAAACATTTTTCTCTCACCTTATTCTTTTAAATGGGATAGTATCTTAGGATAAAAATATATCACGTCCCTCAGTGAGTTTATTATATCCCGCATATGGAGGATATAACTATCCTACATATGGTATATCCCTTATTTGAAAATAGTAACAAACACATGAAAATGATATATTTATTCAATATGGCCTATCCGGTATACCAAACATGGCCTATATGAAAGTTTTTTTTTTTTGATCGGATATTGGCACCCCAAGACCTTTTTTAATCCCTCACTTATCTTAAATTTTCCAAGGTTTTAAGAAAACTATAAAAAGTTTTCATAAAACTAGCCGTCGTGCCCTTTTAAAGTTGTTTTACCCCACAAAAAGAAGCATCAAAGTGGGTTCTTTGATGAATCATGAATGCTTAGAGAATTACCAATTTATTTTGGCGTATATGTTTTACTAAACTCACATTTTTCTCCCAATTAATTTTTATAGAATTGATATGAGTACAAGAACATGTTTTAGTCCATAATCTCTGGGTATGATGCTGGCCTGTTTTTTTCCAGACATTAAATTGGTAAAAGCTTATTATCTATATCATTACAATCCTTATCAAAAAAAAAAAAGAAAAAAAATGTCATTACTATAATATTAAGCGAGAAGCTGATTTGGTCTGGCCCTTTTAAATTTCCAAAACTACACTCATCTTGAAACCATCTAGTTTGCTATATTGCTCTCAACTGCCCAACCTTCTCCTCAACGTGGGAAAGAATCAATAAAATCCACACCCAGAGCATATGGCAACTGTAGCCATTTTATTGATGTGGAGTGTTGCCAACAGCATATATTTATAATAAAATATGAATTAATTTTGCCTTTTTATTTAAATTTTGAACTTTATGTTGGTCATTCTTCACTTTATCGTCATCAATTATATGTATAATTATTCTATCCAACATGCACATGTATTTGTGATGTGGCAGAGATGGAATGCACTGTTGGAAAGTCCTACTAGAACTGGTAAAACCTTGTGTCTTTTATGTGCTACATTGGCTTGGAGGAAGAGTTTGGGAGTTTTCTCTACTGGTAGGAGTAGCGTGAAAGGTCAGGATGCAGATCTTCCACTGTCACAATCTGCGGCTGCAAAACTACCCACCATAATATATGCTCAACGAACTCACAGCCAGCTCCGGCAAGTGATTCAAGAGTTAAAAAGGACCACTTACAGGTTAGAATTGATCCACGGGATATTTTTTTGCAGACAAGATTCTTACAGTGTGATAGACCAATGTTATTTCCTCTCATCTCTTGCTTGCTTGCTACGACATGCATTGATGCACGATGTTAGTGTGATGCGTGGTAATTGAAATGTCTTATATAAGGATTGTGACCACAATAAGCCAATTTGGTTATCTATTTATTATCTGATTTTTTATGTAAAGTGCAATTGCCATTCCTGCAACACTTCAAGCTGGGCAGTAAGGGGGTTCATGTGTTTGAGTTTTATCTTATTATTTCCTTTTATTATTATTTTTTTGTTGTTTCTCTCCCTGCAGTCATTCATATTGTTTTGCTCTTTTTGTTATTTTCTTCCATTGGTAACAAGCTTGAGAGTTGGTAGATTACTTGAATTGTTTAATTATACGCGGGAAACCTGCCCACCCTCATGCATTTGACATCATGCTGTTTTTCTATATATCTATAAATAAATGGCAGACATTAAACCTCTGCAGATCTACTTCAACGATACATGCTTATTCAAAGCTATACTTAACAATGTGACGCATGATTTGCTTTTCAGCCTGCTTGATTTCTTAAAAAATAGTTTGAAATTCTTGGGCTATCTGAAATCTCAATGAATGCATCTATATCCCATCTTACCTTGTAAATGTCTTGTTCATATGATCGGCTACCAATATGCCCACTTGGGATTGTTTGCCTAGGAAGTTTATTTTTTATTGATAACCATGTCCAGAAGTAATTAGCTAGGCATGATAGGGCCACAGACAAAAAATATAGATGTTTGAAATTATTGTTCAAACATTTATCAGCATTAGTATGACACACACTTATCTTGACATTCATCTTGATGGAATTGAAATGTAACACAAATTTATTGCCAAAATTTTGGCCATTTTTTTGTAATGAAGAATGTTTCAATGTCCAAATTTTTGTTATTGCTGTAAATATTACTATATTAGTTGTGATGCTTAAGAATCAGGTGCTTGATGAACTTAAATTTTAGAGAGATTTATACAGAACTAATGATGTTGGGTATATATATATATATATATATATATATATTTTGATAAGGTAAATATGTATTAAACCAAAAAGGCCTAAGCCCATGTACATAAGCTATATACAAAAGACTAAACACTATCCCCTCTATAGCTTAAAAGAATCCACAAAATTTAGAAAAGAAATATTACAAGTATTGGTATGACTAGAGAACCACAAAAATAAAGACTCAAGAAACGAAGATTTGAGATCAATGATAGACTTCTCAACCCCTTCAAATGTTCTAGCATTCCTCTCTCTCCATAAGCACCACAAAATAGCATGCGGAGTCATCTGCCAAATTACTTTAGCCTTTCTACAACACCCCTTGAACCACCACCCTGCCAAAAAGTCATAAATAGAGGATGGAAGCACCCAATGGACCCCAAACATGTTAAGCACTGACATCCAAAGACTTCTAGCCACATCACAATGTAAGAAAAGATGATCCACTGACTCCGCATCATGTTTACAAAGAACACATCTATTTGGCACATACCACCCTCTTCTAGCAAGATTAGCCAAAGTCAAGCACTTGTCACTCCCCACTAACCAACAAAAAAAGGTAACTTTAGAAGGAACCGAGGAGACCGAAATGACTTTGGTTGGGGAAAATAAATTCCCTAAGGCCTAATACAATTGTAATAAGATTTTACGGAGAATAACCCTTTAGAATCCTTACGCCAAACCAAGGAATCATTCTCACCCTCTAAAATCTTACTTTTGTAAAGCACTTGAAAAAAAACCAAAGCTTCCATTTCCCAATCATTAAGGTGATGAGTAAGAAGAACATTCCAATGATAAGAATCGGCTTCCCCTTCCAAGCAATTCGAAATCAAAGCTTCTTTGTTAGAAGCAATAGAGAATAAAGAAGGAAATTCCTCCTTGAGTGGTGTGTTGGAGCATCATAAATCTTTCCATAATTTCACCCTACTACCACCACCCACTTTAAACCCAATCTCTTTGACAAAAACACTTAATCGTTGCTGATAATAGCTTAAAATTGCATTAATGTTATACTTTTAGTATTCATTATCATATTTATTTGGCACTTAATTCCGCATTTTACACATTATACATGAGTTCTCTTGATACATACTCTTATGCTTAAAGTTGTGTATTAATGTGTGTTTTATTTTTGTAGGAAGCCAATTTCCTATGGTCAAGCATTCTTTATTTATTTGGAAATATATGGAAACTTTGTAAGGTTGAAGTGCATTAATTTTAGAAGATTTTAGCAAAGAAATTAGCAACCCCAAAGTTGGAAAGAATATTGAAAAGGAAGTTTGGAGCAGTTACTGTATTTTGGCCATAACTTTTGACTCCAAATTCCAATTGATGTGAAATTGGTGTCCCTGGAAAGTTGATTTGAAACCCTACAATATTGTATTTCACAAATAATTCGTGATTTCAATGTTTAGTAGGTCAAAAACGGGTTACAAGTTAGCCCTACTGGAAAAAAGGGGATTCCCAATTTGTTTCCTAATTTTTCTCCTCTTTTCCTTAGAAACCCTAAGAGTACATGGAAAGGAAAAGGCGGCTGCACCTATATAACTCCTCCTCTTCTCTTCTATTCCCACCTCTCTTTTGTTCTTCTTCTTCTACCTCTCTTTAGTTTTCTAGTTTTCAATTATCATGAGTAGCTAAACTCTTTGCTAAGGCTAGGAGTGAAGCCACAACAATTGTTTGGTATTTGTTTAATGACTTTTTCATGGATTTAATGTAAGCTTTCATAGTTTTGATTGATTTTGATTATTTTGTAAAGTATTTATTCTGTATAATTCTTTTATTTATCGTTAACTCCGGGTACGATGAATGCTTAGAATTCCCTGCGAATTAAATTACTAGTTTTCTCATGCATTAAATCAATCAATCTTATGAATCCATATTTTTAGAATTGTTTTGAATAAAATTAATTGTTACATCATCCGACTGGGGTCATCGTTTGTATGAATCTCAGTTGAGTTATAAAATTGAGTCGTTAGCAAATATCTAATATTTGTTGTGAGTGGACCTTTGAACCTTAGTGCTTTTAACTTATTGTTTTCAATTAAATTAATTCTTTGTAATCAAGCAACCAAATTTTTAAAATCTTTTCTCAATCTTCTCTGCTAATTATTCCCCTTCCCTGTGGTTCGACCTCGGATTCACCGAGAATTTATTATTTCGCGACATCCTGCACTTGGGAGCATTATTAAAGTCGCAGCACTTGCATTATTGCCTTCCAAAGACCCACCCCGTGCGATCCAAACACCTCATTAGACCACCAACCCCGTCTAAAAAGACCATACTTCCAAATGATAACATCTCGCCATAAACCTTGAACCCCCCTACCAAATCTCCAAAGCCATTTTTCCGATGAGAGCTTGGTTTATGTACACTATGGATCTCACCCCTAGACCACCCATATATTTTGGAAGGCAAACGGTACGCCAATCAACAAGATGGAATTTCCGTTCACCACCCACTCCATTCCATAAAAAATCCATTTCTAATTTTTCAATCCTAGAAGCCACGGACTTAGGTATTTTATGAATAGACATAAAATAGATGGGAATAGAAGATAATACACTATGAATGAGAGTCAACTTGCCATCTTTAGAAAGATACCCTTTTTTCCAACCACCAAGCCTTCTTTCAGTTTTCTCAATGACGGGATCCCAAACTTTAGGATCTTTGAAGCGAGCCCCCTAGGGAAGACCAAGGTACGTGGCCGGTAATTTCCCAACTTTACAACTCAATATGGTAGCAAGATTCTCCACATTAGCAACATTCCCGCTGGAATAATATCCGTTTTTCCGAGGTTAACTCTAAGCCCCAAAACCGCTTCAAAGGAGAGAAGAATAACCCTCAAATAAGACATTTGTTCCTCCTCCACTCCACAAAAAATCAAAGCATCATCGGCAAAGAGTAAGTGTGATACCTTGCCCAACCCAAATCTCCCATTTCCCACTACAAAACCACCCAATAAATTCGCATCCATGGCTTTGGAAATAAAATTACTCGATACTTCTATAACCATGATGAATAAAAAAGGAGAAAGAGGTCCCCTTGTTGTACCCCTCTAGAACTTTGGAAAAAACCATAAGGGTTCCATTTACCAATATAGAAAAGAAAGGGGAGTGTATAACCAATGAAGAAAGAAAGAAAGAAAGAAAGAGAAAAAAGAAGGAAAAAGGAGAAGAAAAATATATGGCTGCTGTAAAATAAAAGAGAGAACTTAGGTTTTCTCTCTTGTTCATTATCTTTTATACTAATACAAGTATAAAGACAATAATACCCTTTAGCTTATTACAAGTAAATAAAAGCAATATAAGTCACTTTTCCAACACTCCCCCTCAAGTTGGTGCAAAGATATCACACATGCCCAACTTGCTTAAGAAAGTTTGGAAGACTTTACTTCCTACTCCTTTGGTCAAAATATCTGCCAATTAATCTCTTGTTTGGACATAAGGCATACAAATCATCCCATAACTCAATTTCTTATTTATGAAGTGCCTGTCAATTTCAATATATTTGGTTCTATCATGTTGAACTGGGTTGTGAGCAATGTTAATTGCGACTTTGTTGTCACAATACAATCTCATGGGTTCATCTGAATCAAATTCAAGCTCTTTCAACAATATTTTCAGCCACATAATTTCACACACTCCTTGAGCCATAGCTCTGAACTCAGCTTCAGCACTAGACCTGGCTACAATTGCCTGCTTCTTACTTCACCAGGTCACAAGATTTCCTCCTACAAAGGTACAATAACCAGATGTCGACCTGCGATCAGTGACAGATCCAGCCCAATCTGCATCTGTATATGATTCCACCTGCAAATGATCATGTTTAGAGAACAATAATCCCTTTCCAGGAGAAGATTTCAAATAGCGAAGGATTCGATGGACTGCCTCCAAATGAGACTCTCGAGGCGAATGCATAAACTGACTTACTAGACTAACAGCATAGGCAATGTCAGGTCGGGTGTGTGACAAGTAAATCAGTTTACCAACCAACCGTTAATATCTATCTTTGTCTACCAATACACCTTCAGAGTCTTCCCCTAGCTTATAGTTCTGTTTCACAGGAGTATCACTAGGTTTGGAACTCAGCATCCCAGTTTCCTTAAGAAGATCTAACACATACTTTCGCTGGAAAATGAAAATGCCAGTCCTAGATTTAGCAACTTCAATACCCAGAAAATACTTCAAACTCCCCAAATCCTTTATCTCAAATTCATTGGCTAAATGTTCCTTCAATTTTTGTATCTCCTCTTGGTCATCTCTTGTTAGCACAATATCATCCACATATACAATAAGAACTGTTACCTTCCCATGTGAAGAGTGCTTGATGAATAATGTATGATCTCCTTGATTTTGTTTGAAATCATATTTCAACATAGTTCGTGTAAATCTCTCAAACCATGCTCGAGGAGATTGCTTCAATCCATATAAGGCCTTCTTCAGTTTGCACACCTTTCCCTTGGCTGTATCACTATCAAAACTTGGAGGCACGTCCATGTAGACCTCCTCTTTTAGATTTCCATGGAGAAATGCATTTTTAACATCTAACTGATAAAGGGCCCATCCAAAATTGGCAGTTAAAGAGAGTAGGACTCGAACAGAATTCATCTTGGCCACAGGAGCAAATGTCTCTTGGTAATTAATGCCATATGTCTGTGTGAAGCCTTTTGCTACCAATCTAGCTTTATACCTTTCCATTGAACCATCAGCCTTATGCTTTATCGTGAACACCTATTTGCATCAAATTGTCTTCTTTCCCACAGGCAATTCAACTAAATCCCAAGTTTTATTTTTCTGAAGAGCAGTCATCTCTTCACACATAGCTTCTTTCCATTTTTTATCACAGAGTGCATCTTGTAAATTGTTAGGAATAGACACAGAAGACAATTGGGATACAAAGGTATGAAAAAATGGAGAGAGACTATGATAGGAGACAAAGTTAGAAATAGGATGTTGAGTATAAGATCTAACTCCTTTATAAAGAGCAATAGGAATATCAGAATCATCCAGAGTAACAGGAGTAGATATGATATTACCTGAGTCCAAGGATGATGGTTGGCCGTAGGGAGGGGAAATGGTCTTTTCCTTCTGTCTCCTTGAATAGACCTGTAATTCTTTGGAAGGGGGATGCACTTCTTCCAAACCTTGCGATGGAACAAGAATAGGAGATATAGAAATAGGGTCAGAAAGAGATATAAGAGTAGGAAGTACAGCAGACTTCTCTTCGCTACAACTCTCCCCCTGAAGAGAAGTTTGGGGAGAGGAAAAATAGGAAACCGATTCAAAGAATGTGACATCTATAGTGACAAACTTCTTGCGTGAGGGAGGATGATAGCACTTATGTCCCTTTTGAGTAGGTGAGTAGCCTAAGAAAATGCACTTCAGAGCTCGATGATCTAACTTACTACGAGCCTGGATAGCCACATGAACAAAGCTAACACACCCAAACACACGAGGAGGAATAAGAAAAGTACTAGGGCATGAGGGTAAAGACAACAAATCAATTGGTGCCTTGTGAGCAAGAACTCTAGAAGGCATTCGATTCATTAAATATGCTACAGTGACCACTGCATCCCCCCAATAGGATTTAGGAACATGCATAGAGAACATCAAAGCTCTAGCTGTCTCAAGAAGGTGGCGGTTCTTTCTTCCCGCAACACCATTTTGTTGAGGAGTATTCACACAAGAAGTCTGATGGATGATACCATGGTCCTGAAAATAAGATTGAAGACTCTTATAAAGGTACTCATCTCCATTATCAGAACGAACGATTTTAATGGAGGTGTTAAATTGGTTAAGCACCATCTTATGAAAAGTCTGAAAACATGAGAAAACATCACGTTTTTCTTTCAACAGATATACCCATGTAGTCTTAGAGAAATCATCAATAAAAGTAACAAACCAGTGAAATCCAGATAATGAGATAATACGAGAGGGATCCCATACATCAGTGTGCACAATAGTAAAAGGCAAGTTACTTCTATTAAAACTAGGTGAGAATGAAGTACGATGATGTTTTGCAAGTTCACAAACTTCACACTTAAATTGAGAAACATTTATTCCAGAAAACAAAGATGGAAAAAGTCGCTGAAGCAAGAAAAAAGAGGGATGGCCCAATCTTTTATGCCAAAGCCAAAGCTTCTCTTCAGAAGCAGTACATCTCCCAGATTGATGTGCATGCACAAGTCGAACACCATCTTTCTCAAGAGGATCCAAGAAGTAAAGACCATCTCGCACACTACCACTGCCAATCATCCTTTTCGTGACTAGGTCCTGAAAAACATAATGAGAAGGATAAAATGTTACACTACAATTGAGATTAGTAGTAAGGCGACTAATGGACAATAGATTATTAGAGAAATTGGGAACATGTAAGACTGAAGAAAGAGACATATCAGGGTTAATAGTAATGGAACCTTTCTCTGAGATAGAGGACAAAGAACCATCAGCTACCCTAACCTTATCTTTGCCTGAACAAGGGTGATAAGAATGAAACAAGGAAGATAAACCAGTCATATGGTCAGAAGCCGCAGAATCATTAATCCAAGGACGATAAAAGGATTTACAAGATGCACTAAAAGAAGTAGCCAAATTACTTGAGTGGACAAAAGAAGTAGATGCAGTGGTGGATGTATCCAGTTGAGACACTAAGCGTCTGAGAGAGTCAACCACAACTCGGGTAAGGGTCACAGGCTCAGAATCAGAAGGTCCAGAGGGGAATGAAGTAGGTGGAGTAGTGTTAGCAGCAGTAGAATAGTGAGCTCGTGACTAAGATACACCTCTAGTAGGGCCCTCCTACCTCTAGTAGGGTGACCATGGAGCCTCCAACAAGTTTCTCTGGTATGTCTTGGTTTCTGGCAATGATCACAAAATAACTTATCCTTCTCATCAGACACAGAATCAACACCTTTTCCTTTATCACGACTTGGTAGAACACCTTTTTGGTTTCACTGAGAAGTCGTAGCAAGTGCAGAGCGCTCCTGTGAAGTAGAGTGAAGTATAGTATTCCTTCGGCTCTTCTCATTCTGAACATAAGCATACACATTTCTTAACGAAGGGAGAGGTTCCTTCCCTAGAATCTGTATACGAATCGGATCATATTCATCTCTCAACCCAGCAAGAAAATCAAAGATTTGCTCCTGCTCAACAAGTGTATTAAACTTCAAGACGTTAGCTGGACACTCAGCTCGAAAATCCTGATAATAATCCAACTCCTGCCACAATGCCCGGAGTTTATGAAAATAAATTGATAAAGTCTCATGAATACGACGTTTCAAGTCATACAGTTGGGTTATGTTCCCTACCTTCGAATAAGTTTGTGCAACTGCATCCCAAATCTCCTTTGCAGTCCTCAGAAGCAAGTAGCCATCACTAACCTCTGGTTGCATCGAATGTAAAAGCCAAGACATAATCATAGAATTTTCTGCATCCCACCTCTCATACGAAGAGTTACTGAAGGTTCTTTCACCTTATCATTCAAATATCCCATCTTCCCTTTACTTGTGATATATAAGGTTGCTGATCGAGACCAAGCTAAATAATTAAGCCCATCCAATTTCACAGTTGTGATTTGGAGTGTAGGGTTGTCATTAGTGGGTATTCCTAGACCCATTACCCTATTAGGTTGGCTTTCAGAGGTCTGAATAACTTCTGACATGAGGTAGACAGCACTCAACTACCCAAAAAATAAGTCCAAACACAACGGATATGTCCCCACACAACATAAATCACAAGTAAAGTAACCAATGTTCAATATGTAACACTAGCCAGCACACACAGCCCACAAACACCTCACACAGCCCACAAAATACCTCACACAGCCTATAAAACACCTGTTAGACCTCCAAACACAGCCCCAAACAGCAAACAAAGAGGTTTTCTAGTGCATACTAGTGAAGGTTACGGCTGGTACAAGGCATATTGCGACAAAAAACCATTGAAATGAAGCAACGAACACCAAAGAAGCTTAGGGACCTTCAAGTCGGCACCCTCTATTACAGTTTGACCCATCAAACTCAAACAATCAAGGCTATAATGGGGGTTTTGAAAAAAAAGGCCATTTTCCTGGAAAATGAAAGAAAAATTGAAAAACCCCCTTAAATCATCTCGGATCTGGACGAAAATTCACAGGTAAGCTCTCCTGGAAGTGGCGATTCAAATAGTGGGGTTTTTGTGCCTTGCTGATGTCAGCATCCGTACGGCTGACGTCAGCAGATGACGTCAGCAACTGTTGACATCAGCAAAATGCTCTTCCTCGACTATCAAACCCTTTTTCGCGTACGGATTGATGAGTAGAGGCTCTGATACCAAGTGGATTTGTATAACCAATGAAGAAAGAAAGAAAGAAAGAGAAAAAAGAAGGAAAAGGGAGAAGAAAAATATATGGTTGCTGTAAAATAAAAGAGAGAACTTATGTTTTCTCTCTTGTTCATTATCTTTTACACTAATACAAGTATAAAGACAATAATACCCTTCAGCTTATTACAAGTAAATAAAAGCAATATAAGTCACTTTTCCAAGAAGGGGTAGAGACATACCAAGTTATCCATTTACGCCATTTCACCCCAAAACCCATTCTACCAAGTAAGTAAATGAGAAAAATTCCAATTGACATGATCATACGCTTTCTCCAAATCAATCTTGGCCAACATACCTGGATTCCCACTTTTTAATCTAGAATCGACACATTCATTCGCCACTAAAGCTGCATCAACTATTTGCTTCCCACTAACAAAAGCAAATTGTCATAGAGAAATAAGCTTCCCAATAACTTTGGAAAGTCTCTTTGCCAACACCTTTGCAAGAATTTTGTAGACACTCCCTATTAAAGAAATAGGGTGAAAATCACGTACATCCACCACTTCCCCGTTCTTAGGAATAAGAGCAATAAAAGTGGCATTGAGGCCATTTTCAATCTTTGCTCTTGTAAAAAATTCATCAAAAACTTTCATCAAATCATCCTTGATAATCCTCCAACATTTTTGAAAGAATGCAATAGAAAAACCATCCGGATCGGGTGCTTTGTCTCCATTCAAAGAATTAAGTGCTTCCAAAATCTCCGATTCATCAAAATCCCTCTCCAACCCGTTTGCCTCTTCCAAATCAAGAGAGTTCATGTCATTGGTGAGAGGTCTCCAGTCCTCCTCCTCATAGAAGAGGTGCTCATAAAAATCAACGATTTCTTTTGCAAAAATGTCCTCATCATCCACTAGAACTCCATCCAACATCAACTTCCCAATGTAATTACCCTTTTTTTTAGCATTAGCCATTTTATGAAAGAACTTGGTATTTTTATCACCTTCCTTGAGCCATGAAATTCTTGACTTTTGGCGCCAACTAATCTCTTCCAAACGAGCTAATCTAGCAAATTCTGCTTTAGCTTCCATTCTACTAGCTTTCTCTTCAATTGACAATTCCAACCTTCCTTCTTTCTTATCAAGAAAATGAATCACCTCCAAAGCCCTATCTTTGGATTCTCTAATATTCCCAAATACTTCCTTATTCCATATTTTCAAACTTTCCTTCAAAGCCTTCAACTTTTTAGTAAACATATAGCTAGGGGAACCAGTAAATGAGTAAGAGTCCCACCAATCATTCACTAAATCAACAGAACCTTCCTCTTCTAACCCATATTCTCAAAACGGAAAGGACCTCTAGCCACTCTCATTTCTTCATTATCAAGTAATAGTGGAATATGATCCGACAATGGTCTTGGGAGGGCTGCTTGAGTTACTCTAGGGAAATGCTCTTCCCATGAAGGCGAAAATAAAAATCTATCCAACCTTGATAAACTAGGGAGCTCACGATTATTTGACCATGTGAACTAACCCCCTATTAAAGGAGGATCAATTAATTCGTTAGACTCCACAAATTCCGAAAATAATCGCATGGCCGAAGAAAGATGCTCATCTCCTCTTCTCTCATTAGGATATCGCACAACATTAAAATCTCCTGCCACACACCATGGGATATTCCATCTATTATAGTAACTCTCCAATTCTAGCCAGCCAGATGCTCTCAATTAATCTTCATTAGGGCCATAGACCCTTGAAAAAGCCCATTGGAATCCATCATCCAGATTCTTAAAAACACAATAAACAAAGAACACCCCAACTCCATCATCAATCTTTGATAAAACTCTATTATCCCACATAATTAACACCCCCTTGAAGTGCCTTGAGCTCCCAACTCTACCCAATTCACATGATTACCAGCCTATAACTCTCTAATAATGTTTTTGTCCAAAACTTCAATTTTTGTTTCCTGAAAAACCACTACATCCCCTTTTCATTTCTTTAATGCAGACTTTATCCTCTTTCTTCTCTCCCTACTGTTCAAACCCCTGACATTCCAACAATTGATATGAAGCTTCATAAAGCAACTAAATCAAGGATAGAATTCACCCCAGTAGCCTCTGCTCCCCTATCGTCCCATCTTTACCTTCATAGTTAATTGACCATTCCAACTTTTTCAATTCCCTATTCCTTCTTTCTAATAGACTAATTGGTTTCTTGGAGAAATTGAATACCTCGACCTCCAACTCTTCTCAATGGACGAAAACAAAGCAATAACTTTTTCTTCGTGACCCCCGTACGAAATGCCCAAAAACCTGCTCAGACCTTTCACCTTAGATTTTACCCATTCTGAAATTTCCACTTCACTCGAACCCTCATATTCAAGAAGAAGGCATTCATTAGCCCCTACTCTATTGAAAGTCTCTATCCCAGGTTCCATAGACATAATCGGGACACAAACAAAGGGTTCTTGAAGATCAGTACATAAAGACATACTTGCCTCACTATCAAACTCATTGCCGCCGTTATCATGATTTACATCGCCATCCTACTGACCTTTTCTAGTAGTTATACATCTTCCGTTGCAGCAAGCATCGCCGCCAATGTCCCTGCTAACAGTTTTCCTTGCCACCACAATCAGTAAATATTCACTAGAATGCAGTCGACCTTCGTCATGGGTTTCACCGCCTCCGTCGCTAGCTTCATCATTATCGCCAACTATCCCTCTCTCGTCGAGAGTCTCACCACCAACCTCGCACTCGCCAATTATATCCTTCTCCTTAAGCCCTCTCTCCAGAATAGAAGATGTGGAGACAAGACGAAAGATTTTATGACCATGGTTTGGGCCTCTAAAACCGTCCTCAGATTGAATCCTGTAATTTAGCCCAATTGGCCCATGAACTCTATTCAAGCCAGAAGAAGAGGGAATGAAACTTAAGTCAGTAGTTTGGGCCACTGGCCCAATTTGGCTATTGTGTAGAGGCAGGCCCGAATCTCCACCCTCGACCACCTTTTTACCTTTAAAATCACGTGCTTGACCACCTCCTCCCTTATCCTTCTGAGATTCAAATTTCAAACCCATCTCACCTGCCACCGTACTACCAGTCACACCCACACTGCCACGTGCCTTCCTAAAACGATGAATACCCACTCTCCTCCCATGCACGTGTCCTCCCACCCATCCTCTACCTCTAGTCCGATGATTGGCTTCTCGGAAATCACGATCATTCCTCTACTGCATTCCATCAGTGCTATGGCTTCCCTTCTATCGCGGCTTGAGATTATTTTGATTTGTAGCCACAGTGTGAAACAGAATTATCTACGGTTGAAGTTCTTCAACGATTTGAACCCTATAGCAGATATCAAACACAACAACATCGATAAACATCGAAATGGTACTTGTGTCTTTAACCATCACACGAGCTCTGTCCCATCTCTTATCCCATTCTAATTCCATGGTTATAAACCCTCCACAAAAATCCCCTATCGTTTTGAATAGATCCAAACACCAAGCGTGAAGCGGTAGCCCCAAAATCTGTTTCCATCTCTTGCCATCCCTTTTCAAAACTCCTGTACATCCCACTTTAAAACCCCATCGGTCGAGATGAATTCTAACATCCCCTTTGACCTGAAGGCTTTCGTTAAGGACTCGAGTTACTTCCACTTCAGAGGGAAGACAGAACAAAAGAGGTTGTCGCAAATTTGATGCACCTTAACACCTGCAGTAATCCTCCAAGCTTTGGTAGCCCACTTCTCAATATTAGGAATCAACCCAGCTTCTCCACTAAAACGACCCACAATGCGAGATTTTAAAAAATTAGCTCTGTTCCTCACCTCCCTATCGCGCATCTGAAAGAACACATTGTTCTCCACCGCCTTAACATTGCAGACACTCGATAACGAAAACAATGGTAATTTCTCCATTTGCTAGTAAGATAGAGGAGATTCATGAGGCAACGTTTGTATCATTTTGTGGTGCCTTATAGAATTGAGGCACCCCTTTAATGAAATCATAAGTGTTCTCCACCCAAATGCGTCCCTGCCTTCAAGAAAAATAACCATGCTCTTCCTATGATTGAAAGGAAATTCAGAAAAAAATAGCGCTTTGCCTCTATGGTTAGATCTAACCATTGCCACCATCTCCCTGAACACACCCATTTCCTTCCAATAAAGTTTCACATTCGAGCCATTACAGAGAATACCATCCACAAATTCAGCAAACTTCTTCACAAATATCCTTTCTAAGTAGACGTATCTAGAGAATCCACTACCCCTCTCATTGATTCTTACATACTTACCTTTACTTTCGTCAGCCCCTGAAATCTCAAAGGTTTTCCCTTCGATCTGGAAAATCTTCCCCATCTCAATCCAGCAGTGGGGTGTTCTTTTAGGGTATTTTTTAAGTAGCTTATAAAATCTAAGTGATCAACTGGTCATAAATTAAGTTGCGTTTTGACTGCTCATGATGTTGGGTATATTTTCTTTACCTAATTAGTCTAATTTTTGAACTTTGAGCTTTGCTTATGAATATGATGCTTTAACTGATTTTCAAATCCATAGAAATTTAACTTGCTCAAAATTAGGGAACATGCAGGCCCAAAATGGTAGTATTAAGATCTCGGGAGCAATTGTGCATTCATGAAGAACAAAAGAAGTGAGTCTACTTTGTTGGAGAGCACAAACAAATGCTTGCCATTACCTTTGTAAAAAGCAGAAAAAGAAACATTGCGTCCATTATCTTCGTGTAGCAGGTAATTCTTTGCTTGAGTGTGCATATATACTAATTATAAATAACGTAATGGTAATTTCATGGTTTTTCATTGTTTTATACTTTAAATTGGCACAATCTTTGATGTTATATTTTAGGTATCTTTGCGTTCTCTTGGTCATTTTGAGTGCCATAGTCTATGGTTTTACAATATACTGGCCAAACTTTTAGGGTTTAGGGGCCAATGCAAAGTGCCATATTATTCTAAACACTCTCTGTAATATGTTTTGACATACCGACCGTCAATGTTTAACTTCTTTGGTAAGACCAAAGCTTGTCATTTGTGATGGATATCAACATCCTCTGTATATTTTATTTTTTTTAATTTTTGGATAAGGATCTTATAGGGCTTTTCATGCCCTTTAAGCTTTGATGATCCAATAGCTTTTTATTTTTGTATTCATTTACAAACCAAACAATCTGATGCTAAAAAAAAAAAAAAAAAAAAAAAAAAAATCCTGCAAGATCCCTACAGAAAAAAATCATAGAGAGGATTCAACTTCGTCAAGAAGCTATTTGTCAACTATTTTGACTATTTATTGCTTGTGTGACTTGTTGAGTATGAATAATTGCACAAAAAAAAAAAAAAAAAAAAAAAAAAGTTATAATAACAACTAAAACAATAATAATTATAATATAAGAATAATGGACATTATTGCCCACAATATTAATATAAAAATTATTACAACATATTTCAATAATAATTATATTTGACGATCTATTAGTGGAGATAAAATCCTTTAGATTTGGACAAAACTATTCTTAGTTACCCACTAAATTTTATTTATGCATCTATATTTTTGGCTATTTTCCCATTAAAAGGGAATGGGTTGAATGAGTAACGATAATACACGATCCCTTGTCTCACGATCTTGAATTCCATGCCCATCTCCATGTTGATACATGCACTGAGCCATCCTTCCAAGGTTCATTGCAATTCCAAAATAAGTCTTCGAGAAAGGAGAACTTGCTAGTCGTTCTTTATTGATCTTCTTCCATGTCTCACCAATCAAATACCTTATGTGATCACGAGCCTCTTCTTCAGAAGCACCAGTTTCATTCATGTAACATTGGATTGATTTGGGAACATCTCCTCTTTTCAATTCATCCTAATTAAAATTATAGGAAAAAAAGAAGAAGAAGAAACTCTTAGGTAATGTTAATGAGAAAACTATTAGGGAAAGTGTTGAGTCGTGGAGATCACATACTGATGATGTTCCTAGATCATCTGCAAGTCGTAAAATCATTGACGACCAACGGATTATGTCGGGATATTTCTCTAAGCATTCTAATGCCTCTTTTGTCACTGGATTCGTCACAAAAAAATAGGCATGCACTAATATTACAGGAGCTGATATTGAAATCCATGCGTTGTCAATGTATTCCTCTAGGGTGGGTGTATATCTGCTGAAGTACCACTTGGCCTCTTGTAGGTATGATTTACATATATCTGCCCACTGCACCATTTAGAATGTTATAATGAATCAAGAAAACTACAGTACATTAAGGCCACGTTTGTTTGGTTGGAATCAGAGGGAATCAGACCATTGAAATCTCATTTAATTTCATTCCTTTCCCCCCTATTCAGGCTAAACAAACTTGCCATAAGGAGCTACAGAGTGTTATTAATGTTAAAACTTGAAACATATAAAAAAAAAAGATGGAATTTAGAAATCAAATCCTTACTGCTTTTTTCAGATATGGAAGGATGTAAGAATCTTGTCCCTTAAGAGCGTCATAAGCCATTTCATTAATAGAGTTGTATAGTGCAAGGAAACATATCTTCATATAGTCTGGAAGTTGGTCCATGGCATTGATATCCCACCTGAAAGGAAGAACAAAACATATAGATATATAAATTTTCAAGTCAAAGATTTCGAGGGGGAAAAAATGATTTTTTTATGACATATATTTGAATCTTCAATCCTAGCCCTCCTACCAACCTCTCAACCACATCAGTAAAGATCTCGAGTTCATCCAATGTGCCATACACATCATAAACATCATCGATTGTTGTTATCAGCGCATTGACCTTTGTGGACATTCTCCTACAGTATCCAAACTCAGGCTCGAATATCACTCCAACAGTCCAAAAGAAATTCTCCATCAACCTGTCCCTTGCAAAGCTCAACTTTTCCCCTAGGCCTGTGCTTCTCCACCACCTTGATATGACCCAAGGGAGAAAAAAAAAATGTTAGTTTTTAAATATAATTTCACTTTGTTGTGTTCAACCTTAATAAGGAGAAATTTTTTTTAATTACCTTGACATTTGTGTGAGATCCTCTTGGTGTGTTGCTTGCACCATGTTAAAGTCCAATTTAGCAAGCTCAAGCAGAATAGGATTCATATCTTGTTGTCTCTGGTACACGTCAATAAACCACCTTGCCTCTAACCTCAGCATCCTCCAGTGTAATGGGAGCTCTAAGGCATGGCTCACAAGTATGGCCAGATTCTGATCTTTGGTTTCTTTGATGAGGTATTTGTCAAGATGCTTGGCTGTGAAATTTCTAGCCTCTTCCAATGTACTTTCACCTTCCATTGAGAGGTATGAAGCTTCATACAGACTTAGCATTCCCTTAGTATCCTCACGAAGGCATGCCTTGAAATTTCCCATCTCGTCCTTGAAGCTATTGAATACCTCTGCAATTAAAAAAAAAAAAAAAAAAAAAAAGATCCAAAATTTTAGTATCCAACTTCCCTTTTTTCCTGTTTTATTTTTGGGTAAATTACAAAAAAAAAAAAAAGAAAAAAAGAAAAAAAGAACCCATAATGTTTGGCCCATTTTTCTCGTAATCCTCTTAAAGAAAAATTGATTGCAATATCTCCATAGACAGCTTATAGATTTAGCAATTAACGCCACCTTTAACCGCTGTTCATGGAACTATACGGAAGAACATCACGTGACCACCATTAATTCTATGAACGGTAATTCACACATTAACTCTAATTGCTAAATTTTTTAGTTATTTGGAAGGACATTAATTGCAACCATTTTTTTTTTTTCTTTTTTTTTTCTCTTTTGGGGGTTACGTGAAAAATAACTGAACCCTGGGAAGATTTCTTGTAGTCTACCCTTTAATTTTTTGAAAAGTAGACAAATGACTAAAATTCATTCGAGTACGTACCTTGAGGCACATTATACCCATGTTGTCTTAAGAGTCTAAACTCAAGAGCTACAGCATAAAGATTTTCTGTCTTCCACTGACCATAATTGTCGGTGCTGTTTATGCTGTTCAATATTTCTTCCTCGAAGTGATATGACACTCCAAGCCTTGCAAGATATGGATTAGCTCGAGTTGATCCAAAGGCTCCACCACTTCATCAAGCATCATTCTCACCTCGGCCTTCAACTCATTCGACCGTCTAGTGTATGACTCTCCCTACGAAATATTACTTTTGTTAGAAAAGCATCAATAGCAAAGATAACTTACTAATTAATAGTTACAATAATTTTAGTAACAATATGGTAGTGCTATTTATATCAAATCATTTTTTTCAAATTCAACATTCCACAATGAGAGGGCTGCCCTCTCGGTATTGGATATGTTTTTAATTCACTAATTCAAACTTAGATTTGTTATGTTTTGACATCATTCGGGATAATGAATTTGAAAAAAAAAAAAAAAAAATGTTAAACAACTAGCAATTTTCTCGTGACTACATACCACGTAATCACTTCTCAGTGACTGCACAAACTTGTAGTCCCAAATGGGGGGTTGGTAGTTTGCGGATCGCCGGACGATAGTACTTCGTTCCAAAGATTTGGTGGCCGCCATGCAATGGATAGTAGGACGAATGCTGCCACCTCTGATGTATGTCCCAAGTGAGACTCTTCTTCTAAATGGCAGCCTAGTGAAAGTGCAAACATTGGGGGTTAGAACAAGCTGATGAGTAGCCATTGAAGTATGATCGATATCTAGCTAGAAAAAAGCTAACTCCTATAATGGTTGTGTGGTGCCTCAAGGTAGGGGGTATTTGAGGCATATATACACACATGATGAAAGTCCTCACTCCTCTGTAGTGGTGGTGGCTGCAATAACATGCATGAGATACTTGTGCAGAATTTGGGGAAAAGTTAAATTATCCAGGGCCCACCTAGTACTCGTACCAATCTGAGGATATCTGCGTGCCTCACATGGAAACATCATCTTCTTTTCAGGAGAATGACAGATTGATCGGGTTACGGGTAAAAAATTACACTGAGTAGTCGTTCTTAGTTAAATTAGGAGTTATTTGCTAAGAAATTAGTAATGATTTCTATTAAATTGTAATTATTTTCCCATAAACTAACCAATCTAAAATTCTTTTATTTATTTACTCCCTCCGTCCCCATAAGAACGTATATCTCCAATGGTGTGTTAAAAGATGTACTATTACTATATTTTAGCAATAGCACACCTTATTAGTGCTCCAATGGTGTGTTAAAGAATAGCAATAGCTCACCCTTGTATTATATTTGGCATATCCATAAGCCAAAATAGCACAAAGTTAGGTAAAAAAGGGAAGGAGATTGTGGTTGTACCAAAAAATTACATATTGTGTCATTTGCACCATTAAAGCACATTGTGCCAAATTATAGTATTTGACACTGTAGCATATGCTAAAATAGCAATAGTCTAGACAATATAGCTCACATAAGTGGAGATGCTTTAAAGATAGACAATTTTTGTTATTTTTATGTCTCAAAATGTTTGTCTATTTTAAAAATTCAAATCATATATTTTTCGAATTTTTTTATACCATTTTTTATTATTTCAATAAGTACTTTTAATACAACACTCAATAGTCAATAACGAGTAGAAGACTTTTCTTAAATTGTGTGTTTTGACAAATTTAACTTATGTTATGGAGCAGAGATTACTTTTTGTTTTTTGACCAGTTATTTATTTAATATTAATTAGACATACATCTTTTGCATGTGGAAAACCTTGGTCTTCATGAGTGGTGATCTTGAATATTTATTTAACATTAATTTGATATTTATTTATTATTATTTTTTTATTTAACATTTCACGTGCACGCTCTTTTGGTCTTCGTGAGTGGGCTCACATCAACAAAATTTTTTACCACCAATTGTTGATGGTTAATTGGTTAATTTGGGGACTTTGATGAAGACATAAGATGTGGTGTAAGCATTCCTGTAACACTTCAACCTGGACAGTAGGGGGGGTTCATGGGTTTGAGTTTTATTTTTATTGTTTCCTTTTGTTATTATTGTTGTTGTTGTTTCTCTCCCTGCAGTCATTCATTCCTTGACTTGTTTTGTTTTGCTCTTTTTGTTATTTCCTTCCATTGGTAGCAAGCTTGAATGTTGGTAGATTACTTGAATTGTTTAATTATACTCGGAAAACCTGCCCACCCTCATGCATTTGACATCATGCTGTTTTTCTATATATCTATAAATAAATGGCAGACATTAAACCTCTGCAGATCTACTTCAACGATACATGCTTATTCAAAGCTATACTTAACGATGTGACGCATGATTACTTGTGTTCAGTTGCTTTTCAGCCTGCTTGATTTCTTAAAAAATAGTTTGAAATTCTTGGGCTATCTGAAATCTCAATGAATGCATCTATATCCCATCTTACCTCGTAAATGTCTTGTTCACATGATCGGCTACCAATATGCCCACTTGGGATTGTTTGCCTAGGAAGTTTATTTTTGATCGATAACCATGTCCAGAAGTAATTAGCTAGGCATGATAGGGCCACAGAAAAAAAAATATAGATGTTTGAAATTATTGTTCAAACATTTATCTGCATGAGTATGACACACACTTATCTTGACATTCATCTTGATGGAATTGAAAGGTAACACAAATTTATTGCCAAAATTTTGGCCATTTTTTTGTAATGAAGAATGTTTCAATGTCCAAATTTTTGTTATTGCTGTAAATATTACTATATTAGTTGTGATGCATAAGAATCGGGGCCTGATGAACTTAAATTTTAGAGAGATTTATACAGAACTAATGATGTTGGGTATATTTGGTTTACCTAATCAGTCTAATTTTTTAACTTTGAGCTTTGCTTAAGAATATGATGCTTTAACTGATTTTCAAATCCATAGAAATTTAACTTGCTCAAAATTAGGGAACATGCAGGCCCAAAATGGTAGTATTAAGATCTCGGGAGCAATTGTGCATTCATGAAGAAGTGGAGTCCACTTCCTGGGAGAGCACAGACAAATGCTTGCCATTTCCTTTGTGAAAAGCGGAAAAAGAAACATTACCTAATTCTTTGTCTTGAGTGTGCATATATACTAATTATAAATAACGTAATGGTAATTTCATGGTTTTTCATTGTTTTATACTTTAAATTGGCATGATCGTTGATGTTATATTTTAGGTATCTTTGCGTTCTCTTGGTCATTTTGAGTGCCATAGTCAATATACTGGCCAAACTTTTAGGGTTTAGGGGCCAATGCAAAGTGCCATATTATTATTCTAAACACTCTCTGTAATATGTTTCGACATATCAACCGTCAATGTTTAACTTCATTGGTAAGACCAAATCTTGTCATCTGTGATGGATGTCAACATCCTCTGTAGATTTTATTTTATTTTATTTTTGGATAAGTATCTTATAGGGCTTTTCATGCCCTTTAAGCTTTGATCATCCAATAACTCTTTATTTTTGTATTCATTTACAAACCAGATAATCTTATGGTTAAAAAAAAAAAAAAAAAAAAAAAAAAAAAAAAAAATCCTACAAGATCCCTACAGAGAAAAATCTTACAGAGGATCAAAATTTGTCGAGAAGCTATTTGTCAACTATTTTGACAATTTATTGCTTGTGTGACCTGTTGAGTATGAATAATTGCACCAAAAAATAGTAATACCAACAAGTAAAACAACAATAATTATAATATAAGAATAATGGACATTATTAGCCACAATATTGATATAAAAATTATTGCAACTTATTTCAATAATAATTATATTTGACGATCTATTAAACATCATCTTCTTTTCAGGAGAATGACAGATTGATCGGGTTACGGGTAAAAAATTACACTGAGTAGTCATTCTTAGTTAAATTAGGAGTTATTTGCTAAGAAATTAGTAATGATTTCTATTAAATTGTAATTATTTGCTCATAAACTAACCAATCTAAAATTCTTTTATTTATTTACTCCCTCCGTCCCCATAAGAACGTATATCTCCAATGGTGTGTTAAAAGATGTGCTATTACTATATTTTAGCAATAGCACACCTTATTGGTGCTCCAATAGTGTGCTAAAATAGCACAAAGTTGGGTAAAAAAGGAAAGGAGATCATGGTTGTGCCAAAAAATTACATATTGTGTCATTTGCACCATTGGAGCACATTGTGCCAAATTATAGTATTTGACACTGTAGCATGTGCTAAAATAGTAATAGCACAGATAATATAGCTCACATAGCTGGAGATGCTTTAAAGATAGACAATTTTTGTTATTTTTATGTCCCAAAATGTTTGTCCATTTTAAAAATTCAAATCATAAATTTTTCGAATTTTTTTATACCATTTTTTATTATTTCAATAAGTACTTTTAATACAACACTCAATAGTCAATAACGAGTATGAAACATTTCTTAAACTGCGTGTTTTGATAAACTTAACTTATGTTATGGGGCAGAGACTAGTAGACTACCTTTTGTTTTTTGACCAGGCATTTATTTAACATTAATTAGACATACATGTTTTGCATGTGGAAAACCTTGCTCTTCGTGAGTGGTGATCTTGGATATTTATTTAACATTAATTTGATATTTATTTATTATTATTTTTTTTTATTTAACATTTCACGTGCACGCTCTTTTGGTCTTCGTGAGTGGGCTCACATCAACAAAATTTTTTACCACCAATTGTTGATGGTTACTTGGTTAATTTGGGGACTTTGATTAAGACATAAGATGTGGTGTAAGGATTTCATTAAGATATAAAATGGAGGATTATGACAGTATTTTATAATATATATCCGTGTCTTAGGTCGTCATCCGCCTAACATGATCATGATTATAAAAAGCAAGTAAAAGATGGGGAATAGACGAAAGAAGGTAAAACATGTAAATCCACTTCTACTTCTAATAATAATAATAATAATTAATAATAAAAGACAAGGTTTTGTTACTGTAGCTTCGTTCGTTGAACCGCAAAAGAACAAAGGTATTTGGCCTGCCTGTTTTGCATATGCATGTGTTGCTTGCTTATCTCATGTAGCTTCGTTCCAACTGGTCTGCAACTTTGCATATCTCACTTTCATGGTCCAGTGATGTCCACGTGCATGGCTTTAATTGGGTGGTTTTTTTTTGGTGGCCGGTGGGGTAAGTACTTTGCGTGGTTTCACTAGTATTTATGAGAGGATCTCTAATGCTGTGAGCTATATTACTTGTGTTATTGATATTTTAGCATATGCTATAGTGTCAAATATTATAATTTGGCACAATGTACTCCAATGATGCAAATGATACAATAAGTAATTTTTTTTGGCACAACCACCGTCTCCTTCTTCTTTTTATTTTATTTTTTACCACCTTTGTGCTATTTTAGCTCAAGGATGTGCCAAATATAGCACAAGGGTGAGCCATTGCTATTTTTTTAGCACACCATTAAGCATCTCTAGTGATCGATATGAGCTAAATTACCTGTGCTATTGCTATTTTAGCACATGCTACAGTGCCAAATGCTATTCCAATTTAGCACAAGGTGCTCTAATGGTGCAAATGACATAGTATGCTACTATTTGCCACAAACTCAATTCCCTCTATTTTTTATAAACTACCAACAATCATCTTCCAACCAAAAAAAATAAAAAAATAAAAGGGTAAACAAAAGGGAGTCTTGTGGAAAGTAATTGACAAGTATTTTGGGAAAATTGAGATGCTTGAAAGCAAGCATTGATCAAGACGAACCCAAAACTGTAATTTCACAGATTGAAGGTCTTGTAAGATAGTAAATGGGGCATGTCGTGAATCAAATGCGAGGTTACTTAAGTGGGACAAATGGGCTAAGAAAAAGGTATGTTTTACACACACACACACACACACATATATATATAACATTTCAGTATTATTTTTGAAAATGTTGTATTTATTTATGGGCTGTTTGGTTATTGAGAAAATTTTTGAAGAGAAATGGAGGAAGAGAAATATTGTATTTTTTACTATTGCCGGTGTGTTTGGTTGTTGAGAAATGGATAGAAATGTTTAAGAAAAGCCATTATTGTATTGACTTGTCATTTATTAAATTTTATCAAATCAAACGCACAGAAAATGAGGAAATGCTTTCATGTATGTATTGATATGATACAAAAAATTATATTTCAATGATAACAGTGTGTCGATATGATACAAAAAAAGTTCTATTTCAATGAAAACAGTGTTTCAACAACCTTGCAGGATTGTTTGTTTTACAAAGGATGTCATGAATAACTGAAAGCACTGTTTTCATTGAAATAGAATTTTTTTTTTTTTTTTTTTTTTTTGCATCAGATACATGAATTTTTTATTTTTTTTATTTCATTTTTTATTATGGTAACTAGAGAAGAATTCCATTAGTATAAAATCATAACATACAACGAATAAGGGAAGCCCAAGATACATTAACATACCTACCACAAGCAAATCTAGCCTTGTATGCATGTGATAATAGCTTAAAATTGCATTAATGTTATACACATTTAATGAATGAAGTTTCTTGACTATAGACCTAAACCATGGGATTTTAAGAAAACTATAAAAGGTTTTCATAAAATTAGCTGCATTATGTACTAGAAAACATCATTTTGAACAATTTTTTAAAATAAAGTTTTTTTGAAATCTATTATTTTAAATACACTTTTTTTGGCCAAAATCGGCCATTTAATAAAACAAGAACAGTAAATGCACAAAAAGTCTACTTAAACAATAAATTTTGTAAAATTTTTCTTGAATAAAGTTGTTCAAGATTATGTTTTCTAGTAGATAGTTTGGTCAGTTTTCATGAAAACATTTTATATTTTTCATAAAATCTTGAGAAATTTAAAATAAGTGGGGGATTAAGAATAAGTCTGGGATACCAATAGACACCCCCCCCCCCCTTTTTTTTTTTTTTGCAAATAAAAAGTGACTTGGGTTTAGAGGCCTTGGTTAGATGGCTGAGACTATGGGTTGAAGAAAAATCTTCCCTGGACTAAAAGGTAAAGCTCACTCCTAATAGATATTAAAAAAAATTCGTGTGACTTGCTCCGGGCTACAGCCAGGCTTACCCCTGAGGTAACTCTGCCCTTGTATGACGTGAAGAAATTGGTGGTCTGTATGGTCCTAGGCGCTTGAAATATCAAGGGTGTTCCATAAAAAAAGATGGCTAGTATCAAGGGCGTTCCGTCATTTTGCTTGACTCTCATCGGCCCATGACACCACATGGCCCATGTCACAGTTGCATGGAAGTTCTTCTCGTGTTACATTGGCTGAATTTTTTTTGTAATTGATGGTCACCATCTTTCCTAGGTCGAATAATTGGTTTAGGCAAAAAGAACTTCTAGGAAAATGTGAGAATGATTGGAAATAAATGTGATCGACAACTTGAATTAAGGTGACTCATGCATTCATTTCATTTACTCAATGGAAATATCAGAGAAAAATCACAATATGTCAAATCAAACACACAGAAAATGAGGAAATGGTTTCATGTATATAATACAAAAAATTATATTTCAATGATAACAGTGTTTTGATATGATACAAAAAAATTCTATTTCAATGAAAACGGTGTTTCAACAACCTTGCAAGATTGTTTGTTTTTCAAAGTATGTCATGAATAACTGAAAGCACTATTTTCATTGAAATAGAATTTTTTTTTTTTTTGGGCATCACATACATGAATTTTTTATTTTTTATTTCATTTATTATTCTAGTAACTAGAGAAGAATTCCTTTAGAATGAAATCATAACATACAATGAATAAGGGAAGCCCAAGATACATTAAGGGACTGTTTGGCACAGCATTATCTTTTAACAAAGTACTTTTTAAAAAAGATCTATGTAAAAAAGAGATTATTGTAAAGATGTTTGATAGTGTTTGGTTGCTGAATACTTAAAAGAGCTTCTAACGCAAGAAGTGTTTTTTAACTGTTTGGTAACCATATCTATTGAAACACTTCTAATTCTAAATTTTACTTTAATGCCCTTTCTTGTATTTTGGTCATGAGTTATTTTTGTCTTTTCAACTAATCTTCAAATAACAATATTCCATTATTTTCAAGTAAAATGAGATTTGGGTTGATGACCAACCTACACCGTATCTACACAAGCAACTGTAAAATTTTTATTGCATTCCATATTGCCTACCATTCGTATACAAATATATAGAAGCAAATAAAATAAATAAAAAAGAAGGTCATTTTCAACTAGTATACCCAAATTCTATTGGGTCTAACAATTCTCAAATTTGTTATTTCATAAAAATGTCTTATACATAATACGTATGAGTTTTTAATGAAGTACAACTATTTATTTTCCTCTTGTTGTTGTCAAATTTCTAGTGCCTTGAAGATGGGACCCACCATTAGAATGAGCCATCAAAGTTGATAGAACCAACCGTGGGTCTAGTAGGGAGCCAGGGAGGTTGAAACACTTCAATCTTTAATCCAAAGGGACAATTACTTATACACTCTGTTTTGGTACATATAAAAATATAGCTGTAGACACCCCATTTTCACCCCCATGAGATCATGATAGCATTTGGTTAGGTTTAGAAGCATGTAGGAGTCCCTAAGCCTTAAAGGACAATTTTGCCCTTTTAAGCCTTAGGAGAGTAGGTCATCATTGCATGCATATTTTTGTCTCTTTGTTGAGTCCCATCACTTGCATTTAGTTTCTAGGGTCATTTTAGATATGTGTGTCAAATTTGGTCCAATTCCAGATAGGTTTGGATAGCTAATTAGAACTTTTGCGACTTGAAGGGCAATTTCGTCTTTTACTTCGTATATTTTCCAATTGACTTCCAAATTTGCTCTGGAGTGTTCCATTGGCCTTAGAACGATGAAATGAGTCTAATTGAAGTGCCAATTTAATTTATTGATAGGTTTGGGATTGGTTCACCACATTACCCTATGCTTAATTGACCGTTTTTCGGGTAATCGCCTCATGAAAACCCAGCCACTTGACCGTGGTTAGGGAT
This sequence comes from Liquidambar formosana, assembly GCA_039720395.1. Classification (NCBI taxonomy): domain Eukaryota; kingdom Viridiplantae; phylum Streptophyta; class Magnoliopsida; order Saxifragales; family Altingiaceae; genus Liquidambar; species Liquidambar formosana. The sequence continues at coordinate 18,006,331 of CM077826.1, forward strand.
TCTTGGTTCAAGAATATTCTAGGCTTATTCTACACTGAATCCTTGAAATTTGGGCTTTTGAATCACTCAAATCGGAGTTAAAATGAAGAATTTGTGTTCGTTTGAAGTTCGGAGTCCAAACCGAGCTAGAATTCCAAAATTTTTGGATTCTCCTCGGGTGACCGGTTGGGCCCAACCGGTTGGACCGGTTCACCAACCTGTTGGACCGGTTCACCCCAACCGGTCACCCGAGAGTCCCATCCTGATTTTTCTCTTTTTGAGTTTTTGACGAAATGGGACTCTACCACTCCGATTTTCTGCCTTCTAAAGGACTTCTAAGCCTATTGGGAGGTAGTTTTGAGTTGTTTAACATTCATGCGACTTAATTACAGCCCTAGATTGTTTTTATGGTTAGTTAATCTCAACCATTGGTTCATATGGTTGGTTGGTTATAAATAGAGGCTCATTCATCAGCATAAGGGACTTTTGGCTTATTTGACACTTCATATTCATAAGAGAGAGAGGGACCACGAGTTTGCACACACTCATATCACTTGGAGGAGGCTTTCTACTGCAATTTTGAAGAGGAACTAGAAGGGAACCAAGCCAAAGAGAAGGAAGAACGCAGCGAAGATCCTTGCTTCATTGTAAGTCTCCCTTGCATCTTTTTATAATTCCTTCTTCTTCTACTCCATTCTATGCATAATTATGGCTTAGAATTGATTTAGGAATCATATATACTCTATATTTTAGAGTGTATATGATTCAAAGATGATGAGAATGCATGTTAGTGGATTAGGATTGCGAATTGCTTGCTGTTAGGATAGTTTCTCCCTTAAGGATAGAGGTACGTTTTGCATGAAAAATCAATTGATGTGTTTAGGCCGTTTTCTCTTCATGGTTCAATTATATGCATGATTTTAAGCATCTTTTGTATAGGATACTTGCTGTGTAAGCCCCGTCTTCATAGGTGTATGGATGATTATCCTTTTCGAGGATAATTATCGTCCTTAGAGGGTGAGGCTGTGCATGGATGCTTTCTAGAGTGTGTTTAAGTGTGCTGTGAGTTTCTTTGCATTCTTAGGTATATATTTTACGTAGGATATGTGAAGAAACCATTCATATGGAGTGATTTCTACGTAAAATTATCTCCGGATAGTTTTACTTAAGAAAGCTCGCCGTAAGGATGATTATTTCACATTCTTACATAAAGTACTTACCTAAGGCATCATGTTAGATTTTATTTTCATGTTTAGGATTGTCATATGATATTTTCATCATGGTAATGCCTATTTAGCATGTTTTTGATAGTTTTTGTGCATGTTAGGGTGTTTAGAGCATATAGGAGCATATAGGATTGAGTTTTTCTTTTGATTTTTGTTATTTGCATGAGTCTAGGGTCATTATATGCATGTTTAGTATTCTATCCAGATTTGATTTAGGTGTTCTAATGATGATTTGAGCATGAATATGAATGGTTTGAGCTTAATAATTGCCTTATAGAATACATGGGGTGATTAATTGGTGTTTTCTCAATATTTCGCGATAATTTGCATATGGTAAGTGGTTCATGGTAAGTTGTGTATGAATTGTTCTCTTCTCCCTCTCTTGGGTTATTCTCTTTACTTTGGACTATAATTCTTGAGTTTCCATGTTTTCTAAAATTCTGTTTTAATTAGAGTTCTATCTCTTTTAGAATTCTGTTTCTCTTAAAATTCTGTTTTAATTAGAGTTCTATCTCTTTTAGAATTCTACTTCTCTCAAAATCCTTTTTGAATTAGAGTTCTATCTCTTTTAGAATTCTACTTTTCTCAAAATTCTGTTTTAATTAGAGTTCTATCTCTTTTAGAATTCTACTTTTCTTAAACTTCTTTTTGGATAAGAGTTCTATCTCTTTTCAACTTCTATCTTTTCTCAAATTCTTTTTTTTAGAAATCCTTCTTCTTTTAAAACTCTTCTTTTCTTTTAATGGAAACTTAGGGTTTATAGTTCATTGTAAAGGGAGTAACCCTTTCTCAATCGAACTACGTGGACTTTGATCTTTACATCTTTGTATGTAAGGTACGTAGGCGCTCATTTGATGTTCAAGTCCGCCCTAGGATACTAAGTATCCTAGGTTTTCTTTTTCTTTCTTTCTTCTCTCTTTCTACCCATTTGTCCATCACATATATGCTAGTGGATAGGATGGACCCATGCTTGATCATTTATCCATCACATATTTGTTAGTGGATAGGATGGATTTGTTTGCTTGCTCATTTATCCATCACATATTTGCTAGTGGATAGGATGGATTTGTTTGTTCATTCTCTCTATCTCTCTACTGCTTTCCATATCTCTCATACTTGTTCATGGATGTTTACATGCTTTATGGATGCTTATTATTTATGGATGTTCATGGATGAATGTGGATTATTTTATGGATGATTCTTTGCATATGCATGGTGACTAATAAGGAAGTGATTGAAATAGCCCATATAAATTCAGAGACCCATTTTGGGGCGATGTGGGTGCCTATAGGATGTTTCCTAGAACCTTCCCACATCGTAACTTAGTCTCTGAATCCTCTCTTGTTTTGATAGACCGGCTTTTCCTTGATCGGAGTCATGTGGTTTGTTTTTCAAAGGTTTTCTTTAAAAACTGCTTTTATGGTTTTCCTCTTTTCCTAAAAATGAGGTGGCGACTCCTTGTTTGATATGTTTTTGTGAACCTTTTTAAAAAACCAGATTTTTATTAATTTAAATTTCTACAAGTCTTTTTAAAAGAAGGGTCCTTCCTTCCTCTCCCTTGGATCGAAACCCGTGGTTCACAGTCTGGCGACTCTGCTGGGGACTTGTGGACTAGACTCAAGGAATTTGTATGGGCTAATTTAATTGCTTAAATTAAAATCAATCACTTGCATACGCTTGAATGTGTGTTTACTTTATTGCATTGTGTGCGCAATTGCATTTGAATGATAGGTCGATGTATCCTTGCCTTTTCTGATTGGCCTAGCCTTGACCCCGGTTCCCCTCGTTCTCGGGTGTCATGTTTGCAAAGCTATCAACTCCTCTTGCCACGTATCCTTGGGTTTTACCCTTGGGTATATTAAATGGATCAACACGTACCACTTGACTCACGCGGCATCCCTCATGCCACACGTGATAGGTATATGGTTGATTCAAGCAAGTAAGGGACCCTATCCTACCCTTTTTAGTGCATATAGTGGACTGTCTAGGACACAAGGACCCGCCTAGTTTAAAGTCACCATGCTTGTGGAATGAATGCAGGTACAGAGTGGATGTGTGTTTGAATGTATGTGTGTATGGAATGAATGTATGTGTGGCATGAATGTGTGTTGTGGGAATGAATGTGAATGGAATGAATGGCAATGCAATTCGTGTCATGGTTCTTTGAGAAGATGATACAAAGCCCTCGATACAGTGATCCGGTTTCTTGCTCTTGAATGCGGTTGGAGACATGAATGAATGCTATGTGGGTGGTTAATTTTAAGGGGTAACATGACTTTAAAATCAATTGACCTACATCCCTTTAGTATGACCTTCTTACCTAAAGCCCATTGGGCTCATATGGATGAGAGGCCCAACTAAAGGAATGTTATTGGACCATTACCCGCCCGTTTAAATCAATTGTGGAGACTAAAGGCGCTTTGTGTCACTTTGTAACTAAGTATGGGTCATTTGGATGTAATAGAGTGTTGGCTTGGACTCGTGACTCTTCAGGCCGTTTGATCAGAGGAAGTACTGAACAAGACCTCGCCATGGATGATACTTTTGCATTGAATAATCCGACTACACCTGAGGGGACATCTGTTTCTGGGACTCCTGCAGATCCACGGAGGATTGAGAGGCTATTGAATGACATACTTGGGAAATTGGAAGAGGTGTCAGTGAAGTCTGAAACCGCGATAAGAATGGCACAAGAGATCAACAACCGAACCCCTGTCCTCATCCACAATGTCCCTACAGATCATGCCATACCCGACACTCAAGTCCCCATTGTCCATAATCAATCCAATCCATCTGTCCAAGCTGGAGGCCAAGCCCAAAATCCACCACTCCCACATACTCAATCATCGCCTCAAAATCCACCACTTCCACATACTCAACCTCCACTACAAAACATCCCCATTTACACCCAATCATCCACTTTCACCTCCACCACTGAAAATCCTCCTATGAGTGATGACCAAAAGATGATGGCTGTAAGGATGTTGGCTTTGGAGAAGACTTTAAAGGGTATTCGCCGTGCTGATGATTTTGTGGATATCCACACTCTTTCTCTCTTCCCTTAAGCGAGGTTGCCTACTTCATTTAAGATGCCGGAGTTACAGAAGTTTGATGGAATGGGTTGCCCTAAGACTCACTTGAAAATGTATGTCCGAGCAATGCAACCTCGTGGTGCCTCCGAGGAATTAATGGCCCAATTATTCCATGAATCACTTAGCACCTCTTCGCTGCATTGGTTTCTGAGTTTGGATGAGTCGAAGACTAGAACATGGGAAGACGTGTGCAGGGAATTCACCGATCACTACAAGTACAACACGGAAGTTGATGTGACAAGGAGAGACTTGGAGACTACTAAACAGGCGGCAAATGAATCTTTCTCTTCCTACATCACTAGGTGGAGGAAGAAAGCTTCTATGATGTTCGATAGGCCTAATGAAGAAGAGCAGATACGAATGGTGGTCAAGAACCTATTGCCTATATATCACAAGCATTTGTTTGCTCATCACTTCCCCACTTTCAAAGCTCTGATTAGCTCTGGGACACAAGTGGAAGACGCCATAACGGATGGCACTCTTAAAGTTGAAGATCCTTCAAGGTTTCGACGGATAGGGAACAATGGAAAGGCACCCGCTGAAGTGAATGCAATCGCTCCACAACAGCCATGGAACATTGGCAACAATTTTACTCCTCGTCAGTTCTCTGACTTGTATGCACCACTGGACAAAGTTTATGAAAGATTAAAAGCAAGGGGCATCCTCAAACCTCTAGACCCAATACCTCCACCGAATCCATTGCCTAGGTGGTACAACGAAAATGAGTACTGCCATTTCCACCAATCCAAAGGCCATAGAACAGACCGTTGTGTCCGTCTCAGACATGAAATACAAGACCTCATTGACAAAAAGATCATAGGCCCACCTACTCCTCCTAACCGTCCCAATGTCACTCAAAATCCTTTGCCATCCCACAATCCATCCCCTACTTCTAATGTCAATGCAATAGAAGATTCACCTCGCTCACCTCGACCCATTCGCCATTACACCACTTTGCCTATGAGTCTCACCAATGTATTTCACCATTGCAAGAAAAGAGGCCTTATCACTCCCCTTCCACCTCAGCTTTCGCTTGTCCTTGACCCATCATTTTGCCTATACCATAGAAAATCTGGCCATGATACCGAGGACTGCACCTTGCTAAAGAAAGTGGTCCAAAACTTGATTGATGAGAGAGTTCTGATAGTTCCGCAGCCAAGTCCATGCGAAGTGCCTACATTGTTGCCCACCCTACATGAAGAAAACATGCAAGAGATCAATATGCTAGAATGGGCAAATCCCGAGAAGAAGCCTATGGGGAAAGAAAAGGTTGTTGAGAAGGAAGTGTCGAAGAAGCCGAGTAAGCCTCGAAAGTCATTTCAGCGACAATTGAAGGAAAGGTATGAGGCCGGAGATCCTGAAGTAGGTTTATTGGGGGAACCATCTGGGAAGTTTGATGTCTATGTTCTCTATACTGCACCACTTCCAATAACCATTCCTGTTCGTACAACCGGATGGGGAAATCCATGGGAAGATGAGCAACCAACAGAGAAATCCCCAGTCTATGCAACCGGATGGGGAAAATCCTTGAAAGAAGAACAGTCGATAGAAAAATCTCTAATGCAAGAGGTAGATATGCTTGAATGGGGAGACATCATGGGAGAATCTGGTAGCGATGAAGTAAATGATCTGTGGGCAGACTCTGAAGAAGTTGATCACTTGACTAGGGGCGGTCGTCACTTCAAACCGTCCTACCTTGAAAATGAAAATCCGGTGGAAGCACTAGAGAAGGGGCAAAGACCTGAAATCTACGATGAAGAGGATGAAGTCCTAAAGCAACTGAAAAAGACTCAAGCCAACATTACCATATGGGGATTGCTTATGGCTTCTCTCAAGCACCGTCAGACTATGCTTAAGCTCTTGAACCATGTCCAAGTGCCTATTGATACTTCGCCAGAGGGGTTGGTGAGTCTTATAACCCCTGTCGAGAAAGCAGCTACCATAATCTTCACGGAAGCTGATTTGCCAAAAGGGAAGAAAGATCATGTGCAAGCCTTGAACATAACTGTTGATACCCTAGGGAAATGGGTTCCCACCGTCCTTATTGATAATGGTTCTGCTTTGAATGTGTGTCCACTTCGTACTGCTACATCTCTTGGGTTGGGACCTACAGATTTTGTGCCATCTGGGCAATCAGTAAGAGCATATGACAACACAAGAAAGGAGGTGATTGGTATGGTGACCTTACCGTTAATTATAGGACCGGCAGAGTTCGAGGTTGAACTCCAAGTTCTCGATGTTCCTGCCTGTTTCAATCTCTTACTAGGCCGACCATGGATCCATCCAAATGGGGCCATCCCGTCATCCTTGCACCAAAAAGTTAAGTTCCCCTACAAAGGATCTATTGTGACCCTACAAGGAGACTATGAACTCGCTGCCAGTCAAATGTCAAGAATCCCCATTTGTGAGATCAAGCACGATCCTTCAGATATGCCGCTGTCAGGGTTTGAATACGTGCAAGTTATCAACTCAGCACCCGCAGGTAGAGAACTTATCCCGTTAGACTTTTCGCCACATGGGAACTTGCGTGTTGCTGAAATCATGAAGATCATGGGTTTCTTTCCTGGCATGGGAATGGGACCAAGGCACCGAGGAATTTCAGAGCCAATTAAGCACCAGTCGGCCTTGCATACCTTTGGCTTGGGATATAAGCCAACACAAGCAGATTACAAGGACCAAGCGCGATTGAGAAAAGAGAAAGAAATTGCTAAAGCTCGCAGGCACACTGTTATTCATCCGCTTAAGCCTTACAAGCCAACCTTGAATGGGTGCTTTATGAAAGAGGGGGAAGATTTCCCATATTGTGGTTTTCCAGAGCCTACTTATGTGGAGTCCATCAGAGCAAGAGTCCCTGGGTTTGAAATTTTCTTTGAGACCGAGTGGTATCCGATCACAGCAACCATGGTTGAGGGTTCTGCAATAGATAGCGACAGAGAAGAAGAGGATTGGGCAGACAGCATGGATTTCGAGGTTATGGGCCGATTGTTTTCAGAATGTGTGCTAGCCATTGAAGATTGTGAAGAGGATCCAGTTCCAGCATTCCAGACAGTCAGCGAGCCACTTCAGAATTGGTACACCGAAGGATCCCCTGTTCTTGGTCCAAAGAAAGAAGAGTCTAAAGCCAGTAGAGGATATGTAGGATTTCTTTTGAGTCTTGAGTCAGCAAACAATTTGTTTTTGTTTTAAGTATTTCTTTTCTAAGTGGTTTAGAGTTGTCGTAAGTGTTGCTATTTCAGAGTCTTCAAGTAGTAATTAGTACTTTCTTTCTTTGTTTTCTCGCAGAGATTATATTCATTGTCTTCGCGCCTTTTTGTCTCTTAATGTGTGTGGCATGGAAATAGACCCTAGAGACGCTGATATCCCTCCCGAGCTCGTTGAGCAAAGGAATAAAGGGATAGCACAACCAATTACAGAAGAATTAGAATCAATCAATCTAGGGACGAATGAATTGCCAAAAATAATTAAAATTGGTACAACACTTTCCCCTTCTGAAAAAGAACAATTGGTTGAGTTGTTGAGAGAGAATCTTGAAGCGTTCGCCTAGTTTTATGAAGATATGCTCGGAGTAGACACAGACATAGTGCAGCATCACATTCCGACCAATCCTGACATGAAACCTGTTAAGCAGAAGTTGAGAAGAATGAAGCCTGAGTGGGCGTTGAAGATAAAAGAAGAGGTGATCAAGCAGATAGAAGCTAAGTTCCTTAAGGTTGTGGAGTACCCTGAATGGCTTGCAAATATAGTACCAGTTCCAAAGAAAGATGGCAGAGTGCGTATGTGTGTAGACTTTCGTGATTTGAATAAGGCATGCCCTAAGGATGACTTTCCACTACCACACATTGACGTGTTAGTCGATAGTACCGCAGGGCACGCTCTTCTTTCTTTTATGGATGGTTTCTCGGGCTACAATCAGATTAAAATGGCATCAGAAGATATGGAGAAAACGTCCTTCATCACTCAGTGGGGGACCTATTGTTACAAAGTAATGCCGTTCGGGTTAAAGAATGCAGGGGCGAATTATCAGAGAGCTGCTACCACCTTGTTGCATGACATGATACACAAAGAGGTCGAGGTTTACGTCGACGACATGATTGTCAAGTCAAAAGATAGGGAAGGACATGTGGCTGTGCTTAGAAAGTTCTTCGATCGAATCATAAAGTACAAACTTCGCCTCAACCCTCAGAAATGTGCTTTTGGAGTCACTGCGGGAAAGCTGCTGGGTTTCATGATAACACAGAGGGGAATTGAAGTGGATCCAAGCAAGATCAAGGCCATTCTGGAGATGCCGCCGCCCAAGAATGAGAAGGAAATCCGAGGTTTCCTAGGAAGATTGCAGTACATAAGCCGGTTCATAACTCAACTCACTACCATTTGTGAGCCTGTTTTCAAGCTACTAAAGAAAGGAGAACCGAAGGAATGGAACGAAGAATGCCAGAATGCTTTTGAAGCCATTAAACGCTACTTAAGCAATCCACCGATACTGGTTCCACCTAGAGAAGGAGAGCCGTTGTTGCTGTACTTAACCATCACAGAAACTGCTATGGGGGCAATGCTTGCACAATACTTGGAAGAGTCGAGGAAAGAGAATGCCATCTACTATCTGAGTAAGAAAATGACAGACTATGAGGTGAACTACAACGCTGTGGAAAAGACTTGCGTGGCATTGGTGTGGGCCTCTCAAAAACTCCGCCATTACATGCTATCTTTCCAGGTGTTCCTCGTTAGTCGCATGGATCCACTCAAATATTTACTTGAAAAGCCAATGTTGACCTATCGTACTGCGCGGTGGTTAATGTTGTTATCTGAATTCGACATCAAATATGTGGTACAAAGCTCGATAAAAGGGAGAGTCATTTCAGAACACTTAGCAGAAAATCTAGTTTCAAAAGGAGATGGCATTGAACAAGGGTTCCCTGACGAGGACATATTGGAGATAGAAAAGAAGCCATGGAAAGTCTACTTCGACGGTGGTGCAAATAAAAGGGGCTTTGGCATAGGAGTCTTGTTGATTTCTCCTGATGATGCCCACACCCCTTTGGCAATGAAATTAGGATTCGAAGCCATAAACAACATCACCAAATATGAAGCTTGCATTCTAGGGTTGGAAGCAGCCTTAGAGTTGGGAGTTGAGGAATTAGAAGTGTACGGAGACTCAGCCTTGATTATCTGCCAAATCAAGGGAGAATGGAAGACTCGAGATGAGAAGTTGTTACCCTATCATGCTTATCTAGAAGCACTTACCAAAGAATTTGACAAAATAGAGTTCCACTACTTGTCAAGGGTAAAGAATCGCTTCGTTGACGCTCTCGCTACACTCGCGTCCATGGTGGAAATCCCAGGAGGCGGAAATGTTCGTCCACTCGTGATTGAAAGAAGAAAAGAACCAGTATACTGTTGCAGTGTTCAGAATAGTCAAGTGACAGAAAGGCGTCCGTGGTTCTATAACATCCAGAGATTCGTAGAGAAAAGGGAATATCCTGAAGGAGCTTCGAAGGTTGACAGGCATACGCTGAGAAGATTGGCCACCCACTACATCATGTGCGGAGGAAAGCTATACAGACGATCCTATGACAGCATCCACTTACTCTGTGTGACGGAAGAAGAAGCTCAAAGAATAATTGAAAAGATACATGAAGGAGTAGGGGCACCTGACATGAATGGTTATATGCTAGCTAAGAAGATTGCTCGTCTCGGTTACTACTGGACCACCATGGAAAGAGATTGTCATCTGCATGTCAAGAAGTGCCATAACTGTCAAATCTTTGCCAATGTTTAGCACCTTCCATCAATGCCTTTGAATACTATGTCATCCCCTTGGCCCTTTTCAACCTGGGGAATAGATATCATTGGAAAAATCCATCCTAAGTCAAAGGAAGGTCATGAGTTTATCTTGGTGGCAATAGACTACTTCACTAAGTGGGTAGAGGCGAAGTCCTACAAAACCTTAGGGTCAAAGCAAGTGGCCCATTTCATTAAGACCCACATTATCTGTCGATATGGGGTTCCGCATGAGATCATATCAGATAATGGACAACACTTCCGAGGTGAGGTAGAAGAGATCTTACAGAAGTACAGCATTCGAGTTCACAAGTCTTCCCCTTACAGGCCACAGACAAATGGAGCAGTCGAAGCAGCTAACAAGAATGTAAAGAACATGCTACAGAAGTCGGCTAAGAAGTACAATGATTGGTCAGAAAGGTTGCCACTCGTCTTATGGGGTTATCGCACTTCAATAAGATCTTCTACAGGCGCTACACCGTACTCGTTGGTCTATGGCATGGAAGCGGTACTCCTAATCGAATTGGAAATTCCTTCTCTCAGAGTAACGGCAGAAGATCAGTTGTCAGAAGTAGAGTGGGTAAGAAACAGATATGATGAGCTAGTTCTGCTTGATGAAAGGCGTTTAAATGCTTTGTACCATGTCCAAGGTTATCAGCGCAGAATAGCTAGAGCTTTCAACAAGCGCGTTAAGGATCGTGGCCTAAAAGATGGAGACATAGTGCTGAAAGAAATCCGTGCGCCTATCTTTGATCCAAGGGGCAAGTTCAGACCTAATTGGGGTGGTCCCTACATTATAAAGGAGATATTACCGGGAGGAGCAGTTCGATTGATGGATTTGGATGGAATAGAGTTCTCTCAACCAACCAATTTAGATCAACTCAAGAGATACCATGTGTAAAGTATGTTAGGTTGAAAACCTGTAAAGGCGACCTAAGCAAAAGAAAAGCATGAACTACGAGGGCCTGATTCTCCATCATTCAAAAAAAAAAAAAAAAAAAAAAAAAGAAGAAAATGTTTACAAACATGATGGAGATACGTAGGCAGCCCATAAAGTTACCTTGGGTGCGGTCCAATTGAAAGAAAAAAAAAAGAGAAAAGAAACAAGGGGCATGACAATGTATAAAGCAATTCATAAATCAAAGTTAATTGTTTGATGGCAATTCATTCAAAACTAGAGAAATTGATAATAGTTTTATTTGTAATAATTGCAAGTCTCGAAGGACTATTATTGTGCTTAACATGCTTAAAATTCAAAAAGGTTGCTAATTCCTTGCTTTCTGAGAAGTCTTCTTTGTTCCAGTAGTCTTGTTCGCTTTGGTGTCATCCTCCCTTGACCTCTTTGTACTCCCCAGTGAAGGAATCCCAATCAACTCAGCTACTTGAGCCCTCATTATTGTTTCTTTGTGGCCAATGTCTTCAGATAACCATTTCTTGTATTCCTTGCTAAGCTCATAAGATCCACCAGTGTTTGGTACTAAGGTAGCGGAGTTCCAACTATTCCATCTATCCTCCATCCATTTGACCAGAGATTGGGAAACAGGTTGAACGGGGTGAACTTGCCTTGAATTTGTCTAAATGGTACTCGCTTGGTTGTTTGGAATTGTTTGAACTGCACCAAATTGCCGAAGGATTCGAGATGGCCAGTAAAAAGAAGTCGCTTTCAAGCCCATCAACTTGATAAGTGTACAGCCCACAGTTCGCAGGAGCACCTTTTCGTCACACTTCCAGTGAGGCACGTGCCAACAGATAGATCGCCACGAGGTGTGGTATAGCATGCCAAGCCATTCGTCAGGAGAAGCATCTGGCGGGAATTCAGGAACACGCAGATGGAAGTGCTGAGGCCCATAATTTGCAACACGAGGAGATGATAGGAGGTTTAACCTCTCTAGCAACCACATATGAAGAAGGAGGGGGCTGCCCTCAAAGTTCGCCTCAAACCGATCCTGTACCTTTTCTAGCCCATTGAGAGTTTCCGCTAGAACCATTGGAATTATGTTTCGGGACTTCGAAAGAGGAGTTACAAGCTCACAAATTTCAATTGGAACAAACAACGTACCGTTGGTGATGAGAAACCTCCCAATCAAGCAGAAAGCTAAGGCGTGCTGACGCGGTCGAGACAAAGGCAGCCCACATGACCTCCCAAGGGGCAGGAAAGATGTTGCTAGCTTGTTCAAATCTACCATGTTATCTTTTATGAAGGCCATAGCATTGTGGGTAGAGATTTCCAAAAGAGAAGCAAAAGAAGAGACATAACCTTGTCGAAGGTATGGAAGGATGAAGGGCCCTGACGATTGCACTCCGAACAGCGCGCAAAATTCCTCATGGGTGGGGCAAATTTCATTGCGATGGAAACGGAAAACATGAAGTTCGGGATCCCAAAAGTATGTGGAAGCATAGAGCATTGTCCAATTTACCTTGACTTTGGCGAGGGAATAGAGCGCGTCCAAGCCATAACTCTTGAAAACCCTTTTGTCTTCCTTACTCATGTTGCTGAAGCAATGTGTCAAAAAGCTATCAAAAGTCTCCATGAATTGATGTTGAATGAATAATAATGGTTTATGAACATGTGGGGGGTGTTTTTATAGGCCTTTAGGCTCAAATTTGAGTCCTAGAAGGCTTAGAAGTCGAAAAAGCGTCAAAAAAGTCACAAAACGCGTAAACAGCAAGAGTGCTCGGGAGACCGGTTGAGGCCAACCGGTCCAACCGGTTCACCAACCGGTCCAACCGGTCCCCCAACCCAGTTTTGCATTTTGTGCAATTTTTGCACAATTTCGCTTAACCAGGCCCCTTTTCGCTTGATTTTTTGATGAAATCTCTCTTGAAAGGCCTAGAACCTGATGTGAATGACTTGAAATACATAAAATGAATAGTGATTAGTCACTAATTGAATTATTAGTGCACTCATGGTGGTATTTGCAAGCCCACTTTGACAATTACCTTGTTAAAAGGCTTTATCTTTGGATGATGGAAGGATGATGCTTATGATATTTGTTTGGAACCATGGAATTTTATATTCTTTGATTTCTTGTGATTGAATTGCTATTGCTATTTATTTCTTGAGGAAATTATAGCATGTTGGGATTAATTAAGTGTTCATGCTTATTTTTAATCCTCGGATTAAAATGAAGCTTTGTTGATCGGATGATGAGTTGATTTGAATGCTTGGGATGCTTTGTAAGGATCATGAAATTGTTATTTCTTGATTCTTTGTCATGAATTGACATTGCTATTAATTTCTTGAGGAAATTATAGCATCATTGGAGTGCGTGCTTTGCTTAATCTTAACAAAGATTGTTAAAATAAAGCCTATGATTGCTTGATTGGAGTTGATTTTGGAAGTATGTTTAAACGACTCTTTGAGTCACATACATGGATGATTTGCATTGCTATTAATTTCTTGAGGAAATTATAGTACATTTGGAATATTTGCTCCGCTTAATTTTAACAAAGATTGTTAAAATAAAGCCTATGATTGTTTGGATAGAAGTGTTTGTGATAGTATGTTTAAATGACTCTTTGAGTCACATACATGGATTGCTTTGCATTGCTATTTATTTATTGAGGAAATTATAGCACAATGAATGGATTGCCCTCACTTGATTTTAACAAAGTTGTTAAAATTAAAGTCTCATGATTTTGTTTAGAAAGTATGGTGTGTTTAAATGACTCTTGTAGTCACACACAAATCCCCTATCTTGTGCGTGTCCTCATTAGAAAGAATGAGCGTACATTATGGAAGCATATGTGTTCCTATTAGAAAGAATAGGCATATGAGAGTATAGTGTGTTTAAATGATCCTTGTGGTCACACACACCCCCTATCTTGTGCGTGTCCTCATTAGAAAGAATGAGCGTACATTATGGAAGCATATGTGTTCCTATTAGAAAGAATAGGCATATGAGAGTATAGTGTGTTTAAATGATCCTTGTGGTCACACACACCCCCTATCTTGTGCGTGTCCTCATTAGAAAGAATGAGCGTACATTATGGAAGCATATGTGTTCCTATTAGAAAGAATAGGCATATGAGAGTATAGTGTGTTTAAATGACTCTTGTGGTCACACACACCCCCTATCTTGTACGTGTCCTCATTAGAAAGAATGAGCGTACATTATGGAAGCATATGTGTTCCTATTAGAAAGAATAGGCATATGAGAGCATAGTGTGTTTAAATGATCCTTGTGATCACACACGCCCCCTATCTTGTGCGTGTCCTCATTAGAAAGAATGAGCGTACATTATGGAAGCATATGTTTTCCTATTAGAAAGAATAGGCATATGAGAGTACCGTGTGTTTAAATGACTTTCGAGTCACACACAAACCCCCCCTATTTCGTACAAGTGTGCATTATAGCAGTCATGAACATCCTCAGTAGTCACTGTTGAAGTTCAAACCTTGGTTCATCGCCCTTTTCTTATGAAAATGGGCTGTCTTTTCTAACATTGGTGTCGCTTGCGAAGCAAACTCCACCAATGAGGGGCATCTGTAGACACCCCATTTTCACCCCCATGAGATCATGATAGCATTTGGTTAGGTTTAGAAGCATGTAGGAGTCCCTAAGCCTTAAAGGACAATTTTGCCCTTTTAAGCCTTAGGAGAGTAGGTCATCATTGCATGCATATTTTTGTCTCTTTGTTGAGTCCCATCACTTGCATTTAGTTTCTAGGGTCATTTTAGATATGTGTGTCAAATTTGGTCCAATTCCAGATAGGTTTGGATAGCTAATTAGAACTTTTGCGACTTGAAGGGCAATTTCGTCTTTTACTTCGTATATTTTCCAATTGACTTCCAAATTTGCTCTGGAGTGTTCCATTGGCCTTAGAACGATGAAATGAGTCTAATTGAAGTGCCAATTTAATTTATTGATAGGTTTGGGATTCACCACATTACCCTATGCTTAATTGACCGTTTTTCGGGTAATCGCCTCATGAAAACCCAGCCACTTGACCGTGGTTAGGGATTCTTGGTTCAAGAATATTCTAGGCTTATTCTACACTGAATCCTTGAAATTTGGGCTTTTGAATCACTCAAATCGGAGTTAAAATGAAGAATTTGTGTCCGTTTGAAGTTCGGAGTCCAAACCGAGCTAGAATTCCAAAATTTTTGGATTCTCCTCGGGTGACCGGTTGGGCCCAACCGGTTGGACCGGTTCACCAACCGGTTGGACCGGTTCACCCCAACTGGTCACCCGAGAGTCCCATCCTGATTTTTCTCTTTTTGAGTTTTTGACGAAATGGGACTCTACCACTCCGATTTTCTGCCTTCTAAAGGACTTCTAAGCCTATTGGGAGGTAGTTTTGAGTTGTTTAACATTCATGCATGGGACTTAATTACAGCCCTAGATTGTTTTTATGGTGAGTTAATCTCAACCATTGGTTCATATGGTTGGTTGGTTATAAATAGAGGCTCATTCATCAGCATAAGGGACTTTTGGCTTATTTGACACTTCATATTCATAAGAGAGAGAGGGACCACGAGTTTGCACACACTCATATCACTTGGAGGAGGCTTTCTACTGCAATTTTGGAGAGGAACTAGAAGGGAACCAAGCCAAAGAGAAGGAAGAACGCAGCGAAGATCCTTGCTTCATTGTAAGTCTCCCTTGCATCTTTTTATAATTCCTTCTTCTTCTACTCCATTCTCTGCATAATTATGGCTTAGAATTGATTTAGGAATCATATATACTCTATATTTTAGAGTGTATATGATTCAAAGATGATGAGAATGCATGTTAGTGGATTAGGATTGCGAATTGCTTGCTGTTAGGATAGTTTCTCCCTTAAGGATAGAGGTACGTTTTGCATGAAAAATCAATTGATGTGTTTAGGCCGTTTTCTCTTCATGGTTCAATTATATGCATGATTTTAAGCATCTTTTGTATAGGATACTTGTTGTGTAAGCCCCGTCTTCATAGGTGTATGGATGATTATCCTTTTCGAGGATAATTATCGTCCTTAGAGGGTGAGGCTATGCATGGATGCTTTCTAGAGTGTGTTTAAGTGTGCTGTGAGTTTCTTTGCATTCTTAGGTATATATTTTACGTAGGATATGTGAAGAAACCATTCATATGGAGTGATTTCTACGTAAAATTATCTCCGGATAGTTTTACTTAAGAAAGCTCGCCGTAAGGATGATTATTTCACATTCTTACATAAAGTACTTACCTAAGGCATCATGTTAGATTTTATTTTCATGTTTAGGATTGTCATATGATATTTTCATCATGGTAATGCCTATTTAGCATGTTTTTGATAGTTTTTGTGCATGTTAGGGTGTTTAGAGCATATAGGAGCATATAGGATTGAGTTTTTCTTTTGATTTTTGTTATTTGCATGAGTCTAGGGTCATTATATGCATGTTTAGTATTCTATCTAGATTTGATTTAGGTGTTCTAATGATGATTTGAGCATGAATATGAATGGTTTGAGCTTAATAATTGCCTTATAGAATACATGGGGTGATTAATTGGTGTTTTCTCGATATTTCGCGATAATTTGCATATGGTAAGTGGTTCATGGTAAGTTGTGTATGAATTGTTCTCTTCTCCCTCTCTTGGGTTATTCTCTTTACTTTGGACTATAATTCTTGAGTTTCCATGTTTTCTAAAATTCTGTTTTAATTAGAGTTCTATCTCTTTTAGAATTCTGTTTCTCTTAAAATTCTGTTTTAATTAGAGTTCTATCTCTTTTAGAATTCTACTTCTCTCAAAATCCTTTTTGAATTAGAGTTCTATCTCTTTTAGAATTCTACTTTTCTCAAAATTCTGTTTTAATTAGAGTTCTATCTCTTTTAGAATTCTACTTTTCTTAAACTTCTTTTTGGATAAGAGTTCTATCTCTTTTCAACTTCTATCTTTTCTCAAATTCTTTTTTTTTAGAAATCCTTCTTCTTTTAAAACTCTTCTTTTCTTTTAATGGAAACTTAGGGTTTATAGTTCATTGTAAAGGGAGTAACCCCTTCTCAATCGAACTACGTGGACTTTGATCTTTACATCTTTGTATGTAAGGTACGTAGGCGCTCATTTGATGTTCAAGTCCGCCCTAGGATACTAAGTATCCTAGGTTTTCTTTTTCTTTCTTTCTTCTCTCTTTCTACCCATTTGTCCATCACATATATGCTAGTGGATAGGATGGACCCATGCTTGATCATTTATCCATCACATATTTGTTAGTGGATAGGATGGATTTGTTTGCTTGCTCATTTATCCATCACATATTTGCTAGTGGATAGGATGGATTTGTTTGTTCATTCTCTCTATCTCTCTACTGCTTTCCATATCTCTCATACTTGTTCATGGATGTTTACATGCTTTATGGATGCTTATTATTTATGGATGTTCATGGATGAATGTGGATTATTTTATGGATGATTCTTTGCATATGCATGGTGACTAATTAGGAAGTGATTGAAATAGCCCATATAAATTCAGAGACCCATTTTGGGGCGATGTGGGTGCCTATAGGATGTTTCCTAGAACCTTCCCACATCGTAACTTAGTCTCCGAATCCTCTCTTGTTTTGATAGACCGGCTTTTTCTTGATCGGAGTCATGTGGTTTGTTTTTCAAAGGTTTTCTTTAAAAACTGCTTTTATGGTTTTCCTCTTTTCCTAAAAATGAGGTGGCGACTCCTTGTTTGATATGTTTTTGTGAACCTTTTTAAAAAACCAGATTTTTATTAATTTAAATTTCTACAAGTCTTTTTAAAAGAAGGGTCCTTCCTTCCTCTCCCTTGGATCGAAACCCGTGGTTCACAATAGCAAAATATATATATGTTTCTCACATAAGTCTTGGAACTTGAAGAACATGGATATGGGTTAAAGAATGCCTCGATGTAGAAGATGATCCTCGGGAGTGGCATTGTTTACTGCTCTATCTTGAGATTCTTTGTAAGCAATATAAAGCTACAATTAAGAACACTGCTAAATTCATGGGCATAAGTGTCATCTTAAAATATAAATATGGGTAAATTGGTCCACATGACAAGATTCAATATTAAACAGAGAAACGTCTTCCCAAGTAGAGGTTAGAACCTCTTCTGCCCAAAGCAGCATCCTCTCAACTTTTGCTAAAAGAGCTTTATGCTCCTTTTTCTCTTCAAGCTAAAGCACTTCTATTTGCACACCAAACACATGCCAATGCACTTCTCCCATTAAAAAAGTGCTTTTGTAGTAACGCACTGCACCGCACCACCAAATACCCCCTAACATGCCTACCACAAGCAAATCTAGCCTTGCATGCATGTGATAATAGCATAAAATTGCATTAATGTCATATTTTTGGAAGACATTATTGTATTTACTTTGCATTTAATTATGCATTTTACACATAATAAATGAGATTTCTTGATACATGCTCTTATACTTAAAGCGGTGTATTAATGCGTGTTTGATTTGATGTTTTGTGATTTTTCTCTAATCTTTCCATCATCACAATGGTGACCATCAATTACAAAAAAAAAAAAAAAATATAAGCCAATGTTGCACGTCCATAGACCAACTTTATAAAATGAAGTTGCATGTATGTGGTCTCAAATTTCTAAGATACTACCTATCTTTTTTGATGGGAACGTCCCATGTTTGATATTTCAACCACCTAGGGACCATACAGACCACCAATTACTTCACATCTACGTACCCCCGACCCATTGACAAGGGTAGAGTTACCTTAGGGTTAAGCCAAACTATAGCTGGAGCAAGTCACACCAATTTTTTTTAAATATGTATTAGGAGTGAGTTTTACGTTTTTGCTTAGGGAAGATTTTTCCTTAACCCATGGTCTCAACCGTCCAACCCAGACCATCTAGACCCAAGTCATTCTTTTTTTACACAAAAAAGGGGTCTTTGTTGGCATCCCAAGACTTGCTCTTAATCACATACTTATTTTAACTTTTTCAAGATTTTATAAAAAATATAAAATGTTTTCATGAAAACTGATCACACTACCATTAGAAAACATCATTTTGAACAACTTTGTTGAAGAAAAATTTTCCAAAATTTATTGTTTAAGTAGACTTTTTGGGCATTTACCATTCTTGTTTTATTAAATGACCAAAAAATCCACTTAAACTATAGATTTTGGCCAAAAAAAAGTATATTTAAAATAATAGATTTTGAAAAAACTTTATTTTAAAAAATTGTTCAAATTGATGTTTTCTAGTACATAATGCGGCTAGTTTTCTGAAAACCTTTTATAGTTTTCTTAAAGCCTTAGGAAGTTTAAAATAATTGAGTGAGTAATAGAAAAAGGTCTTGGGGGTGCCAATAGTGGACTCAAAAATAAAAAATAAATAAATAAATAAATTCCTATAATGGAATTGTGAAAACTTAGCCCAAGGTAATATTAAATCCTGACTCGGCACTGCCCATCGAGGTGTATAGTCCCGTGGTTCTACATGGTACACTCCGCTTTTATGAAGTCTCACTATTTCTTGCTAAACAAGACAGAGACATAAGAAAAGATGGACAAACATTTTGTACATGAAAGAATCTTTTTGGTTTTGGAGAACCAAGAGTCTTTTTTTGAGTTATTGGTTTTGAATTGTATTATGAGATGTTGATTAATGGGATTGGGAAAGTGAAGAGTCTTCTATGGAGATGACAAAATTGTGCCGATGGCTTTGTCTTCCCCTACGAGCTATGATTTGTCCTGGCTAGACTCTAGAGATGCAGAAGGTTTGTGGTTTTTGCCAGGTTTGGGTCACTTGCCAAAGTTGGATTAATGGGGGCCCAAACCAAGTGCAAGGGTCCCAACACAACACAGTTACAGTTGCCTATGTACAAATAAGCTTTTTAAAAAGTGACCCAAACCTAGAGAAAGTTAAAGAAAGTGTGTATAATCAATTTTGGTTTGGGCCTCATTAATCCAACTTTGTCAAGTGACCCAAACATGGCAAAAACTGTTGGAAAATATGTCTTACTTTTATAATTCTGTCAAAGCAGTAAGCATATAAATCACAAATGAATAGAACTAACTTTTGAAAATTAACAAACTTACAATATCCAAAAGATGATTGAAACAATAACGGAATGATCAAGGCTAGCGTTTGACATTGCGTCTTTAAGATATATTTCACCCCTCACTTGATGCTTTGGGTCTCTCAGACGTCTATCTCCCAAGATACAATGATTTGCCACACAGAAGAAGCGTTGCAATCTCTAGCGAACAACTGTGTTTAAACTCTCTCTCTTATATGACGACTCAAAATGATACAAAAATAAATTCTTGGTTAGTCTCTAATTGTGTGTAAAATGCAGATTTATATAGACTTAGAAGTGACTCTTCAGAACAATCACGAGATACATTGATCAGGTGTGTCTTATGGTCATGACTGTTCTTGGTTAATTGACAGATACAACTTAACAGTAATAATTTAAATTTTGCTTAAAAAATAACACACATGGGTCAGCCTTCTTGATCCCACCCCACCCGGGGTGAGCAGTGTGCACGTGTGTTTTTGGGTCCAAACCTAATGTTGGCTAAGTTTTCCTCCTCAAAAAACTTGGGTGCCCATTAGGAGAGATATTAAAATGACTTGCACTTACACCTTGGCCATTGGATCACCATATATTGCAATCTCGTTACTATAATAATAATAATAATAATAATAAAATCTGCACCTATGGCAACTGTATCCATTTTATTGATGTGGAGTGTTGCCAACAGCATATATTTATAATAAAAAATAAATTAAGTTTGTTTCTTTATTTAAATTTTGAACTTTATGTTGGTCATTCCTCACTTTATGTTCATGAATTATATGTATAATTATTATATCCAACATGCACATGTATTTGTGATGTGGCAGAGATGTAATGCCCTGTTGGAAAGTCCTACTGGAATCGGTAAAACCTTGTGTCTTCTATGTGCTACATTGGCTTGGAGGAAGAGTTTGTGTGGTTTCTCTACTGGTAGGAGTACCGTGAAAGGTCATGATGCAGAACTTCCACTGTTGCAATCTGCAGCCGCAAAACTACCCACCATAATATATGCTTCACGAACTCACAGCCGGCCAGCTCCGGCAAGTGATTCAAGAGTTAAAAAGGACCACTTACAGGTTAGAATTGATCCACAGGATGTTTTTTGCAGACGAGATTCTTACAGTGTGATGGACCGATATCATTTCCTCTCTTCTCTTCCTTGCTTGCTACGACATGCATTGATGCACGATGTTAGTGTGATGCACGGTAATGGAAATGTCTTATATAAGGATTGTGACCACAATAAGCTAATTTGGCTATCTATTTATTATTTGATTTTTGATGTCAAGTGCAATTGCCATTCCTGTAACACTTCAAGCTGGGCAGTAAGCGGGTTCATGTGTTTGAGTTTTGTCTTATTATTTCCTTTTATTATTATTGTTGTTGTTTCTTTCCCTGCAGTCATTCATTCCTTGACTTGCTTTGTTTTGGTCTTTTTGTTATTTTCTTCCATTGGTAACAAGCTTGATAGTTGGTAGATTACTTGAATTGTTTAATTATACTCGGGAAACCTGCCCACCCTCATGCATTTGACATCATTCTGTTTTTCTATATATCTATAAATAAATGGCAGACATTAAACCTATACAGATCTACTTAAACAATACATGCTTATTCAAAGCTATACTTAACGATGTGACGCATGATTACTTTTGTTCTGTTGCTTTTTAGCCTGCTTGATTTCTTAAAAAATAGTTTGAAATTCTAGGGCTATCTGAAATCTCAATGAATGCATCTATGTCCCATCTTACCTTGTAAATGTCTTGTTCACATGATCGGCTACCAATATGCCCACTTAGGATTGTTTGCCTAGGAAGTTTATTTTTGATTGATAACCATGTCCAGAAGTAATTAGGCATGATAGGGCCACAGACAAAAAAAATAGATGTTTGAAATTATTGTTCAAACATTTATCTGCATGAGTATGACACACACTTATCTTGACATTCATCTTGATGGAATTGAAAGGTAACACAATTTTATTGCCAAAATTTTGGTAATTTTTTTGTAATGAAGAATGTTTCAATGTCCAAATTTTTGTTATTGCTGTAAATATTACTATATTAGTTGTGATGCATAAGAATCAGGTGCTTGATGAACTTAAATTTTAGAGAGAGTTATACAGAACTAATGATGTTGGGTATATTTGCTTTACCTAATCAGTCTAATTTTTGAACTTTGAGTTTTGCTTATGAATATGATGCTTTAACTGATTTTCAAATCCATAGAAATTTAACTTGCTCTAAATTAGGGAACATGCAGGCCCAAAATGGTAGAAATTAAGATCTCGGGAGCAATTGTGCATTCATGAAGAAGTGAGTCCACTTCGTGGGAGAGCACAGACAAATGCTTGCCATTACCTCTGTAAAAAGCGGAAAAAGAAACATTATTGCGTCCATTATCCTCGTGTAGCAAGTAATTCTTTGTCTTGAGTGTGCACATATACTAATTATAAATAACGTAATGGTAATTTCATGGTTTTTCATTGTGTTCTCTTGGTCATTTTGAGTTCCATAGTCTATGGTTTTACAATATACTGGCCAAACTTTTACCCTCTGTTTGGTTTGCGGATTTTATGGTAGGAAAAAAAAAAATGTAAGGGATTCTGTTTTTTCGTGTTTGGTTGCATCAGAAAAATGAGTGGAAAAAAAATATAAGAGAAGATAGAGAGGAAAATCCTTATTTTCATTTTCCATTTAAAACACAGGGGAAAGTGGTGAAAATTTTGGGGAAAATCTTATCGGGCTCACTCTCGGACTCTCCACTCTCCACTCTCCAGCTTCTCACAAAATAGAAACACCACTCTCAGCTTCTCACAAATTTTATCGGGATGTAATTTAGGATATGCACCAAGTATTTCTCACATTGATTTATTTTTCAAGACGATGAAGTGTGTGAGGGTTCTGGAGAGGATGATCACCAATGAAACCATTCAATTCCATCAACCATTCGAAGAAATACTCATCTGGGTTTAATTCGCAGCTGACACGGCAAGATTCCGCTGGTGAGATTCTGCAGGATTCTAATGGGGTGCTGGTATTAGTAGAAGGTGTGGTGGAGCTATTAATGAAGGGAATGGTATAGTTTTCTTCAAAGGATAACGGTTTGCTCTCAAAGGCTGCAGTGTCTGAGTTTTGGAGGAGTTTTTCAACCATTTTGTAAGCCGGATGGAGGTGAAGAGGGAGGAGTTTTCCCTTGTAGAAGAGTTCAGCAGGGGAAGTGGTGGAATCTTTGTCATGAGAAGTCGAAGACTTATGGAACTCAAACTCTCTGTTTTGTGTTGGAGAGTTAATGGAGTAATAGAGGAAGTTGGAGGTAGAGCTCACTTCCAAATCAATGGTGGAAACATTTTCTGCTATGTTGGAGAGGATGTAATTTGTAAATTTTTTTCCTGATTATTTTATATGTATCTAGGTATTGTGGTTGTTTTCCAGTCGCGTAATGGTAGTGGTGTTAGAGGTCAGTTTAGGTGTTTGATTTTTAGTTTGTGTGTGGATATGTTGATTGAGGTCTTCTCCTGATGTCAGTCCTAGGGGAGTATTGGGAGTTTTTAGCTTTTGTGGTTGTACGTGGAAGATGTTAATTTGTTCCATCTTATACTGAATGCCTTTTGATTTAATAAGTTATCATTGCTGACCAGGGGAAAAAAAATCTCTTGAATTTCTATGGAAAAATCATAAGAAAATCACTTTCATTAAGAATTCACTTTTCTTTCTTCTCATTTTTCCTAAACAACCAACACAAATTTTTTTTATATTTTTCACATATTTTCTTTCCTTCCCATTTTTTTTCCTTACATTTTCTTTCCCTTATAAAATCCACGAACCAAACACAGCATTACATTTTCTTTCCCTTATAAAATCCATGAACCAAACACAGCATTAGGGTTTAGGGGCCAATGCAAAGTGCCATATTATTCTAAACACTCTTTGTAATATGTTTCGACATATCGATCGTCAATGTTTAACTTCTTCGGTAAGACAAAAGCTTGTCATTTGTGATGGATGTCAACATCCTCTGTAGATTTATTTATTTATTTATTTTTTTGGGTAAGGTTCTTATAGGGTTTTTCATGCCCTTTAAGCTTTGATGATCCAATAGTTCTTTATTTTTGTATTCATTTACAAACGAAACAATATGTTGGTAAAAGAAAAATCTTACAAGATTCCTACAAAGAAAAATCCTACGTAGGATCCAAATTCGTCAAGAAGCTATTTGTCAATTATTTTGACTATTTATTGCTTGTGTCTTGTTTGGTATGAATAATTGCACCCAAAAAAAAAAAAAAATAGTAATAATAACAACTAAAACAACAATAATTATAATATAAGAATAATGGACATAATTGGCCACAATATTAATATAAAAATTATTGCAACTTATTTCAATAATAATTATATTTGACGATCTATTAGCGGAGATAAAATCCTTCAGATTTGGACAGAACTAGTCTTAGTTACCCACTAAATTTTATTTATGCATCCATATTTTTGGCTATTTTCCCATTAAAAGGGAATGGGTTGAATGAGTAACGCTAATACACAATCCCTTGTCTCACGATCTTGAATTCCAAGCCCATCTCCATGTTGATACATGCACTGAGCCATCCTTCCAAAGTTCATTGCAATTCCAAAATAAGTCTTCGAGAAAGGAGAACTTGCTAGTCGTTCTTTATTGATCTTCTTCCATGTCTCACCAATCAAATACCTTATGTGATCACGAGCCTCTTCTTCAGAAGCACCAGTTTCATTCATGTAACATTGGATTGATTTGGGAACATCTCCTCTTTTCAACTCATCCTAATTAAAATTATAGGAAAAAAAGAAGAAGAAACTATTAGGTAATGTTAATGAGAAACTATTAGGGAAAGTGTGAAGTCGTGGAGATCACATACCGATGATGTTCCTAGATCATCTGCAAGTCGTAAAATCATTGATGACCAACGGATTATGTCGGGATATTTCTCTAAGCATTCCAATGCTTCTTTTGTCACTGGATTCGTCACAAAAAAATAAGCATGCACTAATATTAGAGGAGCCGATATTGAAATCCATGCGTTGTCAATGTATTCCTCTAGGGTGGGTGTATATCCATTGAAGTACCACTTGGCCTCTTGTAGGTATGATTTACATAGATCTGCCCACTGCAACATTTAGAATGTTAAAATGAATCAAGAAAACTGCAGTACATTAAGGCCACGCTTGTTTGGTCAGAATCGGAGGGAATCAGACCATTGAAATCTCATTTAATTTCATTCCATTCCCCCCATTCAGGCTAAACAAACTTGCCATAAGGAGCTACAGAGTGTTATTAATGTTAAAACTTAAAACATATAAAAATAAAATGGAATTTAGAAATCAAATAATCCTTACTGCTTTTTTTAGATATGGAAGGATGTAAGAATCTTGTCCCTTGAGAGCGTCATAAGCTATTTCATTAATAGAGTTGTATAGTGCAAGGAAACATATCTTCATATAGTCTGGAAGTTGGTCCATGGCATTGATATCCCATCTGAAAGGAAGAACAAAACATATAGATATATAAATTTTCAAGTAAAAGATTTCAAGGGGGAAAAAAATGATTTTTTTATGACAAATATTTGAATCTTCGATCCTAGCCCTCCTACCAACCTCTCAACCACATCGGTAAAGATCTCGAGTTCATCCAATGTGCCATACACATCATAAACATCATCGATTGTTGTTATCAGCGCAGCGATCTTTGTGGACATTCTCCTACAGTATCCAAACTCAGGCTCGAATATCACTCCGACAGTCCAAAAGAAAATCTCCACCAACCTGTCCCTTGCAAAGCTCAACTTTTCCCCTAGACCTGTGCTTCTCCACCACCTTGATATGACCCAAGGGAGAAAAAAAAAAATGTAAGTTTTTAAATATAATTTCACTTTATTGTGTTCAACCTTAATAAGGAGAAATTTTAAAATTTTTTTTTTTTTTAATGACCTTGACATTTGTGTGAGATCCTCTTGGTGTGTTGCTTGCACCATGTTAAAGTCCAATTTAGCAAACTCAAGCAGAATAGGATTCATATCTTGTTGTCTCTGGTACACGTCGATAAACCACCTTGCTTCCAACCTCAGCATCCTCCAGTGTAATGGGAGCTCTAAGGCATGACTTACTAGTATGGCCAGATTCTGACCTTTGCTTTCCTTGATAAGGTATTTGTTAAGATGCTTGGCTGTGAAATTTCTAGCCTTATCCAATGTACTTTCACCTTCCATTGAGAGGTATGAAGCTTCATACAGACTTAGCATTCCCTTGGTATCCTCGCAAAAACATGCCTTGAAGTTTCCCATCTCGTCCTCGAAACTATTAAATACCTCTGCATTAAAAAATGCTCAAAATATTAATATTCAACTGCCCCCCTTCCCTTCTTTCCTGTTTTATTTCTGGGTAAATTACAACAAACCCCCTAGTGTTTGGCCATTTTTTGTGTAACCCTGTAAAGAAAAACTGGTTGCAATATCCTTGAGACAACTTATAGATTTAGTAATTATTTGGGAGGACATTGTAATTTTTTTTTTCTTTTTTTTTTTTCTTCTTGGTTTACGTGAAAAATAACTCAACAGTGAGAAGATCGATACCTTGTAGTCTACTGGCCCTTTAATTTTTTTTAAAGAAAGTAAACATATGACTAAAATTCATTCAAGTACGTACCTTGAGGCACATTATACCCATGTTGTCTTAGGAGTCTAAACTCAAGTGCTACAGCATAAAGGTTTTGTGTCTTCCACTGACCATTATTGTAGTTGCTGTATATGCTGTTCAATATTTCCCTTATTTCCTTCTCGAAGTGATTAGATAATCCAAGCCTTTGCAATATATGGATTAGCTCGAGTTGATCCAACGGCTCCACCACTTTATCAAGCATCATTCTCACCTCGGCCTTCAACTCATTCGACCGTCTACTGTATGTATCTCCCTACAAAATAGTACTTTTATTAGACATCAATAGCAAAGACAACATACTGATTACTATTTTAGTGCTATTTATCACAAATCATCTTTTCAAATTTAACGTCCCATAATGAGAGGGCATCTCAGTATTGGATATGTTTTTTTATTCACTAATTCAAACTCAGATTTGGTATTTTGCGACATCATTCGGGATACTGAATTTGAAAAAAATAATTTGAAACAAGTAGCATTTTTCTCGTCACTACATACCACGTAATCACTACTCAAAGACTGCACAAACTCGTAGTCCCAAATGGGAGGTTGGTAGTTTGCGGATCGCCTTACGACAGTTTGTTTCAGAGATTTGGTGGCCGCCATGCAATGGATAGTAGGACGAATGCTTCCACCTCTGATGTATGTCCCAAGTGAGACTCTTCTTCTAAATGGCAGTCTAGTGAAAGTGCAAATGTTGGGGGTTAGAGCAAGCTGATGAATAGCCATTGAAGTATGATACATAGCTAGAAAAAAGCTAACTCCTATAATGGTTTGTGGGGTGCCTCAAGGCTAGGGGGCACTTGATGCATATATACACACATGATGAAGGTCCTCTGCATGTGTGGAGGTGGTAGTTGCAATAACATGCATGACATACTTGTGCAAATGTGGATAAACTGCCTGCCTCACATGGAACGGGTAGGCTATTGCCACCACTCAAAATACTCTAAGCCCCTCACTAATTAAATCCCCTCAAATTTTACTGAAAGCAACTCCCTATCTTCCTAAAATACCATTAATAAAAAATTCTCTAAACATTTTTCCACCTCACCCCCAAACTGTTCGGTTACTCAAAACTGAACATCTCTTATTTGTTCGGATCTATTAGTAAGAACAAAGTATATATGTTCGGACCTATTAATAAAAACAAAGTATATATGTTCGGCTTTATAGAAAAGAACAATATAAAAACGTTCGAATCTTTAAAACCGAACATTTCTTATTTGTTCCGACTTATAAACACGAATACTCAAAATCCATTCACAGTTACGTAAACGAACAATTCTAAATTATTATATAGTTAAATTGTTCGGTGTTTTAAAACGGAACAACACAAGCTTGTTCGAACTCCTACAGGTGAACAATATCCATTTGTTCGGAGTTACATAACTGAACAATATCCATTTGTTTGAAGTTGGGAAACGGAATCAAATAACTTTGTTCGGACTTAAAAGTCGGAACGCATTAAAAGAGTTCGGTGTTACAGAAATGAACATTGTAAACATGTTCGGAGTCGAGAAACCGAACAAGACAAAATTCAGCATACGAAAAACTTAAGTTAAACTCTATAAAAAGTGTATAAATATTTACCTTTTAGTTGCTAATATCATCTCTATCAATGCTTTTCTTGTCCATTATTCAATTTAATATGAGAAATACTAATTTTTTTTTTATGTAAATATGGATTTAGTGTCAAAGTTGTTAGAGTTTATGAGAGCATGAAGTCTATAGATGGTGTAATGTTTTTGGAGTTGGGGGTGGAGTGGGGTGGGGATAGGAAATTTTTTAAGTCTTTAAGTAGACATGTCCTTATTCAGGGGCGGATCCAGAAAATTTCTCAGTGGTTGCACTTTTAAAAAAGTGACACTTGTCTTCTCTCTCTATATCATTTTATCTTTATTTCTCCACTAAATGATTAAAAAAAGAAATATTATTAATAATTTTTTTAAGATAGCTCAAAAATAACTAGTGTCCTTGGAGTACTCACTTGGATAACTAGCTAGCTAATTTAAAAAATGTCATTTTGCTAGCTAAAGTAGCAAAAATTTTGCTAGTACCCTTGACGATGCTCTTAGCTAGCTAAATGTAGCTAGTTAAAATGACAATAGCGAAAATAGCTAACCCTTGGAGAAGGAAAAATGTGATTTGACTAATTAAAATAGTCATGGGGATTTGAGAGATAGTCCCCTTAGAGATGCTTTAAGATGGATTCATATTCCCACAAAGACATACGTGTTAGTTACAAATCAAGGAAGGATCGAAAGGTCAATTTCGTGAATCTCATAAATGCAACTATTAGGGTTGCTATCTAATCGACACAATGACCACCTAATTAATATGTGAGAGTAGCTAAGATGGATGCGTACTTGAATACAGACAAATACATGTTAGGCATGATTTAAAGATCGAAAGGTTATATTCCTAGCTAGGGTCACTTGATCATAATAGGGGTAGATGAGAGTAGCTAAGATGGATGCGTATTTGAATACAGGCAGGTACGATTTAAGGATTGAAAGGTCATATTCCTAACTAGGGTCACTTGATCATAATGGTGGTAGATGACAATAGCTAAGATGGATGCATACTTGAATATAGACAAATACATTTGAGTTACGATTCATGCAAGGATCGAAAGGATATATTTTTAGAGTTGCTTGAGCATAATTAATGGTGGTAGATAAGAGTAGCTATGATGGATTGATGGGTGCATATTCAAAATGTAGGCAAGACAAATACGTGTTATATTCCTAGCTAGGGTCACTTGATCATAATGGTGGTAGATGAGAGTAGCTAAGATGGATGCGTATTTGAATACAGACAGGGACGATTTAAGGATTGAAAGGTCATATTCCTAGCTAGGGTCACTTGATCATAATGGTGGTAGATAACAGTAGCTAAGATGGATGCATACTCGAATACAGACAAATACATTTGAGTTACGATTCAAGGATCGAAATGATATATTTTTAGAGTCGCTTGAGCATAATTAATGGTGGTAGATAAGAGTAGCTATGATGGATTGATGGGTGCATATTCAAAATATAGACAAGACAAATACGTGTTTGTAACAATTTAAGAATGGATCGAAGGGTCAAAGTCTTCTGTGGAAAATTAAACGAGTCGATGTCTAGATTTACTAGATCTTATATAAAAATAGCAACTCCTTGGAGTCAAGGGCAGATCCAAAAAATTTTCTTAATTTTTTTTAATATATATATATATATATTTGCTTCTAAGAGTTAGATAAGAAAGAGAGAAAGGTAGGACCACATATTGGCATAGTTGACTAGAAGTAGTGAAATGACATAAAACGATAGGTATACCATACTTTAAAATGCGTAGGCGACTTTTAGAAATAACGTGGAACCTTATATACTTTTCGTAACACTCCTATCCCCATCTACCCTATGTGGGACAAAGTCTCAACAAGATGGGAAAAGAGGGAAAGTCACAAGACCACACATTGACATGACTGGATAAAAATGATAAAATAGTACATAAGACTAACAAGCACGCCATAAAAACCAATTTACAAATTAAACCCAATTTTATATAATCTACAAAAGTGGTGTACATTAGTAAATTTAACTAAATTTAATCAAATTAACCATTTTTTCTCAATGGGATTAAAGCATTTAAGTAAATTTAAATAACATTATTTATTCATTTGATTTGATTTGATTTTATGTTTTATATTTGAGTGGTTGCATGTGCGGGCAGATGCATCTCAGTGCATCCGCCCCTGTCCTTATTGGTAAATTTACATTTAGATATAAAGAATTTAACAAATTATTTTAAATAATGGGGGGCTTAAAGTATTTTGAGTGGTGGCAATAGCCTGGCCCCACATGGAAACATCTTTACATTATCTTCATTTTAGGAGAATCACACATTGGTCGGGTTACGGGTAAAAAATTACACTTAGTAGCCATTCTTGGTTAAATTAGTAACAATTTTTATTGAATAGTAATTATTTTCTCATAACCTGACCAATCTAAAATTCTCCTATTTATTTACTCCTTTTGCCCCGTAAAGATAAACCAATCTTGTTACTTTTTATATCCCAAAATGTTTGTACATTTTGAAAATTCAAATCATAATTTTTTTAAATTTTCTTATATTACAGTATTTTTTATTATTTTAGTAATTACTTTAACACAACACGTAATACCAAGTAAGAGGGTGTTTTTGGAAAGATGGAATTTAATAAATGACAATTCAATGCAATGATGATTTTTCCTAAATTGCGTATTTTGACAAACTTGACATATTTTTATAAGGAGTGAGTCTTCCATGTAACTGTGACATGGCCACGTGGTGTCACGGGCCAATAGTAGAGGAGGAAAGTGAACCACGAGGTGTGGCGCAGATGATTGGTTGGAATACCAACAACGAGATCCTGTGTTCAAATCTTGTGACCAACCCTCGGGGCGTAATAAGCACAGTAAAGATTGGTATGACATACCTCTAATATTGACGGGTAACTAATTCTTGGATTTGGGTGTGGATATGAATCCCTGTCGCTGTGCAAGTTCGTGACTTACTGTTGTGTGTGTTGTGAGCCGGTGCACATATCCGGGGTTTGCCTCTTTGTTCTACTTTAGTTAGCGGCATTAGATATCGATTCTGAAGTCGTGGAAGAGATATTCATCCTCGTATCCAAAAAAAAAAAAAAAATGAGCAAAGTGGGATTATAAGGCCAAAAGTACTTTGAAAATCCCGTTTTCCTCCTTTTCTATTAGCTTGTGACACCACGTCATCTGTGTCACAATTACATACAAGTTTTTCTCCTTTAAGAGACAGAAAAAGTAACCTTTTGTTTTTTGCCAGATATTTATTTAACGATGACTAATTATGTATGGGTTATCTCAGACTATCCCGTTCGATCATGGCTATCCATAAATAACATGCGAATATTCACACGCACATGCATATTGTTCACAAATGATTATAATTGTGTGGGATATTCGAAAAATCTCTCACATGATCAATACTATTTATTTAACATTTCATACACACATTTTGTATGTGGAAACCTTTATCTTTATTTATTTTTTTATTTAACATTTCACGTACACGCTCTTTTGGTCTTTGTGAATGGTGATATTGGACGGTAGGGAAAGGATATGTAGGACGATGTCTAGTGGCTCACATCATCCAACATTTTTAACCCTTCTGGCGTCTGCATCTCTAGTCTCTAGCGAGGACAAATCATAGCTGGTAGAGGTAGACTAGGCATAGGTACAATTCTGTCACCTACATAAAGGACTCTCCACTCTCCCAATCCCATTTATTTTTTTATTTAACATTTCACGTACACGCTCTTTTGGTCTTTGTGAGTGGTAATATTAGACTGTAGGGAAAGGATATGTACGACGTTATCTAGTGGCTCACATCATCCAACTTTTTTAAACCTTCTAACTTCTGCACCTCTGGTCTCTATGGTCTCTAGCGAGGACAAATTATAGCCGGTAGAGATAGACTAGTCATAATTACAATGTTACGGTGGGAAAAGGATATGTACGATGTTATCTAGAGGATATGTACGAGGTTATCTATTGGCTCAATCATAACTGGTAGAAGTAGACTAGTCATAATTACAATGTTACGTTAGGAAAAGGATATGTACGATGTTATCTAGAGGATATGTTCGAGGCTATCTATTGGCTCAATCATAACTGGTAGAGGTAGACTAGTCATAATTACAATGTTACGTTGGGAAAAGGATATGTACGATGTTATCTAGAGGATATGTACGAGGTTATCTATTGGCTCAATCATAACTGGTAGAGGTAGACTAGTCATAATTACAATGTTACGTTGGGAAAAGGATATGTACGATGTTATCTAGAGGATATGTTCGAGGTTATCTATTGGCTCAATCATAACTGGTAGAGGTAGACTAGTCATAATTACAATGTTACGTTGGAAAAAGGATATGTACGATGTTATCTAGAGGATATGTACGAAGTTATCTATTGGCTCAATCATAACTGGTAGAGGTAGACTAGTCATAATTACAATGTTACGTTGGGAAAAGGATATGTACGATGTTATCTAGAGGATATGTTCGAGGTTATCTATTGGCTCAATCATAACTGGTAGAGGTAGACTAGTCATAATTACAATGTTACGTTGGGAAAAGGATATGTACGATGTTATCTAGAGGATATGTTCGAGGTTATCTAGTTGCTCACATCATCCAACATTTTTTAACCTTCTAGCTTCTACATCTCTAATCTCTACCGAGGACAAATCATAGCTGGTAGAGGTAGATTAATCATAGTTACAATGTTACCTTGGAGTAAGATACAAGCATGTTATAATGGTTTAGTAATTTATTTTTAAAAAAAATTACAAATGAAAAGATAAAACACATATGTTTTGACTTTAGTACGTATATTTTAAGTAATCAATGCGTATATGTTTCAAATTCATTGCGTACATATTATATCCTTATTTGGTGCACTTGGGGTCGAGATCACATTTGAGATTTTTTACAGATTTTAGGATACTGAAATGATCTTTGGGGTAGTAAAATTTATTTGAAATAATAATAAACAATGTTACGATGTGTTAAGGGTATAAGCATGTTATAATGAATTATTAATTTATTTGAAAAAAAAATTACAAATAAAAAGATAGAACGCATGTGTTTTGACTTTAGTGCGTACATTTTAAGTAACCAATGCGTACATGTTTTAAGTTCATTGCGTACATATTATATCATCATTTAGTACACTTAGGGTCGGGACCACGTTTGGGATTTTTTACACATTTTAGGGTGCTGAAATAATCTTTGGGTAGTAAAATTTATTTGAAAGAATAATAAACAATTTTACGATATGTTAAGGCTATAAGTATGTTATAATGACTTAGTAACTTATTTGAAAAAAAAAATTACAAATGAAAATATAGAACGTATGTGTTTTGACTTTAGTGCATACATTTTAAGTAATCAATGCGTACATGTTTCAAGCTCATTGTGTACATATTATATCCTCGTTTAGTACACTTGGGGTCGGGACCACGTTTGAGAGTTTTTTACACTGAAATGATCTTTGGGGTAATAAAATTTATTTGAAAGAATAATAAACAATTTTATGATGTGTTAAGGTATAAGCATGTTATAATGAATTAGTAGCTTATTTGAAAAAAAAAAATTACAAATGAAAAGATAGAACGTATATGTTTTGACTTTAGTGCGTACATTTTAAGTAACCAATGCGTACATGTTTCAAGTTCATTGCGTACATATTATATCCTCGTTTAATACATTTGGGATTGGGACCATGTCAAACCGTTTGACCACGTTATCAAACTGACGTGGTCAGACCAACCAATAGAAATCCTCCAAAATGCTCATGTCATAAATGTGTCAGATTAGCTCCAGTAAGCACATGCCAATTAACGGCTTCTCAGACACGTTAACGGCGTAAAATGAAGCTTTTCATCTGCACCAAAATTTTAAATTCCCGCCTAAGTTTGACACACAAATTTTGAATTTTGTTCTTACCATAAACACATTTATGCTGTGCAAACCATGGTTGGCGTTTCTCTCTCAACTATATCTCCTCACTACAGATCCAATAACCACCATCTCCTTTGATGAGACCGGCCATCGTCTTCTTTGGTGACCCCATCGCTGGGATGACCACCTTATTCTACGATAAGACGATTGTTTAGGATGACCACCGTCGGCTCCGATGACAAGCATCGTCACTAATAACCACAGTAATTTCTGCTTCTATTGGTCTTATCTCTCTACTCTATTTTTTCCCTTTCTATTTTCGTTCTTTTTTCTTTTTTTCAATTCTGGTGTGACCAATGTAATTTTGGACTAAAAATATTCTGCTCACCAGGTGCTTGAAAAATTGCTCAAAGGTTAACAACGATGGAAGATGAAAAAGATGACATCCTAAAGCCTACCTGATCGGCTTCCGGCCTTTTGGTCAAGGGCTTTCACAAATATTTCCAACAAAGTCACCGTATTCTATTGGTCAGGTGTGGTTACATTCGTACCTGGCTAATTTTCTGGAGATGACATCCTCTTGCTTCTTAATATGCTTCCTTTGATACTTCTGCTCACGGTGGTTTTTTTTTTTTAGAAAGCCTTTTTCTAGAAGTAGGAACTAGATTTATGTGAAAGCTTACATCATGGGATTTAATCACCTTAATGTCTGTATTAAAGCAATCTTAGTATCCTCTTTACGTCAGTGGTTTCAGAGCAATTTCTTTAAAACGAATCGACTGTAATGCACAACATGTCTTTTTTTCTTCTTTGCATAGAACATGTCTATAGTTAATTAATCCACAAAAGTTTACTGAATACAATGGTCCCAACCAGTTTTAGCTCATTGGGCCAAGTAAAGCCTTTAATTTGTTTCTTGTCCTTGCAAATTACTTCATTGAGTCAGGTTTGGTCAATTATTTGTTTGATTCTGATTTTGTTGACTAATGGTTATCTTATTCACAGTATTGGAGCTGAGGAGATATAAAAATTTGGAAGTATCGCAATCAGGATCCAGTGGCATTTCTGCTATGGGTTGCCACCCATATTGAATTATTATAACCATCAGATCTACCATTTTTTGAAGTGTATAGGAACCAGGAAGCATGGAAGCTCATTAGGTTTGAGGACTAGGAAGGATGTGTTTATCAAATCTAGACTTACGAACTAAATTTTGTTTTTCTTCTCATTATTGTAATTATTGATTATTATTTTTCCCTTTTTTCTTCCCTGGTTATTCAGTATAGAGTTGTAAAGAAAATTGGACAATTTCCATTTCATTGATAATGACGCATGTAATTTTGGGGAGCTTATGATCCTATTTTTATCCACAAACATTTGGCCAAGGTTTGAAGCGATGCTAATGTTACCATAATTTTTTTGGTTTACAATGTTCCCATAATTTTCAAGATCTCAATAAGGTTAAGAGTTTAGACTAGAACCTTGAAACTATTACATTGTGTGGGCATCAATGGATTACCAATTTCTTTTAAAATAATAACATTGAAGATCTCAATATAAGGTCACTGAGTTCAGATTGAAGGTAACAAGTATTAAGAGCCTCATTATCTACTCAAGAAACAATATTTCAAGCTATGAGGCTCTATCATTCCAAGTTATTGGAGCAATATTAAGATCCTTAGGCCATCTTGGCTTTGAAAATGGCTTTCTCCAAACATGGCAGAAATTGTGAGATCTCTGGGGAGGGGAAATGCCATTATAGAAACAAATATTCATTCAAATGATGTTTTGTTCAAAGATCCTCTGGGCTAACAACATATATGAAAGATAAGCATCTCAACTATAGAGATATTAAATCATAATCAATGCAAAGTTTCAAATGGGGTGCCAAAGCTAAAAAAATTGGCAAAACATTAGAAATTGTGCTATATTTGGCACCATATGATGCCAAAGTTAAAATTTGACACCCAACAAGGCTCTATCGTTCCAAGTTATTTATTATTATAATTATAATTATTATTTTATCATGGTGCTAATTTATAGCTTTCTCACCCCATTAAGCTATATGCTATATTATCTGAGAAAAAAAACACATAGCAATTGATTATGACCAACATTTGCATTTTAGACTATATGATGCCCACTTTCAAAATTTCATGCTCCGAACGGTCTTTTTAATAAATCTCTAGTCTCAGTATTTTTGGAAGTAGGATATTGAGAAAAGTATCAACAAATTTGGTGAAAAAAAAAAACATATGCAAAAGAGTTATTATTACATCTACTTACATTACACAATCCACCTAAAAAAGGCCACATTTAAGGCGCTATATCAATATGCAATTGAGTGCACAAAATACAAATTCTGAATCCACTCAAGAAAGTCACTTTTAGTTACATCCACGGACCATGATATGACAATTCATTCTCAAGCAAATCTAAAGGATTTTTACTCAAATATTAGGAAGCACAATACAAATTTTGTGGCATACACATGAAGAACTGCCTTGCGGGTAGCCAACCAAGCCAACTGGCTTGCTCTATGTTAGAGATTGATACCAAAGTTTCATGATTGAACTTTCTTTACAATTTTAACACAAAAATTAACTTTGAAAGCAGCTTCCTCCACCACTGTATATGCAAGAATTGAATTAATCTCACTATTGCTGGTCTTGCTACTATTGCAGTTGATCCGACCCAGAAAACAAATATGAATCCTACATAACAGCCTCACTTACATTAGAGTGAAGTTCATGCAAATTTACATTAACATAAAAACAACTATAACATTCTTCAAATCTGACTTAAGTAAGGCAATGTTCAGATGTAGCCAATTATGAAAGTAACCACGCCTGACCAAAAAAATACGGTGACTATTTTGGAACTACTTGTGAAAGCCCCTGCCCAAAAGGAAGCCGATCATATAAGCTTCAAGACATCATCTTTCCATTCTCCGTCGTCACTTACCTAGTAAACTCCTCTCAGGTGCAATTTTTCAAGCACCTGGTGAGAAGAATATTTTTACTAGAAAATAACATTGGTCACACGAGAATTTTTATAAAAAAAGAAATAGAAAGGAAAAAATAGATTAGAGAGATGAGACCAATACAAGTAGAAATTAGTGTAGTTATCCGTAACGATGCTTGTTATCGGAGCCGACAGTGGTCATCCCAAACAGTAGTCTCATTGTAGAACACGGTGGTCATCCCAACGATGGGGTCCTCATAGAAGACAGTGGTCTCACTGGAGAAGATAGTGGTCATGGGATAAATTGTATAGTGAGGAAATATAGTTGAGAGAAACGCCAGCAATGGTTTGCTGTTTGCACAGCACAAATGTGTTTATGGTAAGAATAAAATTCAAAATTTGTGTGTCAAACTTAGGCGGGAATTTAAATTTTTGTGCGGATGAAAAGCTTCGTTTTACGCCTTTACGGGTTTGAGAAGCCGTTAATTGGCATGTGCTTGCTGGAGGTAATCTGACACATTTATGACATGAGCATTTTGGAGGATTTCTATTGGTTGGTCTGACCACGTCAGTTTGATGATGTGGTCAAACGGTTTGATGCAAGTTTTTCTCGTAGGACGATGTCTAGTGGCTCACATCATCCAACATTTTTAACCCTTCTGGCTTCTGCATCTCTAGTCTCTAGCCAGGACGAATCATAGCTGATAGAGGTAGACTAGGCATAGGTACAATTCTGTCACCTACGTAAAAGACTCTCCGCTCTCCCAATCCCATTTATTTTTTTATTTAACATTTCACGTACACGCTCTTTTAGTCTTTGTGAGTGGTAATATTAGACTGTAGGGAAAGGATATGTACGACGTTATCTAGTGGCTCACATCATCCAACTTTTTTAAACCTTCTAGCTTCTGCACCTCTAGTCTCTAGCGAGGACAAATCATAGCTGGTAGAGGTAAATTAGTCATAATTACAATATTACGTTAGAAAAAAGAAATGTACGATATTATCTAGAAGATATGTACGACGTTATCTAAGGGCTCACATCATCCAACATTTTTAAACCTTCTACCTTCTGCATCTCTAGTCTCTACCGAGGATAAATCATAGCTGGTAGAGGTAGACTAGTTGGGGAAAGGATATGTACGACGTTATCTAGTCGCTCACATCATCCAACATTTTTAAACCTTCTAGCTTCTGCATCTCTAGTCTCTACCGAGGACAAATCATAGCTGGTAGAGGTAGACTAGTCATACTTACAATGTTACGTTGAAGTAATTTATAAGCATGTTATAATGGTTTAGTAATTTATTTTTAAAAAAAATTATAAATAAAAAGACAAAACACTTATGTGTTGATTTTAGTATGTATATTTTAAGTAATCAATGCATACATATTTTAAATTCATTGCGTACATATTATATCCTCATTTAGTACACTTGGGGTCGAGATCATGTTTAAGATTTTTTACAGATTTTAGGATACTGAAATGATCTTTGGGGTAGTAAAATTTATTTGAAAGAATAATAAACAATGTTACGATGTGTTAAGGGTATAAGCATGTTATAATGAATTATTAATTTATTTGAAAAAAAAAGATAGAACGCATGTGTTTTGACTTTAGTGCGTACATTTTAAGTAACCAATGCGTATATGTTTCAAGTTCATTGCGTACATATTATATCATCATTTAGTACACTTAGGGTCGGGACCACGTTTGGGATTTTTTACACATTTTAGGGTACTGAAATAATTTTTGGGTAGTAAAATTTATTTGAAAGAATAATAAACAATTTTACAATGTGTTAAGGCTATAAGTATGTTATAATGACTTAGTAACTTATTTGAAAAAAAAATTACAAATGAAAAAATAGAACGTATGTGTTTTGACTTTAGTGCGTACATTTTAAGTAATCAATGCGTACATGTTTCAAGTTCATTGCGTACATATTATATCCTCGTTTAGTACACTTGGAGTCGGGACCACGTTTGAGATTTTTTATACTGAAATGATTTTTGGGGTAATAAAATTTATTTGAAAGAATAATAAACAATTTTACAATGTGTTAAGGGTATAAGCATGTTATAATGAATTAGTAGCTTATTTGAAAAAAAAAAAATTACAAATGAAAAGATAGAACGTATGTGTTTTGACTTTAGTGCGTACATTTTAAATAACCAATGCGTACATGTTTCAAGTTCATTGCGTACATATTATATTCTCGTTTAGTACATTTGGGGTTGGGACCATGTTTGGGATTTTTTTACACATTTTAGGGTACTGAAATGATCTTTGGAGTAATAAAATTTATTTGAAAGCATAATAAGTAATGTTACGACGTGTTAAAGGTATAAGCATGTTATAATGAATTAGTAATTTATTTGAAAAAAAAATTACAAATGAAAAGATAGAACGCATGTGTTTTGACTTTAGTGCGTACATTTTAAGTAATCAATGTGTACATGTTTCAAGTTTATTGCGTACATATTATATCCTCATTTAGTACACTTAGGGTCGGGACCACGTTTGAAATTTTTTACACATTTCAGGGTACTGAAATGATATTTGGGGTAGTAAAATTTATTTAAAAGAATAATAAACAATTTTACGATGTGTTAAGGGTACAAGCATGTTAAAATGAATTAGTAAATTATTTGAAAAAAATAAAAAATACAAATGAAAAGATAGAACACGTATTTTGACTTTAGTGCGTACATTTTAAGTAACCAATGCATACATGTTTCAAGTTCATTGCATACATATTATATCCTCATTTAGTACACTTGGGGTCAGGATCATTTGCTCCCATTGTCACTTGATTGGGCATGAATTGTCATAGTACATTGATTCTGGAATTCAATAAACAGTTTTCCTTGGAGGATATGGCAGTTTAACCCTTTAATCAACATTTATGGTCAAGGATATATTATTTAGATGTGATAATTATTATGGCCTAGTCAATACGCCCATCTAGTAGGTCCTGCTGAGAAGATATACGTAACTTTAAAAATTGTGGAACGATGTCTATGTATTATGATTTGCTTTGTTCGAGATGGTCCATAATTAACTCATCTTAGGAACATGGTCTTTGTATAGTTTTGCAAATTTTGTTTGGGATATACAGAAGCTTCCCTTCGGTTTTTTGAAAACTAAGCCAACCACCCTGAGATTTTTTTAGAAAACTCCATCCTCCCTCCAGCTTTTGAACTTTCTCTCACACACCTCCCTTGACTTCTCATCTGAGAAATCATATTCTTCACCAATTTGCTTCCTACTTGTAGTTAGTGACTGTTGACTATTCTTGCATGGGTTCAGGGTTTACCTATAAGGGTTTTCTCATATCAATATATATATATATATTGATAGCCTCATGTAGAAGACTCTAAAGTTAAAAAAAAAAAAAAAAAAAAAAAATTCAGCATGGGTGGATGATATTGGACTCATTGCATGTGGCATGTATATGACATAAGGTGCATTATCTGTTTGGGCTTGCAAGCCATTATTTTTTTCGGGTATCCATTTTTTTTTTTTTTATTCTTGTTTCGGGTTTGGGTTTTTTACCCATTTTTTTACCATTTCTCCTATTTTTTTCCCCATTTTTTTTCCCCCGTCTTTATCCCCGAAACCCAACATCGGAGCCCTAGATTTTTCCAGCGCCTCTCCTTGCCGTGAAACTCCATTTTCGGTGCCTCTTCGTTTTGTTCTTGTTGATTTTGGTGCTCTCAGCTTCTCATCAGTTCTTCCTTGTCACGCCCCGACTCAAAGAGTCGATACGTGGATAAAAGTCAAAGTAGAAAGGTGTATACGTGGATAAGTCAGAGTATAAAAGTTGTGGAAGACTTAGTCAAGTCCACGTGTAATTTTTTGTTTTTTTGAATTAATAATTGTACCAGCTCATCAATAACACCCAAATAAATTAACATGAAATATTATGCTCACACATCATGCCTATAATAATATATGATCCAAAATAATGCCAACATCCCTGGCACATATAAGCTAGATTCAAACTATTCAAAGTTCAATAAGTAGTAATTGTAATATCAATAATAATAGTAATGCCTACGCATCAAAATAGCAGTCTCTATGCAATGCACGCGCATCTATCCTCATCCACGACTATGCTAGTATGTGACCTTCAAGTTCCAACCTCAGTTCATGCAACTAGGCATCCGCCATCGGCGAACCCTCATTTATCACCTGATCATCTGAAATAATAATAGGATGAGCTGTGAAGCCCAATAGAAAATATGTGTGGATTCTATACAATTACTATCTGTGCCGATACATGGTATATGAATTAAAATCATTTAATAACTCCAAATCAAATAACAGTCACAAATCAGTACTTTGTGTGGGTTTTGAGTTAATTTCCCAACATTTCTCATAGTATCTCCAATTCCCAAGACTATGGGATCAAACCATGTATCAATCGTCGCTGATCACAGGTTACGTTGTCATGTTAACCCCCGGCTCTGCCAAACACGAAAATAACCAATACCTACACGGCGTTCTTCCTCGAGGGCTTTAGGGTTTTTCCCCCAAGGGCACTTTACCCTGCTTGCTATTCGTGGAGTATTCTCAACGCAGGACACCACGCCCTTGTGATGCCCCCACCCGTTTGATGCATACCAAGACCCAAGGTGCGCAAATCTAGTATATTCAAAACATTTCCATCAATTATATAAACATCCAAGGTATCCAAATATTTTCATAAACACGTTTGATAAATTTCCAGAATTTCAATAACCATTTCTAAAACATTTCCAAGTAGACAACATTTATAAAGTATTTTTCTACAATCCAAGTATCATGAAAATTCCACACATTTAACAGATATTTCACAATAACATTTAAACGAGTATATAGCCATGTATCTCTAACCAACAATATAAAACAGTAGTATTAAATGATATATTGAAGGATTCCCTAAATTTTGAACAAGTAATAAAAATATTTGGTTATAAATGAGTGGGAATCCAACAACATAATTAAGGTATTTTAAATCACATTTATAAAATAACACTATATTAAGTGTAAAGAAGCCACATTTCCTACCTCAATTGCGAGCAATACCAACCCAAAATCCACGTGATAGATACTGACAATGAGAATGCAGAGTTAATGCTCCCTAGGGTCCTCCTGAGGACCGATAAAATCTGATAATTATGCATACGTAATATTTAGGTAAATTTCAAAATAAATATAATGTACTAAAAAATTACTATTAGCTTTCTGACAGTGAACAATGGTCCCAAAATGATCAAAATAATTTTTAAAACATTCTTTATAATTTTTGGGAATTTTTCATAATTTTCGAGAATTTTCTGTAATTTTTGGAATTTTCTAGTATTTTCTGGAATTTTTAACAAATATTAAATTAGCCAAAAAGTCAAACTATAGTCAAACTTAGTCAAAATGGTCAACCAAGGGTCCCACATGGTAGGTCCCACCAAGAC
This sequence comes from Liquidambar formosana, assembly GCA_039720395.1. Classification (NCBI taxonomy): domain Eukaryota; kingdom Viridiplantae; phylum Streptophyta; class Magnoliopsida; order Saxifragales; family Altingiaceae; genus Liquidambar; species Liquidambar formosana. The sequence goes on from CM077826.1 coordinate 18,048,971, forward strand.
GAGTCCAACGGTCAAATTTGGGGTTCATATGATTATCGTATGGCTTTTAAATGCATGAGAACACAGTAAGGTATACGGATGCACCCACACAGGATCATAGTCCTATGGATCATCTTCAACCTCCCGTGGGTTGCATTGTGTAACCCGGTTACATCGTGTGTTCAATGGGCCAACTTCGACGATTAATATCTCCCTCGTTTCTTAACCGTTTTCAATCATTCAAGTGTCGAATCAAAGCTCATGCGAAGTACTACGTGCGTAAATAAATTGTTCATTCAAAATCCTATAAAATTATATTCGTTTTTAAGCCTAAAGTTTTGGGTTTTCATGATCCAAAATTCTGAAATTTCTAAAACTTCAGCCTACAGTCATTTTCTCTGAAATTTGACACTACCAGGGGCGGAACTAGAATTTTTGGTTTGGGGTTGCCACTAATGCACTAGTACATATACAAACACATACATACATACAATGTATGTGTGCAAATATAAAAATGAATTATTTGCAGGTAGGTAATTAAATTCAAGGTGCCACTTTATCAAATTAAACACATTTTAAAAGGGTGTCACATTGTGTCCAAACATAAAAATGTATTATTTGGATGTAAATAATCAAATTTGGGGGTGCCACTTTATCGAACTTAAGGGTGCCACTTCATGGAATTGATCACATTTCAAAGGACTCAAAAAAATTTTGGGGTGCCATAGCCCCCCCAAGCTTACATGTAGGTCTGCCCCTGGACACTACCATGGTGTTCCTTGGCCCCAAAAACATAAGGTAGGGTCATCCTTTCCAAAAATAACTAAAGAAAATAAATTTGCATATACATATGTATATATACAGTACGTGACATATATATATATATATATATATATACAGAGGTGATCCCATCAGCACGTGCTGATGTAGGGCTATATCGGCACGTGCTGATCTGGCCGTTCATTGTATGTGCTCCTCATCCAACGGCTGATAGCTTAAGGACCATAAGGACTCGGTAACCCCATACGAAAATGGGTCGACCCAACCCGCATACCAGATTTGAGGGGAAAATAGAATGGGCAGCAATTTCGTTGCTAAAAGCAGCTCGCATCCCGCTTTCCTCTACCTCTGGCGATTTGGGAAACCCATCTTCTTCTTCTCCAAATCACTCCGTCGCTGGTATTTGGGAGCAGGAACGGTCGTTGCAAGTGTAGGGGTTGCTGTCCGTCGTCCTTCGCCTTCACGATTGAAACTAGATCTCCTCCTCATTCTCAACCCGCCTCTGTCGCGCGATCAGCGGAAGCCCTAGCTTTCTCATCCTCCACAATCCAGCCTCCAAAGCTAGCATTATCCGGCGGAGCCTCCGGCGAGGACCACACGGCAGTGGGGAGGTGAGGTACGGAGCCTTCCTTTTTTATTTTTCTTGGTTTTTTTTTTCCTCACTTGGTTTATTGCATGTTTTCTTTCCCTTTTTTTTTTTTTTTTTTTTAAGCCATATTGTTTGGTTATTGAGGAAATGGTAGTTGATGCCTCTTTGTTTTAGGGTGTTTGCTACGGTTTTTATGTTTGTTATTTTGTTTGTGAGGAAAAATTGTTGCTGCAGTTACTTTGTTTTTTTTGTTAAAGCTGCATTTTTTTTGGGGAAAAAATCATAATGTTTGGTTTTCTGAGAAAATGTAGCAAAAGAAAGGACAAAATTTTTGGGATCCTTAAAGTTTTCAGTTTGGATGATGTTTTACAAAATGCTCACTGCGTGCTGTGCTGTGCCAGGCTAAGGATGATGTTGATAATTTATTTTTTACATGCTTATACTCTTGGAAACTTTGGGAGGTTATTCTTACAAAGTGTAGAATAGGTAAGAGTGGTTTTTTATTGGGGGCAGGAGACAAGGTGGTTTTCTTTGCATTGTAAACGGATGGCGCTGTTATGGAGATTAAGCAAATTGTTCTTGTTGCCTCTATTTACCTTGTATGGAGGAACAGGAAGAATAGGTGCCTTAGGTATTGCCTTGGGAAGTGATTACTGATTATATTATAAAGGACTTTAGGCCGATTCTAGTGAGACCCTTAACAGAATGAATTACCTCCGAACTGTTACTGTGTAACATGCAAGCATAAGATTGCATGTAAGTAACTAAATTAAAAGAAAACTTACCCAATCAAAATTCCTAGAAAGAAATCCAGCTCCTGTCAACTTATGCCTGGTTAAAAGCTCCTGCAGTTGTGAAAGTAGATCAGCTGACAACAATAAGCAGTGAAACACAATGATTGCAAAATTGTTATGTGCTCAACTAGGTTTAGAAAATTTTAGTATATTTGTAAATAAAGGTTAGATTGATGCTCTCAACCGAATGCAACACCCTCTTTTCTTAGACCTTTGGATAGGCTATGAAAATAAAAAAGGAACGAGGGGAAGTCTCTGAATGTATTAGGGCAAAATTCATCTATGGACCTTGATAGTAATTGATCTACTTTATTAGTTTCTTAACCATCGATTAGAATAAATTACGAATCACTAGAAGAAAGCAACAATAAAATATATAATGACCCCTCCAAACCAAAGCTATGGTTGAAATTGTGGATAAAAATTCCTGTGAAATTTTTTTATTTATTTAAAAAGTGTAGATAAATACAGGAGAACCTTTCCATTAGTCATCCAAGAAGATCGAAACTGTTGACCAACCAATCTCCGAAGGTATAGTTCCTTCTACGACTCCATTGGGGAACAGCTTTTGGGCAAATGTGACATACTTTGTGTCATGGCAAGCACTAGCACCACTGTTCATCATTTTAATTGTAGGTATCCCAAGGGTGGGAGTCTACATTGGCATAATAGAGAGTTATCTTTTCATTCTTATCTCTTCGGTGATTTACTTGTTTTTTTATTTTTATTTTTTAAATTATTATAACAATGTAGCATGCTTAGTATCTATTATAGTTTTAATTTTTCAATGTTCTAAATTGCTCCCTGTCCCTAAATAGATTGTTGTACCTTTGAGATTAATTTTATATATTAAATAATTTGAAATTGTATTCACGTACATGCAAATCCTTGCCGCAGATTCGTAAAAGGCCAATATAATTGAATGGCCAGTAGAAAGAGAAGTAGGAGGGCTGCTAAGCAGACTAATACTAAAGATAAAGAATTCATTAATGATGACAATGGAAAGGCCCAAGCAGGGCAATCATCACATCTGTCGCACCCCATTTTTGCACCACCTTACTAGGGATCATCATTTCATGCATGTTTTTGTTTTGTTTTTGAGTCTAGTCACTTGCATTAGTTTTCTAGAGTCACAAGGACAATGGATATGAATTTTGGTTCAAATTGGAGTTGATCTTGAGAGATAATAAGAGCTTTTGTGACTTGAGGGGCATAATCGTCTTTTAAGTCCCAAACTTTTCATTTGACCTTGAAATGATCTCCAAATTGTCAATTGGAGTTCATATGGATGCATAAGAGGTATTTCTAGGTTCAATTTGGTAAGTCAATGGCTCGGGATTAAAATGGCTCGATGTAGTTCAAGTTGGTTAATTGACCCTTCCTTGGGTTAGCTCTAATTGACTCACAATTACCAACCAAATCTTTTCAAATTGACTTTCATTAGTCATCATTTTACCCTCAAAAGTGTTTCATGAAGTTCAATTTTGATATGGCCTGATGATGAGTTTAGTGTGGTTATTTACGGATTATCCTTGAAGAATTAGTGCGAATCACAGCATGAGATTTTTGGTTAAAATGAAAAGAAAATTATTTTATTAAATTAGCCATTTTTATCATGACACTAACACGTGTACGTATGTGATGAGTGTGTGTACGCACATACGATACATGTGCATGTGTGTTAGCGGTCAGTCTCCCAATTTTTATAAAAGACAATTTCCTTTTCCTATTCAGATTAGAAGTCTTTTATCATTATAAAATACCTTTTGATTATTCTCCAAAGAAACCTAGTCCAGGAAGGAAAGGGAAACTCCAGATTTCAGCTATAAATACTCTCTTAATGTCTTTAAACAAGGGAGGGGAGAAGAGGGTTTGGAGGGAGTGAAATTCGTCATAATTCAGCAGCAGATTTTTTGAAAACCAGCAGTCGTATTTTAATCATAACCTTTTCATCCGAAGTCAGAATTTGATGAAATTGGTCTTGTTAGAAAGATAATTCAATTCTCTACAACTTTGTATTTCACAAGCTTTGTCCAAATCCAACGTTTTCATACCCAAAAACGCGATTGAAGTTGCTGCTGCTGCAAAGTGACGAAAATCACTTTTCTTTTCTCTTGTTCTCTTTTTTGTTTTCTATTTCTTTTCAAAGTTGAGTGAGTTTTGATTTCTTTGCTGTGATACCACTTTGACAAAGAGGAGGATTCGTGTTGGTTTGATTCACTCTAAAGACCTGAGGAGCCACGAACAATTACAAACACAAGGGGAGCCACTTTATGCATTAATACTTGAGTGTTTGAGAGAGAATAAGGTATTCTCCTTCTCTATTCAAGCTTAAACTAGGTTTTCATATGGGTTAGGCTTATTGCATGTTAAAGGTAACTTTTTTATCATGTATTAACACTCTAGCTAGTTAATATACATGGAATATCTATTTTTTATCTACTGTTTAGCATGCTTTAGGGCTGTCCTTTAGGTTTTTAATGCATAGTTATGATTCTTGTGCTCCTGTTTGTCCTTGTGCTAGGATTAGTGTCATTGCATGTTAGAGTTAGGATTTTCATCATGTTATATTGCTTTAGTTAGTTAATATACATGATATAATTTCTGTTTAGTTTGGTTTTAGCATGATTAAAGTATGTTTTGTATGTTTTTAAGCATATTTGTGAGTTTAGGGTTTTAGAGTCATTGTTTTGTGTTTGTTTTCATATAGCATGATAAAGTAGACTTTTTTTATTGGTTTTTCTTCGTGTTTGCCGTATATGTTTTTCATATGGAGTAAACATGATAGTTTTGCATGCATGTTAGTATGTTTTAGGGTTTTTATGCATGATATGGTTCTAGGAATATGTTAGGACTTATTATTGTTCGCTGTTTTTGCTATTGGCATGCTTAGTGGATGATTTTAGGCCATAATACTATTCTGTCCAGATTTGCATGTTAGTGTTTTCGCATGGTTTTGAACACTTGTAAGGGTGCAAATAGGTGTGGTATTTGTCCTATGGCAAATAGGGCTGCTCAGGTCTGAAATAGCTAATGCTTGGAGCTAATTGCGCTCAGGTAAGTGGGTGTGAAGGTGCCCCAATTCACCTTTCTTCCTTATCCCTTCTCTTATCCCTATTTAGGGTTAATTTTTAATACAAGTCTATGGTTTAATCAAAGGTTTCCTTCATAAATAAAATTCTGGTTTTTATTAAAGTTTCCATTTTGTGGGGTTCTTTCTAAAATCAAACTCTCTATCAAATTCAACTCTTTTGATCAAATAAGGAAACCTAGGGTTTTAACCATAGGTTTGTATTAAGTCTTAACCTTAGTTCTAATCGAACTACGTGGACTTTGATCCATGTATTTCGTTGCATGGTACGTAGGCGCTCTTCGTGAGGCTCAAGTCCGTTCTAGGATCCAAGCATCCTAGGCTTCTTTTTTGTTTTGTTTTCTTCTTTTTCTTTTTCTGTTTTTATGTGCTTATTATGCATGGATGGATGAATGAAATATATGATATGCATGCAATTCTTGTGATGATATACTTGCTGATTTTTGTATGGGAAAGATCTTAATTTAGCCCAAATGAACTGAGAGACCGAAAGGGTGACATGGGTGCCTATAGGCTTTGCCTAGAACCTTCCCATGTCATAACTTAGCCTCCGAATCCCCGATTTCTTTGGTTTTAAAAAGATTGGTTTTTGCCTTTCCTTTTTTTATGGAGTCATTCAAATTGTTTTCCTAAAACAACCTGATTTTTAGGGTTTTCCTTGTTTCCTTTAAAAAATAAGGTGGCGACTCCTTTCCTTTTTCTTTTTCAAATCCATTTTCCTTCAATCCCTTGTGGGCCCAATTTCCGGGGTTCACAGTTTGGCGACTCCACTGGGGATTTGTGGGCTAGACTCTATAAAGTTTAAATGGGCTAGGTTAATTTCTTATGTTTAATTAAAATCAATCACATTGCATCCGCTTGATTGTGTGCTTTCATTTATTGCATTGTGTGCGCAAACTCTTGCATGTTAGGATCGATGTCCCTCGATGTATCCTTGCCAACGATCGGCCTAGTCTCAACCTTGGTTTTCCTGATTCCATGTGTTGGGGCGAAAGCTATCAACCTCTCTTGCCTAGTACCCTTGGGCTTGCCCTTGGGTATATTAAATGAGTTAATCACGTACTGCTGGACCCACGCGGCGTTCCTGAT